>CAJHZI010000715.1:445000-702500 GCA_905160935.1 Enchytraeus crypticus
ACATCACTAAACATTGTTTTAAACATAAATAAATTCATTAATAAAACAAACATTGTTATTTACATAGAATATTGCACAAACTTATAATAATGTTATATCAAGAGGAATGTTATAGCTGATTTAAAGATTCACTCGTATGTGGACTTGAAGAGGAAAACGGAAGATAGAGATGAGTGGAGGCGTTATATACCATGGATCCGCCAGTAGGTAGTGCACTAAGAGAGACAGATGGCTCAAATTAAAGTTTAGTGATTTTTTGCTGACTTTAGAACTCGAGAGGGCGGAGAAGTGGAGATCTGGCTGGTCTAATATCTGGACGAGTCCACAGCGTGCAGCCCTTGGTCTCTCCCTGGCCGTGCTCGTCGTTGCCTTGCTCTCTCTCTCGCTCACCGCCTGTCTCTTCTCTCAGCGCGCCAGGTGGCGGCGCGTGTACAGGGTCACGGACAAGGTCAAGGACGGAGGTGCTCCAATCATCTATGATTCAGCTGTCGTTAAGGACAGAACTGGTGCTCAGGTATCCATAGTGAGACACACGGAGTGCAGGAAGCAGTCTAAGAATGATGATCAACCAGTGAATCAGATGAATACGACCACGGCAAGTAAATCGTTGCATAAAAGCATCATATCGGAAGTTAACAGAGGAAACTTGAAGTCTATACATGGTGAGGTTACAGGCAGTAATGACAACAGTATGGTAAAGACCTCTAACAGCGTCGACGACAAGACTCCGCTCAATCGCTACAGTAGTCGGAACGGTGAAGTGCAGGGAACTCAAAATAAGAATAAAAGAGTTGAGAATTCTGAGTAATGAGCGAGGAATGATGAAACCTCGAAGTCTGTCAGCTCCACTGAAAACCGCTTAATTATCTTATCCAACAAGCTGACTGGCTGACTTGCTAATGAAACAATATAATGAGCATTAGGAGTGCCACAGATTCCAATAAAGAATCAGGTGATGAAAGTTCAAACATTGCAATGCAAACTAGGATCCTTGTCATCAACAATCCATGTAATTCACCCTTACCAATGGTTCTTCTCTTTCACAGAGAACAAAATCTACCTTTTAAGGTTTTTATACATATTGGTTGTTATGCTACATAGCCTGGACCGCACGATCTTTGAAGCCCCTAGTGCATCAGCTCTGTATGACCATCTACATATATTATTTTGTCGGAAACCCCTTTTTGCGGTTCCTAGGGCACCGGAACCCTACTACCTAGGTACATGTACCTCTAAATGCGGCCTGTGGCGATAGGATGGCGGGGTTGATTGCAGGCTTTACAGATAAGAAGAAGAATGAGGTCATGTGATAAAAATTCCGCTGGAGAGTTACTGACACTTACGGTACAGAATCAGGAGTTAAACTGATTTTTAAAAGCATTCCATGCTATTATTATTATTATTATTATTCCCCATACGAGCATTCCCCATAATTTAATAATTATTTATTTAATCTCCCGTCGCTGAAATCGCTTTCGAGTCAGGAAACTGACATTAACATTAGCTTTTTAGCTTTATTATTATTATTATTTTTTTTTTTAAATGCCCTGGGCTGTAAAGGGCCCTGGGCTAAAAAATAAGATAAAAGAGACTTTATTTAATTAAAAGTTTTTTTTAAAAGCGATTAATATAATTCCTCTGCACTCTGGGAAGCCGCTTTAGCCAATGTGCCACTGAAGCAGACTGCATTGAATCGCTGGAGAGCAATAGACAGTCGCTGCCACAGAAAAGATTTTTCGCGCTTATCACCAGTAATGGCGCTGGTCCTCCTGCCTATTTCGTCAATAAAGTCTGATGCGAGAGAGTTGATGGGCCCCAGGGTCTCAAAGGCAATGGGCATGAAGATATAGTTGCCAGAGATTTCGGCATACTTCAGAGTTTTCCTATTAGCCGCGGCCTCTGCTGCAGCACCAGCAGCAGCGCAAGAAAGACCGAGTATTATTATTATTATTATTTTATTTTTTTTTTTTTTTTTTTTTTTAATTTTACCCCGGTGTAAAGAACCTGGGGTTTGATAAAAACGATTCAAGCAATACGTGCTGAATCGCCGCCCGGCTACTCGAGGTCATCAATCGGCTTATTATTATTATTATTATTATTCGGCCATATTATTAGTTTTTAAGTAGATACCTGTACTAGATATACTCACTTGTAGCTTGAAATTAAAGTTATAACACTAAATTAATGGGGTTTCTCTAAAAAAACATTATTACGTTACTATGATAAATACAAGACAAAATATTCTTACTTTTTTATATCACTATATACACTTGGAATGTGCATACGGTATCTCTATATACTGTGTACTGTGTACAAAATTTCACACTTCTGGGAAAAATGGTCTATTTTAACTGAACCTGGATTTGAACTTTAACCTCTCAATCTTAAGGTGACGTTCTACTAATGCAGTGTACGACTCTCGAGAAATAAATAGATAAAAATTTACAATATATTAAAAAAGATGTTTTCAATCCAGGCCCAAAAGTTGTCAATATAGGCCTACATTGCCTAAATTTCATAAAATCGGCATGACGTTGTGAAAAAAGTTAAAATATATCAATATCTCTAAAGTTACTATATTTGAAAAAGTTGTTTTCAATATAAGCCTAAACCTAACAACATTTAGAGTGCTACAGTCATCAATGACAACATCGAGCACTATTGAGACATAATCAAGCCGGCGAGCAAAGCGAAGGTCTAAAAACGGTGCAAATTCCAAAATTCAGAAAATCAGTCAAAGTATCTTTATGTATGAAACGTTGAAACGTTTAAAGTATAAAACGTTCTTAATATAGGCGTACATTGAGTAAGTTTAATAAAATCGGTATAAAGATTCGTAGAATCGGTATAAGAATTTCAATATCATATGAAAACTTATCATATAAATTCAAGCTGAGATTGAACAAATGATTATACCGTAATTAGCGTCATGAGTCTTAAGGCACTGTTATAAGCTTTCATCATACACTCGGTATATGGATTGAATTTGAGAAAGAACAAATGATAGAGCTTTACTAATTTAAAATATGAATCATATCAGTCAACGTTACTTCAGACAGAAAGACAGAAAAAGCTGGCTCAATATAATTATAGTGTACATCGAATTCTATAGGCTCTAGCGGCGCGCTATATCAGTTAAAAGTAAAAATAATCAAATTTCATCTTCTGCTGGATGGGAATCTTGAACGAATTAGTTTCATTTAATATCAGTTTCATCACAAGATAGACGGGCATCACTGACGACTTTATTGCTTCAATGAACGTAAATCACTGGTTCAGGACACATTTACACAGATTTACTTTTATCAGTATTCATCTTTGTTTTTAATGACGTTGCTATTTATAGATGTTCAATAACAAAGCAAGGTAGCACTAATACAGGAAGTACTTGATGCCTGTTTAATGTTCATATATTCATTTCTTTATTCGTCAAAAACAGACAGGAAAAGATGCATCACATATACATATATATACACACATACATATAAGAACATAGAACAATAAAAAAATGAATTATAAGAAACTTAACTAGATTCTACCATAAGACACTCTATTGTCCCGAACCATCGAACAATATATAGGCAATCTAAAACAATCACACAGTTTATCTAGTTCCTTCAGCACATGTCTAGTTACAAAGTGTTTTAACATTCTATTTCTACTGACTCTATGTAGGCTGTTTCTAAAGAAATTAACATAAGCTTAACTCTAATATGCTTAAAATCTAATTATGCTTAATTGTATCTCTCAGTGACCTATGACATATAACTGTTCGACGTATTTAGATCCTCTGCTGTTCTCTTCTTATCAATATGCGAACAAATGATCAAATCATCCAGTATACCAAGCCTCACTTCATTCATACTCCCTGTATAATTCTATAGCTGAAAAATTTAATTCGATTGCCTACATTTTAATTTTAATGTTTACGCAAGTAAGCTACTTTACTTCAGTGGTCCCGTGTTATATCCAGACAATTTTTGAATAGAGAGTAAACGAAACGTGTTTATCAACCGAAAATTGCACATATCGTAAGAAGCGTTTAAGAAAGAACTGAGGTAGGCAAGGGGAAACGAAATCAGAAGCCCTATTTTTCAAATTTATAGTCAATATTAAGGTGTCCATGAATAAGACATAGCCTTCTTTCAAGTGATTAACTTGTTGACCTTTGGAGTGTCCCCTGTGAAGCGTGACAGCTGACTGAGTAAGATTCTGTACCCTGGACCTGCCATTTGGCAGAACACTTGAGAGGCCTGACTTATGGAGTGTGATTCGAAACGTATCTTTTTCAACTTTAAATAACTAAACAATAAAGGATCCATTGGCATATATATCTCTCTCATAGGACACCGCCCATTGGCAGGTACATGACATATATCTTTCCCCTGCTTTTCACTTCATATCACCATACGAATTAGTTATCAAATCATTCAGCATTCCAAGTCTCGGTCTTCTAACATTTTTCCTTCTTTTCTTCCTTCAAACACCTCCTTCAGCAAACCATCTCTCTCAGGATATGACCCGTATAGTTCTTCTTTCTACTCGTTATGATATCTATCAAATGTCTGTTTATGTCAACCCTATTTAGCACTTCTTCGCTTGTAATTTTGTCAGTCCAGTTGATTTTCTCCATTCTTCTCCATAGTCACTATAAAGACTATTCTCGCGTAAGGGGTTATTTTATGATCTTGGATTCTGTTTTGCCTCGTGGCTGATGGCGAGATACTCAGGGTTGGGTTCCTCTGTCAGGCTATAAAAACCTGACAAAGGAACTCTGATGGGAAGCTTTCATTTTTTATCTTTTATGTCTGTATCCAAGTCTGTGTGTGTGATTTTGTGTGTGCTTTTGTGAGTATATATGTGTATGTCTACTATAAAAGTGGTTAAGTATTAATTACTGATTGCAAGCCTATGCTTTAATATAGGGCCTCTCACGTGCGCATAAGCAATCTCTTTATATCACTCATTAACGAGCACTCGGTGGCATATGCTGTTCGAAGAGCCCCTCGAGTATACTCAATAGATAGAGAAGAAACTAGCATTAAACTAGTCACAATGGGCACACATTCGGTACGCACAATAAACACAAACATATTCAATATCTAAAGTTCTATAAAAAATACCAATACAAAGAATCAACTGATCATAATTCAATAAAATATCCAAACAGAAATTAAAGATTCTCGCAAGTCATCACAGTCCGCAGAGTTGGAATCCTATGGTTCAGCTGCAGAGGTGATTGACTTGGTCTAAACAGGATAAAGTTCTACAGCCTGCATCTATCGGCACAAATAATAGGCTTCAATTTTGAATACAAGCCCATGATAATCAACATCGGTTTAGCGTCGTTTATCGTATAGATGTCGGCAACAAGTGACAACATACCAACGGCGGAGCTCAAGCCTAGTCCTTAAATTAACCTGAGAGAGTCGACTTTCCTACAAGTCCCATTGAAAACGTACGTTACGAAACGTACGATACGTTAAAGACATAGACCTCTTTCAACATGGATGTAGCGTCATATATTCGTATAGGCACCGGATCAAGTGATAACCTACATATGACGGAGGAAGTCAAAGCCAGTTCCAACTCGAGCTAGGCAATTTCATTAGCAAGTCCCATTAGGCTACATTTCTGTTGGAAATCTAGACTCGACTTAACGTGGATTTACGTAGTCTATCGTATAGGTGTCGGCACCAATTAGCAACCTATCAACGACGGAGTCCAAGCCAGCCCTAAACTATAGATGGGCAACATTCCGGTAAGTCCCACTTGTAACGTTTTAGTTGGAGGTCAAGGTCCGACTAAAGATTATCGACATAGCAAGGAACTATCTTGGTAGCTTTGTTCAAATAAACTTATCTGATTGGGCAGGCTACACTTAGAGACTGACCGATCGCGACAACACATATCAAATAAGCAGGACTCTAAATGAATGCGTATTGCATGCACAATAGACAACAAAGTTTCCAATAATTATACTCAAAAACAACAATATTCAGGCCTCAATATATAAAGTAATATTCAAGCTTTGATCAAGCCGCGACTTTCTATGTCAAACTGTGATCATCTAGGTAAGCTTACTCAAAGTTCACATAGCATATAAAAACCCCATTTCCTTGGAAAAACTGCGTTGAAATGTGACTCGCATTACTCTTATAAGGGTTCATCAGAATGTCATATAAAATGTGGAAGTTCATTCCACAATTTGGGACCTGCTACAGGAAAAGACTTGTCATCGTAAGAAACTGTTTGGTAAATAGAAAGAGCGAGTTTTCCTGACTCAATATAGCATAAGTTTTTCCTTACCGAACACGCACTTAATGGTATACAGTAGTCAGAAAGACATGACGGGGCTGAGTTAGTCAAGCATTTGAACGTGATAAGGCAGGATTTGAATTCAGTGCGTTCTGGAATTTTAAGCCAATGAAGTTTCTATACCAATGGTGAGGCAAAATCAGAGGGCTTCGCACTAAGAACTCATTTTGAAGAACTAAACTGACTAATTTGAAAGAAATAGGAAGAAGACAATTGCTTAGAATGATGCTAAAAGTCCAGGTTAGAGTCAGAGACAACACTATTAAAGAATGATCAAAGAGCGTAGTGGAGTTGTGTGCATGTTAAGGAGCGCAGAACTCTGAGGCATACCGTACACGAGGGTTTATGTTAGAGAGGCATACTTTTTCACGAAGAGCTCTAATGTACTGAGTCCAGTGACAAATTGAGCGCACACTGCCTTGACAAGAAAGTGTTATAGATAAAAAGAGAATAGCAATTTCGCTAGAATGGTGTATGGTTTATGGCGATTGGTGTACATGTATATTAAAGTGGTCATTTGATTCGAGATGGGTACAGAGTCTTCGAAGAACTAATCTCACAGTTAGTTTGGAAGGGAATGATAGGCTGAATGTCTTAATAGCGTAGGGGTAACGTCATGAAGTTTTAAATGACAGATCCTGAGGTGAATTGAACCCTCGTGGGTTCGATTCCCAGCCGCGCTGATCTGAGAGTAAAATTACTAATAGTCATTTTGAATAACTGAGGAAATATGAAATTGGACAAGATAAGTTAACAATCAGGGATAGAGGAAAGTCAACCCATCTGGGATTTATGGGGACGTGCTTATTTCAATATACCATCTCCTACTATTAACAATTTACTAAATTAGGAATGTTTGGTTATGATAGAATTTGCTTGAATCTTTTGCACTTAGGAAAGTGAACTAGACAATCAGATTGTGTTCATATCAAAATATAACATTTCGCATTAATTATCTAAGAATGTAGTGTCTTTAGACGAGAAAATTGTCGTGAAACTTTCACTACAGGTCCGTCCCTCGATTTTTTTGGTTTACCATGACATTTAGGAGATATTCTCAGCAATATTGGGAAATTATAATATTTAAGCTCCCCTCAAACAAAAAACTGCTTAGTGCCCTTGATTTTAAATAAAAGCATTAGGTAAATATTGAATTTTTAAAGCATACTAAAGTTTATATACAATAAGTATCCATTTACAACTTCTTATATAACAAAATTTAAAATTTAATGTAAAATATAAGTCAGGGATCGCGATAAATTTTGTTATTTCATTGTAATAATTTAAGTTAACAAAAAAGGTCATGGCTTAGAAAGTTTCAAGGCCAAAGTCGGGGACACCAAAGCCAAAGCGAGAGCCTGACACACCAAAGTCTAGGTCTTGGCATTCATAACTTAAGCCAAAGCCACGTATGCAAAGCCAAAGACAAAGCCAGGCCTTTTTGGTTTCAAAGCCAAAGCCGAAATCAATGCCTACCTAATCCTGCTGGCATGTCGTAAATTCTTGCTGCTCTTCTTTCTTTCGTTTCTTGAATGGCTTTAAAAATTTCCTCTTTCGCTACATTTTTTCACTACTAAAGTCCTCCTTGATCTTCTTTTCATCTTTTCTACTTCTATTTAGAAATGTGATAATATTTTCCTTAATCCGCTTACGTGTACAATCAATCTTAAATAATTAAACGAAGAAATCTTCAAATAATAAAAGTATTTTGGCTTAGATTTTTATCTTCAAAATTATACTGTAATAGGAATGTAAAGACTAGCAGAATTTGTATAAATGTTTAAACTTTTACTAAAGCTAACACCGTAACACGATTAATTGTAAATGAATCCATTGGATTCAAATGCAATACAATCTCTAACACTAACAAATAAATTAGTAAATCATCCAATATTTGTTGTAGTTCTAGAATGCTGCTTAGATACTGGCGCTTCATAGAAATAACATGGGTAATAATTGCTGTATATCGGCCTCGGATGAAGAACAGAGCAATAGAACTCCTAGCACAAGCCCTGGGGTTGCTCAACACACTGTGGATGTGGCACAGCCCGTAGAATCACATGGAAGAAGCGGAACGGATATTAGGGTGCAGTTACAAAGCGTATCCTTCCCCGTAGTACTTACTGTTGATGATGATGACGACGATAATGAAACAAGAGAGACTTTATACAGAGCAGAAATTAATCTTCCGGTTTCAACAAATATACGTACAACGGAATCTCAGTCCAGCCACCTTCAACCAGTATCTCTCAATCAGTCACTGCTTGATCACAAAGAACAAGCCATCTATGAAGACACTAATCAAGAACGAAATGTTAGATTAGAAAACCATGAACAATTTGCTAACTACAAGTTGAGTCGCCATACTCAGCTACGGCAATGGTTGTACGACCTCGTGCCCCAGTCACACGAGGATCAGCCATCTGAGAGCCAGTCCGTGAAAAAAGATGAACTACATGTGCAATCAGCTGCTGATGACCCAAGCGAGAAGTGGAATGTGTTGAAGGAGAAAGAAATATCTAGTTTAAATTCTGAACCCTATATTCAAGAACAAGGTTTGGATTGCACACCGGATCAGCAAATGAATTCGTCGCAGGTCGAGAATCTGATGCAGCAAATAAAATTTCGTACTGAACTCCAAATGAAGCAACAGCATCAGATGTTGCAAGAGCATGCGAATATTGAGAATTTAGCAGGGCAAGGAGAAAGGACAAGTTCCCAACAACGACAGCAAGCTGAACAATTCCAGGAATGCGCAATGGCACCTCTATCTAATGAAGAAGTTCCGGTTAAACTGAAACTAGGAAATTCTCTAGGAAAACTCTCGCTCTCAGAGGTGTCTCTATCCGCGCTACTAAACTCTGTTGCAGAACAAAAACCAGAGCCAGACACTGAATCCAGCAAACTATTTCCGGACAGGACTTTGATCAAGAGGCTGCTGACAGGGAGCGACATCTACAGGCAACTGATGGTATCTGTGTGGTCGTTCCGCGTGGAGGGAGGTCTGGTGAAAACGAGGATGATAGAGTCTGTGGGCGAGAGATTGCTGGAGAGGAAGGGCGTGGGTGACTTGAGGAAAGTCTGCAGTGACATGTGGCAGATAGATGTGCTTGAGAGGCGGAGGTATCCCCATGTACAGGTCGTTGACCCACCTATTGTTATGAGCTATTATAGTAATTTAGTTCGTCAATCCGTTAGTCATTCAGTAAGTCAATCAATCGAACTATCAATATAAATGCATGTACTGATTAAGGATTAAAAGTAGCACTAGAGTGAAACGATCATTGGTGATGATATAACCATCATATCACTTCTTAAATAAAAAGTTTTAATTGTTAAGCAGTAAAATCCATTATTCATTGATCGTTTCTGTGAATATTCCAAAAGTGCTTGATCTTGAATTTAGACCATGAAGGTAATAAATTTTTCTTCCGAGGATCAGAAATCTAAATTTTTATACTACTTAATTCTCTATATACAGCGCTTGTATTCAATATATTACCTGCATATACATGTATGTACCTATCCTTTCTGCGTATCTACTTATTTATCACTCACTATAAATGCTGCTCCGAACGCGTCGTGACTCAGTGGTAGAGAGATTGCCTCTTGAATGAGTGGTCGCGAGTTCGAGGCTGCGTTGCGACGTGGGTTTTTCTCTTCAGCGGGGCGAATATAAACCTAGTCGTGTACACTTGGTGGTGTCAGGCCAATGGATAGCCGACCTTAATGTTCCATTTCATCAAGTCCCCTCCGTGTCGACTACGAATATATTAATATATAAATATAGTAATATTGTAATATATATTATTATACGGGCCGCTAAACCGAACTTTTTATTTATGTTGCTCCGAAATTTATACTTTCTACTAATGTTTGAATCTTTTGTTTTCTCTAATAGATATTTATAGGACCACTCATGATTTAGCCAAGCATCGTCGTACCAAATTCCTTCGAAATACATCGATCCTGTCTCAAAAATTGATCTCCCTAAATGGTTTACTTTAATTTGCGTAGGGTTAAATTTAACACCGATTCGCTGGATTTTCGGTATCACAATACGCAAGCCAATTGATGCATGAATGCCTATTCTGGTCAGTATTTCTTCAAAAAAATAAAATTCTAGAGAGTTTTGCACAATAGGCCTACTAGATGGGTATCTAGTAGGCCTACCAAGTGACCAACGTTGACTATGTTGAACTTGCATGTATTATATTATTATAAAATGTGGTGTAATTATGCTAATTGGACCGAAAATTGTCCTAGATATACCTAGCCTACTGCAGATTGATAAGTAGACACCGACCCACAAAAATTAATACAGTAATGTGTATGCTTGAAGGTTGTAAGTTAAGGTGTACATACCTGCAGTTAAGTTTATGTTTGCACACATAGCGGTATGAAAGTGTGTGCATTTGTAAAAATTTATGTAAAACATGGGTGAAAGTCGTCATGACTAAATAGATTTTCCACGATTGAGTTAGTATGTTCAAGTGTACGCTATAGACTTGCACTGTGATACAATTACTTTGACATTTTATTGTGAACTGAATTTTTTGTGAAATGTGACTTCATTTAATTTTTTTCTCCTAAAATATGGTTATCTAAATCTAAAAGGTCTACTATATTTGGTTAGTAATAAGGTAATATTTGGTTTTTTTTCTTCAGATCAGACAAAGCGAAACTCGGTTTGATTTCAGCATATCTCGCAAGATGCTCGAGTCTCCCATAGTGAGTAGATTCGTCGCTTTGCTGGAGCGTTACCAAGAAGACATAGAGGTCGTTGACGATTCTGATGGGCGGAGTATGAAGAGCCAGGAAATAGAGTTTTTGAAGAAGATGATCAGAACTCCCACTATGAAGAAGTCCGTGCACTATGCCCGCAGGAAGGAGCTCTACACGATTGTGCGCGAGATCTTAGCGAGAGACGACGGCGACGAAGGAAGTGGTGTGGACTCTGAATCCGTGGACAGCGAGAGAGCTCCGAGCTACGAAGAGGACGGGACACGCGTTCGGTTCAGCCAGGAGACTATCAGCGAAGACGAGGTGGTGAAATTGATGTGGAAGATATGGTTCGAGAGAGATGGCTATCACACCTCACCATTTCATCACGTCTTCGTCGGCTTTTGTAAGTGTATGCCACATAGACGATATATGACATGGACGAGAGTAGCACTCTCGTCCATGACAACATCAAGCACTATTGAGACAAATCCAAGCCGGTAAGAAAAACGAAGGTCCAAAACGGTGCAAAATCCAAATGCAAGAAAATCAGTCCTAAGATAAAGGAAATTAAAGAAAAGGAGGTTTTCGTGCTGGTTATAACTCATGGTCACTGGATGGAAAAGAGTGATGGTAAAGGTAGGTCTTCAACTGCCTGTGGAACGGCTCACTGGAAAGCAAAGGCCGATGTGATTCAAACGAAGATTTACGCAGAATAGACGAAAGAGAATTCCAGATCTGCGATGCAGCATGCTGTAAGGAACGATTAGATATCTTGGAGCGTGAAGAAGCTAGGTCTCAGAAGATTGATTAATTTAGAAAACTCAGTAAATGAAGGCTGCATCACTCTAATCAAGTGAGGCATACATCTTTATTATCCAGTTGTAATATACTTGTAAGTTAGGGAAGCTGTCTTGTAAATGATACGCTCTTTAATTTTAAGCCAGTGGAGAGACTTTAGAATAGGCGTAACATGTGAGTACTTGGAACTACAAAATATTGCTCGCGCAAGAGAATTCTGAACAAACTCTAACCGATCATTCTCACACCTAGGATGATATAAAATTGCACAAAAGCACCGCCAATTGTAGCGACGGTCTCACGTGCCAAATAATTACGTACTCAACGAAGATCACCGATATTGAAGAAACACGCCGGTAAAGTTTTAGTTATGTGTTCTTGGAAGGTTAGGTGTTTTTCAATGATATCACCCGAGACTTCTAATTTTTAACTGAGGAAATAGGTGATATTGGTTACCCGACGATAAAGAAACAGTTTTCCCATTCAACTTCAGAAGCTGTTGAGAAGTCCCAAGCAACAAGAATTCAGTCTTAGCTGGATTAAGTGCTAAGAAATTAGCAGCCAACCAATAGGAATGAAAATATTGCTGAAGGACGGTTTCAGCATCAGAATATGTGTTAGGGGTAAAACAAGTGTACATGTACATTTGAGTGTCATTTGAGCTATACGCTGACACTCAAATGAGTGTCAGCGTATAGCTCATGAACAAGTGAATGAGCAGAGATTAAAGATCTTAAAGGCGAGATACGGAGATTGAAGAGGTTAGAGCCAAGAACGGAGCCTTAAGGCACACCATAATTAGGTGAGAAGGCGAAGAGATGTACTCCGTCACTTTCACACTAAAGGAACGATCCGTAAGATAGGAGGAAAACCAATCAAGAACAGTTCCACGAATGCCAAACTAGGAAGAAAGACGTTCCATAGGAATATTGTGATCAGTGGTGTCAAAAGCAGCCTAGAGATCAAGCACATCATCGAGTTAAGCGTTGCGTGCACATACATTAACAATATAATTGCACACTGATAGAAGATCAAATTCAGTTGAACGATACTTAATACAAGCAGCTTGGTGCTTATTAAATAGATCACTGAAAGAGAGATGACAGCCTCTGAACAACAATTCTTTCCGTGAGTTTAGTATAGCAGATTAGATATCGGCCAGTAATTAGACAAAGATTCCTTATCCAGGATGGGTTTCTTAAGTAGTTTAGTAAATTCGGCACGTTTGAATGCCTTAAGAAACATTCCAGTTGAAAGAGAGAGATTAAAAATCAATACTAATACTCCTGTATTAGTATTGATTTCAAGCAAGCAAGCAAATGAATACAAATTGCAAGCAAGTGAATACACTTCTTTAGAAAAGAGGTAGGATAGGGTCTAAAGCGAAATGTTTGGCTGGAGAGTCTAAAACTAATTTAGTAATCTCTTCAGTTGTGCCTGGAGTGAAAGTAGAAAGCCCATTCATGGAATTAGTCTGTATTGGAATGTAAGGAGTAGAATTTATCAGTATATTTATTTAGTAGAATGGTCTTTAAACAGATGCTTGTTTAAGGTCCGTTTCTTCCTTCCTCTCCATGGCGACATGGAGAGGAAGGAAAGACTATATAGAAGGCAGCTTATCATTGGCGGTTGTAGTAATTCTAAAATGTAATTCTTTTATTATAGGCCCCTACCTATTGTAATTTGCTTATTTGTAATTTATTTGTAATTTGAACTACTTGAAGGTCCGGCTGGAGTACGGAGGAAGATGAGTAAGGGCATGCACAACTGGATACAATTTCAACGGCTGCAGGAGACAAATCGATTAACACTTCCATCTTCCAAACCTTTACAGGTTGCGTTGTAAATGAGAATAAATTGAATTGTATCGCTAATAGGAGCACTGATAAATAGGGTCGGTTAGACTAAAACAATCATATGACTATAACTTTCTAGTTAATACACCACCCGCAGACTTATTTAAGGATACTGAATTAAGGCGAAGTAATAGCTACATGTACATTTACAAACCAAAAGACATGAGCTTGTGAAAAAGTCGCTTACAACTCGACACTCACCAGATAACCGAATAGTCAGTAAGTTGCGGCATAGACTCAGCGGACGTGGCAGAACATTGAACATTGTTCCAGGTGGATATAAACTGGAAGCAGAGTTATTCCACTTATTGTAAAGAGAGGCTGAAGGCAATTAGCGGTTATGAAATAGCAAAACACTTTTAAGCTATTTTAGACTTGAATCAATTATCAAATTAGTACAACTGTCTTAAATTTAAACTGTATATTAATTCCGTCACATTTTTTGCATAGTATACTGTTTCTTTTTATAGCTTATAGCTACATTGTTTTCAGCCTATCGATGCTTACAGAAACCTGCAGCCTATTAACCTTACAAGATATATTGCAAATAAGTGCCAAAGCGGCACGAATGGATGAAATTACCAGACCTAGTTGTGTGCCTACCGATGAATGATTCATATCTTAATTACTAAAATTATTGTACCAGCTTAGTATTTAACAGTGAATAGAAATGCCTAAACAATGTAAAAGGTAAACCATTTACATTGTTTGGTCACATAATTTGAGTCAATGGCTTGAAAAAAGAAACCAGCCTGGATATTATCAATTTATCAGGCTAAGGTACAAAGGTAGCCGAAGGGCTTTATTAAGGTGCCTTGATGATTTGGAACGGGCAACTGGACTATAGAGCTCCCTGCCTTCACCAGAGGTTGTGATTGGCCAGATCAGATCAGACCATGCAGATAGTCTTAGAAATTATTATTATTCGACGGTTAGAAATTATTAGTTCATGACCCCCTCAAGTTAACTATAGATCTGCTAATAACAGCTCATATAAATGTAAACCTTTTACCTGCACCACTTCAGTTTCGTCAACCAATAACCATTTGTTTAAAGGACAAACTGGGTTAGGTGAGGCGAGAACGAGAGGTGCTCTCTTTCTTGAGCTATAGTATGGTGTAAGATTTCCTGTCATGCTAATAATTGAAAAAAACGCTATCTAGCGGGACATATTGAAAGAAAAATAATACCTTTTTCATTGTATAAATGTCATACCTTAAAAATAATACATGATTTATATAATAATAATTAAGATATACTAATTTATAATAATTTATATAATTTCAGATATACTTTATGAAATGCATCTAATACTTAATTAGGGGCCTAATAATAAATTTTTAATAAGTGATATCAAACAGGTAGGTTTTACTATAATTTTAAAAATCTCAGATTAAAGAAATGTGATAGATTGATTACTACGTTGCTGAGAAATCTTTCGTTACCGACATGCTTTCTGCTTCTTATTACAAATGTTTATCGGATTCAACATTTTATTCATAATGCGGAGTGCTGCCATGAATCATGTTATCACTTCACTACATGTTTTCATAGAAAAACGAAACAATAGTGAACCTGAGGATCAAGCTTGACGGATGCTCTGAGAAGCAGAACAACACGATGTTCTGGGGAACTCTGCCAGAGTTTGAGTTTGGTCTGCACACGCTTCTCTACCTTGTCGCTCTCAACATCAACTCCACCCATCAGCAAGGCACCCGAGCCACTACCTTTGACCTTGAACTGGGTGGTAACAATGTATGCGTCGTGTGTGTTACCAGTGGCAACAGACTAGTGACTAGCTACCCGAGAACTTGCTTCGACTAGCCTTCATGGTATTCATGCTTGCCATGATGCATGCATACCATGATGGCTATGAGTGATCATGTTAAAGTTAAGTCTAATGGGCGTGTAACGATACGACAATTTCTAGTGCAATTTCTAGTGCAACAGATACGACAATTTCTTTTAGTGCACTGCCTACAGGCATGTCCATGGTATATAACGCCTCTACTCATCCCTATCTTCCGTCTTTCTCTTCATGACCACATACGAGTGAATCTTTAAATTATTTATAACATTCCTTTTGATATACAATCAATCATTATTAGAGGAATTCTGCCTATGATGATGTGCCTTCCTCAGCTTCGACTAACATTTACTAGACAGGGGCGTCATTCCATGACAAACAATCCTGTTAACCCATATATGACAATAATGATAATCATTATCAAATTGATAATGATTATCATTATTGTCATATATACATATATATTGACAATATATATATATATATATATATATATTGATAATATCAATATATATATATATATATATATATATATATATATATATATATATATTATATATATATTATATATTGATATATAGACAATAATGCATAATGATATATCAAATTGATAAGATATCATTATTGTCATATATAATATATATTATATATATATTGTAAATATCATGATATAATATAATATAATATATATCTATATATATATATATATGATATATCAATAATATATATATATATATATATATATATATATATATGACAATAATGATAATCAATATCAAATTGATAATGATTATCATTATTGTCATATATACATATATATTGACAATATATATATATATATATATATATTGATAATATCAATATATATATATATATATATATATATATATATATGACAATAATGATAATCAATATCAAATTGATAATGATTATCATTATTGTCATATATACATATATATTGACAATATATATATATATATATATATATTGATAATATCAATATATATATATATATATATATATATATATATATGACAATAATGATAATCAATATCAAATTGATAATGATTATCATTATTGTCATATATACATATATATTGACAATATATATATATATATATATATATTGATAATATCAATATATATATATATATATATATATATATATATATGACAATAATGATAATCAATATCAAATTGATAATGATTATCATTATTGTCATATATACATATATATTGACAATATATATATATATATATATATATTGATAATATCAATATATATATATATATATATATATATATATATATGACAATAATGATAATCAATATCAAATTGATAATGATTATCATTATTGTCATATATACATATATATTGACAATATATATATATATATATATATATATATATATATTGATAATATCAATATATATATATATATATATATATATATATATATATATGACAATAATGATAATCAATATCATCATCATCATCATTCCTCATGATATCCGTTCGTCCGATTTATATGCATTACTGAGTGTCACTAAGCTGCTGGTTGCCCATTTAAACGCTAAAAATTAGTAATGCTAAAACAGAATAAAGAGTAATAGATGCTAAGGCATTATGTAGGGCATTATCTTCAAAGAAGAAAGGCAGGATGCACTAGTTAATTTAAGCATATATTTGTATTAGTTTTCAAACTTTTAAGACGAAAAGCTACGAATAGGGCGAGTAAGTATCTAACAAGCGAGATACTGAGATTTCTAACTATCAACTTGTTTCAATGAGAAGTTGAGTAAATCCTTCTGTAGCCGAAGTTTTATTTTATAATGATTTCATCAAAAAACGTTAGTGAATAAGTTAATTTTATAGTAATAGTCTTAATTTAAGTTATATAGGACGAGATAGCAATTCGATACAGGCAAACAAAGTTAACCTAGCTTCTACTTTTGTAAATTTTACAAATATGTAAAATGTGTCATGTGTCATGTCGGATGTAATAAGATAGTAAAATAATCTACAAGCGGCATATATTTCACGTCCTTTTTCTATGAACTATAAAAAGAAGTATTTTGTTTCTATTAAATTTTTATAGTTTCGTAGTCCTAATTGCTATATTGTGCTCATGTTATATCGCTATGTATGCCCATGCTACTATATAATAATAATAATAATATTAATATTAATAATAAAGGTTTAACGTCCGTTTCCTCATCCAGGGATGATGTCAGGGACGTCCCCAACAGCACACATCACTACAGATCAATTCACCCAGACCAATCTGCAAAAGAAATGTGCTGAGGAGAAGTAAGGTCCTAAACGAAAGCCAGTCTGGTGATCAAAAATGGTCAGGGTAGATTGATTATGTCTACGGTGGAAAAAGGTAAGACTTAAGCTCGCTAGAGAATGTTGAAAGAGAAGAACAAGAGCAAAGATTAGCAGGTAAAGAGTTCCAGATTGTGGGTGCTGCGTAAGAAAAAGAACGTCTGTCCAATGATGTGAGAATATTTGGAACAGAGAGAAGATTGGCATCGGTGGAACGAAGTGAACGTGAGGGACGATAGGGAAGAAGAATTTCAGATAAGTAAGAAGGCTTGCCAAATCGCAGAGTTTTGAAAGTTAATAGAACTATTTTATATTTTATGCGTTGATTAACAGGGAGCCAGTGAAGTCTGCGAAGTAAAGAAAGAGAGCGAAATTGAAGTCGAGAGGACTTGCACACAACACGTGCCAGAGAATTTTGGACGTGCTGCAAACGATTGAGAGAAGAAGTAGGCAATCCATGTAATAATGAATTAAAGTAGTCGAGCTTTGAATGAACTATAGAATTAGCAAGGATGGTGGCTGAATTTCTAGTAGGGGATGGACGTATTTGCCTAATCTGACGAATCTGAAAGAAAGAAGCGCGACAAACAGAAGAGATATGGGATTTAAAGTCACGGTTTTGATCAAATATGACTCCAAGGTTTTTGGCGGATCGAGAAGGTGAAAGAGCAAGATTCTGAAAATTAACAGAATTATTATTAATTTGATTTCTTTGCAAAGGAGTGCCAATTAAAAGGTATTCAATTTTGGAGGGATTAACAGCAAGACGATTAGCACAAAACCAGTAATAAACCTGGTCTAGAATGGATGAGAGATGAGTTAGTTTTTTATCAGAATCATGATTAGAAAAAGAAATATACAGTTGAATGTCGTCTGCATAGAAATGAAAATTTATGGAGAATTGAGCAAGCAGGTAGCTAGGAGGAGTAGCTATAAAGAGCAGAGCAATGAACCTAACACTAAACCTTGAATAACACCGCGTAGGAGGGGTAGTTCAGAAGAGCGATTTTGACCAATAACAACCGATTGTGTGCGACATGAGAGATATGATGTGAGAAGGGAAAAAGCAGAATCAGATATGCCAAAACAGGATTTAAGCCTATTTATTAGAATAGCATGGTAAATTGTATCGAAGGCAGCAGAGAGATCTAGAAGAACCAAGGCAGAAACTTGTTTACTACTCATGGCCAAGCTAAGATCATTATTGGTACGAAGAAGAGCGGTTTCAGTCGAATGGAGTTTTCTTTAGGCAGATTGATAATGAGCGAGAGAAGGGAAAGAATCAAGACGAGTGCATAAACGGGAGTAAATTACTTTTTCAAGAAATTTAGAGATGAAGTTAAGATTTGAAATTGGACGGTAATTTAGATCTGCCCCTTGGCAGGACAGTTGAATGTCCTAATAGCGTAGGGGTAACGTCATGAAATTTTAAATGACAGATCCTGAGGTGAATCGAACCCTCGGGGGTTCGATTCCAGGCCGCGCTGATCTGAGAGTAAAATCTGGGACATTCACTGGACTTGCTATACGGATATTGGACTATTTTGCCTAACGGTTAAAACATGTGATGTTAAAAAGTGATAGATATCGACATAGTTGATCGTTTCACTATAATGAGTGTTTACTTCTTTTAACTGGAAAGATCATCTTTTGGTATAGAATGCTTTTTTAGCAAAGGAGACACAACAGCTTGTTTGAAGGAGGTCGGGAAGATACCTTCTGAGAGTGGGAGGTTGATTAATTAAACTTTATTAATTCACTCCATGGTTTTTCTTGTGTTCTGTCATATAGGTCCGTATCAGATACCATAGTTATATAAAATTTTATGCAGGGGGTCAATCTTTTTACGGAGTCTGTATATATATATATATATATATATTATATATATATATATATATATATATATATATATATATATATATATATATATTATATATACAGACTGGGGCAAAAATAATGATCCCCTAGTGAAATCTCGATAACTTTGGCAAAACTCAAAATATTTCTACCAAATTTTTGGAGCTTCTAGACGAGGAATTTATACATATAACCTGTAAATTTTATGAAAATCTTTAGAGCGGTAACAAAATTACAGTGTTTCTACGAAAAAAAATCAATATTAACAAGGCCTTTTTTAACAAAAGTCTTTTTAACTTCGACAAAACTCAAAATAATTTTTAAAAATTTTCGCAAATGTGGTGAAAATATATTCAGAAGTAACAAAAATATAGCGTTTCTCCGGAAAAAGTGCTAATATCAATTTTAACAAGGCCTATTTAACAAAACTACCGGAGATTTTCTTCAAAATTTAGGAATAATTTTAACAGAAGAACGACTTTCAAGCATTATTCATTGGAGCAACTAACAAGGTAGTGTAGGCTTATACTCCACCACTTAAGTAAACGGCCCTTTTCAGTGTCATTATTTTCTTAAAGAGGAACGACTGACATTTCGAAAGCCTTGTTGAACTTTACTTTTACACTTTTCTCGTAGAAATGCTGTAATTTTGTAACTACTAAAAATATTTTCACCAAATTCGCCGGTTACACACAGAAATTCCTCACCTAGATGCTCCGAAAGTTTTGTAAAGATATTTTGAGTTTTGTTAAAGTTATTGAGATTTCACTCGGTTTCTTTTGCCCTAGTCTGTAACGTTGTAAATTAGATATAGAAACATTTATTATGTGTGCATTGCTTTGTTGTGCATGATGAGATGGGTCCACTTTGCGGTCCCTCTTTTGATGAATTGCGCTTTCCTCTTCATATCCCTATATGAGTGGGTCTTTGAATAAAGACGTTTATTAAGTGTGCGCTCCTTCCAGCACACTGCTCCACAGATCTTGAATTCTCTTCCTTCCACTTTGCGCACTCACTCATCTTCTCCTGATCACCTTTTCCTTCTGTAAGATCAGTTTCATAGACTGTTGAAAGCTTTTCTCTTTGAACTCTCCTATTCAACCATTGCACAGGAACTGAGACCAACACGTAAACCTCCATTTCACTAGAACCCTTCCTCGGACAGAATTCCGGATTTTGGCTTGCACCTTTTTGAACCCACACTCTGCTCATCGGATTGGATTTGGTACCATGTTGCTCAATGTTGTCATGGACGACAGTAGCACTCTAATTCAGTTGTTGTTGTTAGTTTGTATTCTTGTGCTCCCAGTCATTTGCTGTTGTTACGGGTCCGTGTGATGAAGTATAAAAAAGATTGGATATTGTAAGAACATGTTAAATAGTTAAATTAGGCAACGGCAAAACAAGCTGTCGCTTGTACGTAACAGGCGACTAAGTTAGGAGCTGAGGAAGGCATAGGAGAATCGCTAACAGCTAACCATGCGAATAGCTAACAATGAATTTTCCCCGGGATTAAATGGCAATTAATCCATTATAGAACAGATGAAGGCAACGCTAAAATACCTCAGGAGCCATATTATTTCCAAGCTATAGGCTACATTAAGGTGTGGATAAGGCATAGCCATTTGTGAAGGGATTGAGGATTAACTGTTAATCGGTGGCGTGCTGTTTATGGAGAAAATCAGCATGTGAGTAGGAATGTGTACCTTGGATCTGCCCCTTGGCAGGACACTGTAAATATCTTATTGCACTGCCTATTGGCAGGTACATGGTATATCACGCCTCCACTTTTCTCACTCTTCCGCTTACCTCTTCATATCCACATATGAGTGGATCCTTAAGTCTTCTAACTTACCTGATCTCGGACCCGCCTTTGCCTTTGTTTCCTTCCAGTCTGCCTTCTATGACCTCTTTTAATAGACTTTCCCCCTTAGAATGTGTGATGGAAGTATCTGCCTATTCTAAGAATCTTAAAGAAAGAAGAAAGACAAAGAGAAGAGATATGGAATTTAAAGTCACGGTTTTTATCAAATGTGACTCCAAGGTTTTTGGCGGATCGAGAAGGAGAAAGAGCATGATTTTGAAAATTAACAGAGTTATTAGTAATTTTACTTCTTCGAAAAGGAGTGCCAATTAAAAGGTATTCAATTTTGGAGGGATTAACAGCAAGACGATTAGCACAAAACCAGTAATAAACCTGGTCTAGAATGGATGAGAGATGAGTTAGTTTTTTATCAGAATCATGATTAGAAAAAGAAATATACAGTTGAATGTCGTCTGCATAGAAATGAAAATTTATGGAGAATTGAGCAAGCAGGTAGCTAGGAGGAGTGATATATAAAGAGAAGAGCAACGGACCTAACACTGAATCTTGAGGAATACCGCGTAGGAGGGGTAGTTCAGAAGAGCGATTTTGACCAATAACAACCGATTGTGTGCGACATGAGAGATATGATGTAAGAAGGGAAAAAGCGGAATCAGAAATGCCAAAACAAGATTTAAGCCTATTTATTAGAATAGCATGGTCAATTGTATCGAAGGCAGCAGAGAGATCTAGAAGAACCAAGGCAGAAACCTGTTTACTACTCATGGCCAAACTAAGATCATTATGTATACGAAGAAGAGCGGTTTCAGTAGAATAGAGTTTTCTATAGGCAGATTGATAATGAGAGAGAGAGAAGGGAAAGAATCAAGATGAGTGCATAAACGGGTATAAATTATCTTTTCAAGAAGTTTAGAGATGAAGTTAAGATTTGAAATAGGACGGTAACTAGAAAGATCACCTTTTGGTAGAGAAGGCTTTTTTAGCAAAGGAGATACAACTGCTTGTTTGATACTCTACTTATATGGCTTGGATTGTGTTGAACTATTAGAGTCACTGCTCCGCAGCATTGAAAGTGCTTACACGCATATTCGGCCTAATCTAAGATTTTTCGTACGTTTGATAAAATTATTCTAAGCCAAGTCAACAGGTTTACTACAAGGGGCAATTGGCTGCAGAGTTAAAATAGCCAATATAGACATGAAGAATTACGTAAACTATTGACCTAGTAGGCCTACAATTTCTTAATAAGGACTAGTAATGAAAATGAGCTGTAGGGTTACTATAATGAAAATGAGCTGTAGGGTTACTATAATGAAAATGAGCTGTAGGGTTACTATAATGAAAAGGAGCTGTAGGGTTACTATAATGAAAATGAGGTGGAGGGTTATTATAATAAAAATGAGCTGTAGGGTTACTATAATGAAAATGAGCTGGAGGGTTACTATAATGAAAATGAGGTAGAGGGCTACTAAAATGAAAATGAGCTCGAGGGTTACTATAATGAAAATGAGCTGTAGGGTTACTATAATGAAAATGAGCTGGAGGGTTATTATAATGAAAATGAGCTGTAGGGTTATTATAATGAAAATGAGGTGGAGGGTTACTATAATGAAAATGAGGTGGAGGGTTACTATAATGAAATGATGAGGTTACTATAATGAAAATGAGGTGGAGGGTTACTATAATGAAAATGAGGTGGAGGGTTACTATAATGAAAATGAGGTGGAGGGTTACTATAATGAAAATGAGGTGGAGGGTTACTATAAAGAAAATGAGGTGGATGGTTACTATAATGAAAATGAGCTGGAGGGTTATTATAATGAAAATGAGCTGGATGGTTACTATAGTACCCATATATTTGACGGTACGATTCAGTTTATCTTTCTTGCTATGGCTTTAAAGCAATAATCTGTAATTATTCCAATCGTAAGTGCTGGATAGCCCAACAACAGGACAACGATACAAGTCTCATAACAGTTGTTATAATCACGCCTATTTCAGTTCGATACATACATATATAGCATAGGATCCAGGAAGTTTTTTCGTAGTTGGCATCGCTGTTTGAAGTTTAGAGAAGTCAAACTCTAGTATTTAGTGACCTATAAGCATCCTAAGTTTTTTATTATTCTCCACAAACACAATAACATCAATTGACAAGCATAGAAACCATAACACCAAATTAGCAACCGTAACATCAATGAGCAAAGACAGTCATGGTAGACCTGTAGCAACCATAGTAGATGAAAAATGTGCAGATAGCTTTCAAAGATAGCTACAGAACTAAGCTACAGATAGCTACTAACTATAGCTACAGTTCTAAGAAAAAAAGAGAGTTGAGAGAACACTAATAAATCTAGAATAACATGGTACAATGAAAGAGTTGGATAACTTTGTGAGTATGCACTATCAGAATAAACTTATCAAAATTAATTATAGCCAACTTAAAACATCATAAGATATATATATAATATATAATATATAATATATATATATATATAATATATAATATATATATATATATAATATATATATACATACTATAGTATCACTTAGCATTGTGCAATTAGTGTAATAGTATAAAGAAGGTGAAGATAACGCCAAAAGAAAGTTTAATGACTGGAGAGAGCAAGTTCCATGAGTACGAAAATTATGATTTGTTTTAAAATATACAAACATATTAGTATGTATTAACAAGCCAGGATCGGAGATAAGAATTTAGTAAAGGGATTGAACTTAATGTTTTTAATTCCATAGGTATAGGGTTACAGAACATAGGGTTACACTGCTTTTTAAGTTTTTCCCTTAAGGAAGTTCGATAAATTGGAACGTCCAAAAAGTTTGTATTTCTAAGGTTGTGATATAAGTTTACTTCCCGTTTTGTGGCTAATAAAGAATTGCAAATATCTGGTAGCAATTTGGATTTATGTTTGTACAAGAATATGATACAAAAAGAGTAGTATAAATCGTTAATTTTAAGTAGCATTAGACTTTTAGTCATTTAAAAATATTTCTTAGAATGTCTCAATTAATAGCATACGCCTAACGTCATGAAGTTTTTAATGACAGATCCTGAGGTGATTTGAACCCTAGTGGGTTGGAATCCCAGCCGCGCTGATCTGAGGGTAAAATCTTCGACATTCACTGGACTGGTTATACGGAAACTGGACTATATTGCCTAACGGTTTAAACATATGGTATTAAAGCTGGTAAAGCTAATGTTAACGTCAGTTTCCTCACTCGAAGCAATGTCAGTGACGGGCGAGCCCATTGAACCCCGCACATACTGATTCCCGGTCGAATAGCTTACCGACATCGCCACTGGCTCCAGCCAGTGATGAAAGTGACAGATATCAACATGGTGATTATTTCACTATAATGCGTGGTTACTTTTAAAGATCGGTTCTGTACGACATTTGTAATTTATTTATAGTATATTCGTTTGAGTCACATCGGCCTTTGCTTTCTTATGAAGAGCTAAATAGGCAGTTGAAGACCCACCTTTTCCATCTCTCCTTTCCATCCAGCGTCCATGGGTTGCGACCAGCGCGAAAACCTCCTTTTCTTTAATTTCCTTTATCTTCGGGCTGATTTTCTGGATTAATGAATATGCACCGTTTTTGGATCTCCTTTTCGCTCGCCGGCTTGATTTTGTCACATTAGTGCTCGATGTTGTCATTGATGGCGATGTTGTCAATGACGGCTGTAGCAATCTAATTGTTGTTATGCTATAAAAAAGTTTTCTTAATTTACTATTCGAATAACACGTTTTTGTAAAACAGCTAATTTGTTTATATAACTTTTGGAGGCACACCCCGGACAATAAGACAAAAATTAAAATAGCGATAAACTAAAGTATAATTTAGTGATAGTAAACAGTTGTTAGGTAATTTATACTTAAGTTTGCATAAAACAGTTAGCGCTTTTGCAACTTTTAAAGATACTTGGTTAATATGTTGGTGACAAAAATGGGAGTTGGCTGAAATATTATATTTTAAAAATATGTCAACAACAACAACAACAACGTAATTAGAGTACTTCTGTCGTCCATGACAACATGGCACACTATCTTTCACACTATCTACTTGAGATGTTGAGATGAACACTGGAAACACAGGGTACTCATTTACTCAACAATTTGGAGTGGTGATATTTTTCTGAAAGTATTTTGTTAAATTTAAAAACATTACTTTATCTTAAATTTGTGTCATAGTGAACACTATGACACATTATGAAGTTTAATGACAGCCATTATGAAGTTTAATGAGAGAGTGGCCAATATAAAGGTGTGCAAAGTAGCCTACTAAAACAATTGTGGTGGTTTTTCCATGGTTCAATTGAAGACTAATTATTTAAGATACCCCTAGATTTAATTGAGAAACCATCTGACGGTTAAAATATAATATTCGATGTTTAATAAGGACACAATGCCTATTGCTACTGCTGCTCGGTGCAGGTTGGAAGACTGAGTTTGTAGAGCACTGCTTGAAAAGAAGGAAGTCAAATATTCAAAACTTGGCACACAGCCTCTGTTTTGCCTAAATAAGTACGATTTGGTACGGCAAGAAACCAATAACACCAATCAATATTTCCTTGCAGAAAGAAATAAAATGTTTTACCACGTCAAAGTCAATCAATGAAGCATGCAGATAAGCAAGTAAACTACAAAGAATAGATTCAATTTGTAAGTATGTCCAGTGGAGGACTGACAAATGATTAAACCAAATATCCAATTATCGTCATTGAAACGTAGATTATAAAGCTGCTCGATTTACTACACACTGATGTAAACAATGGTAAATGTTAGAGTAGGTAGTACCACTAATTAGGTATACGTTAAGTGCATTCTATGGAAGTCAGCACAGTTAAGTCAGTTTCGCAGCTACTGTATGTTATGTCCATATTCCGCGGTTACGATGTGTCCATGGTAGAGTTATCATCACTTGAAGTTCCTGTTAGCAAATAACAAATATAAAACAGTAAGATAATAAAGGCGATAGAAGCATTTCTACGAATGCATCGAAGCAATATTTGATACTAAGAATTGCCACTGGAATGTATGAACATAATTTCCTAAATAAAGATTGACTACTGACATGTAACATAAATTATACAATTCGGCTAAAATACTTAGGCCATACTGTATGCAGTAGTGGTTACCACGATCAATACGTTTAAAGCTACATATATCTCTTTCTCTCTTTTAGTGCGCTGCCAACTGGCAGGTCCATGGTACATAACTCTTCCACTCCTCTCTTCCTTCCGTTTTCTCCTCATGTCCACATATAAGTGGATCTTTAAAATATCTAACATCCCTACCCTCGGTCTGCATCTGCTTCTCTTTGCGTCCATTCTGCCTTCTATGACCTCCTTTATGACTTCGGTAAGTCGGTAAGACACTCGACCGCGGATCAG
Source organism: Enchytraeus crypticus (assembly GCA_905160935.1). Taxonomy (NCBI): domain Eukaryota; kingdom Metazoa; phylum Annelida; class Clitellata; order Enchytraeida; family Enchytraeidae; genus Enchytraeus; species Enchytraeus crypticus. Next base: position 471,928 of record CAJHZI010000715.1, read on the forward strand.
TAGGTGGGGGGTTCAAATCCTGGACTCGCCCGTCCCTGACATCGCTTTCGAGTGAGGAAACTGACGTTAACCTTAGCTTTACCAGCTTTAGTAAGCTTTCTGGCTTTAGAATGTGTCCGATCCAATTCTTCTTATAATTTCTTACAGCATTTCTATCTGTATCCACTCTCCTCAACACATTTTCGTTTGTAACTTTTTGGGTCCAGCTAATCTTTTCCATTCTTCTCCATATCCACATTTCCAAAGCTTCTAACATCCTGATATCTTCCTTCCTTTAACTTCTTAATGTCCATGTTTCACATCCACATAAAAGCGTAGTCCATACCAAAGTTTTCACTATCTATAGGCCTATCTTTTTGTTTTCTTTAGACTTTTTGTTAAGAGTTCTTTCCTATTGTCGAAGATCTCTTTGGCTTTTGCAAATCAACTACTAATTTCTGTCTCACATTTGCCATCGTTAAATATATAATATGTTTATTCGCACAACTTACTGGAATGTCTTAATAGCGTAGGGGTACCGTCATGAAGTTTTAAATGACAGATCCTGAGGTGAATTGAACCCTCGTGGGTTCGAATCCCAGCCGCGCTTATCTGAGAATAAAATCTCAGACATTCACTGGACTGGTTATACGGAAAATGGTCTAAATTGCCTAACGGTCTAAACATGTGGCATTAAGAAATTAAGTGATAGATATCAACAAAGTTGATCATTTCACTATAATGCGTGTTTAAAGCGTGTTTTATAAAGAAATAAATTTCATTACAGCTGTTAAATTGCTTAATGTATATTCGAGTACTAAATAAGAAGGATTCAATGATCACCCTTGTTCACCGGTAGAGACTGTGTGATAATGAATGAAAGCAACGAAAACATAAGAGTGAACCTGTATGCGATCATTAATTATCAGGGCAAAGTATTACTAACAAAAATTATTATATAGCAGTAAAACATAACTTACCACCAGTGCCTTGTCTCAGACTGTCATATTCATTCTGAAAGAATTAAAACAAATGCAGAGTACAAATACACGTATATTACCTGTGTTGTTTCCCGTGTTGCTGAAGAATAGATCAACTGTAGACTGCACTATCGTAAAAGGCGACAAAGCACTTAGATCCAAAGCAACATCTAAAAGGGCATTCGTTTGGTGAGAAACTAGGCTCCATAAATAGCTCCACATTTTTTAAAAATGAATGGGAACGTTCCTCACCCCACAGACAGGAGCGGAGAAGGTCTATTTGTATCCCGACCATAGCTAAACTGGGATTAAAGGGAAGATGATAATGATGACAGAATACAAAGATATCATTAATTACAAAAAGAATAGATGAGGTCTAATAATTATCTATCACATTCGCTATTCCTGTTGGTTAAAACAAAAATTCCATAAGTGAAATCGCTCTAACAAGAATGCATAAAGATCGCTGTCTCGTTATACAAATGGAAAGAGAAAGTTTCATTTCTTAGCGAACTTTTTGCGACCTTCGGTAGAGTCCACTTTCATAAAGAAAATTGTTTAGTTCTTCTTTACTTAACTTTGCCAAGTTAACTTAATCGTTTGCTTAATCACCTTTAATTCATCTCTCAAATCACAGTATATCTATAACAAAGCTAGATTTTTTTATAGATATATACATGTATATATATACAAAGTTCTATCCTTTTCACTTTAAACGCTACACTTTACGTCATATAGGTTTCATCATATGATTTTATGTTGACTCTCTCTCGCCAGTGTTCAGTAAGCGGCAGGTCTACTTCTAAGATACATATTCCTACTCTCGAGTCTGCTTTCAAACTTCATATACAGCACTCCGTTTACAAGTTAATCCCTTCACAAAAGGCTAACCCTTTTGTGAAGGGATTTACTAAACTAAACTGTGGCGTAATTTTATGCGCTTGAGAAATCTAAATAGTAAAATTAAGAATAAAAATTGAGCCTTAATTTGCAAAAATTTGATGAAAAGTCATCACACCTCTGTTGAGAAAAAAATATTGGCAGCAAATGACCTGGGTAAATTTTTCGATACATTAACGCGAAACTGAGTTGCAAATCAGGCGTGGCTACAATATTTGATTCTAAAAACAATTATGTTTTTGACAACCGTGGCAAAGCAAATCTGTTAAACGATAACTTTGCAAGTGCTTGCGTCAAAGACAATGAAATTATACCAAACATTCAACCATTAGCCTTAAAGAACACTCTGTCATTTATTCAATTTACACCAAGCCGCATATACAACACTGTGAAAAAACTCAAAACCTCTTTTTTTCCAGGTCAGATGGGTTCTCTCCTCTATATTTCAAAACTCTTGCGTGTAAACTCTAGTCTTGTCATACCCTATATGTATTCTCTTCCAACATAGCTTCAGGTTAGAACAAATTGGAAGTATTTGGAATCATGCTTACGTTACCCCCAGTTTAAACAATAAAAATCTAGCTTAGCCCAAAACTATACACCAATTTCTTTAATCTCTGTTACTTGTAAAATTTTTGAAAGCGCTATAAAAGTCGATCATATTAAACATCTACATGTAAACAACCTTATTATTAGGTTTGTAGCAAAGAGATCAACAAGCACAAATTTGTTGGAAGCTTTAAACGACTGGACACTGACTATTAAAAATGTTTACTATACAAGAGTTGCCTATATTGACTTTGCTAGAGCGTTTGATTCAATGTGTCACTCTAAATTGATTCATAAGTTCAAAATTATGGGTATCAGTGGTCCCATGTTATCTGTGCTTAGGTCTTATCTTGAAAGCAGAACACAGCAAGTAAAAATTCAAAATGCTCTTTTAAAACCTGTTTTAATCAAAAGTGGGTTCCCTCAGGAAAGCGTCCTTGGTCCAATTCTATTTGTAATATATGTTAAGGAATTGAGCAATATGTTTCCTGAATCAGTTAAATCTAAATATTTTGCTGTTGATGCAAAAATGTACAGCCAAATTAAGTGTACTGCTGATTTAGTAAATTTTCAACATTGTCTTGATAAATTGTCAATGTGGGTGAGCTTATGGCAACTGAATATATCAGTCACTAAATGCTGTACTATGGCTATTTTATCCAACAATAGATTAAATCTAGACTCGTCTTGTAAATATTCCATAAATAAAATTGATATAAATAACTTAAACCAAACCCATGACTTAGGTGTAATAGTTGATGCTAAACTTATGTTTACTGCTAAAATAGTTTCCAGTGCGTTACTTTTCAGAGCGTTTTAAACTCGTGATTCTAAGTACCTTCTTATGGCTTATAAATCATACATTCTTCCGCTCCTCGAATATTACTCCCCAGTTTGGTTCCTCACTGTGTGAGAGACATTATTTTATTGGAAGGTATCCAAAGAAGCTTTACTAAAAGACTTCCAGGTTTGTAAAACATGCCGAAAGATGCCAGACTTAAAGCAGTAAATTTGATTACCATGGAATGAAGGCGACTACAGTTTGATTTAATTTTCTGTTATAAGATTCTGAATGGATTAGTGTAAGGTGATATTGATATTGATAGCTATGGTCTAGAGCTCTCTACCAGAAAATCAAGGGGAAATTCTTTTAAATTAGTAATTAATAATCCTAAACTTGATGCACGCAAATACTTCTTTTCTTCTAGGATATGCGAACCATGGAACTCCTTACCAAATAGTGTAATTTTAGCAAATAATGTTAAATCTTTTAAAAGCCAACTGCAAGATTTTGATTTTAACAAGTTTTTAATTTTTAAATTCATTACCAAAAATGACTAAAGTATATATTTCTAGATTTCTTGGTATGGAATTTCTTGGTATGCTTGCTAATTTTAATTTGATTACTGATTAGTTATACAATAAAAACAACCGTACGTAGTAATTTAACCTTTTGTATATGGTAGCGTTTTTAAATTATAGTCATAAATAGGTTTTAAAGTATTAAGATATGCTTTCATGCTAATGTGCCGGGGTATTTTGCATCATGTAACAATATGCTTAGATTGAATGTCTTGATTTGGTAAACAATTTTAACTGCTTTAGGCCCTATATGATTTTTTTTTTGCTATAATTATGTGTTCAGAGCACATGTTAGTGCTTTTTTACTGTGTAAAGTCCTGGATATGCTATACTATTGTGGTTTGGAAGTTACGCGAATGAAGCAGTCATTCATATTTATAATCAAGATAAAGCTTTAAAAATTGATGCAAATAAAGTTGCATATATTTTACATAAGTAAAGATGCATTATTGTTACGGTTATGATACATACATACATTAATTAACAAATGCAAACTGCAATGTTAACTTACAGTCCATCCCAATATATTTATCATTTCTTTGCAAACCTCTCCGCATTCCCCCTTCTGAAATACATCTCTAAAACATCACATTAACAATCAGCTTCTAAATCTGTGATACAATCCATTCAATCAATATATCTAAACGTATCCATTAAAAGACTAATTAATCAGTTACTGTTACCTATATAATCAACAAAAAAATTGTTTATTTATTTGTTCTTAATAATTTAAGAACAAATAAATAACCAAATAAAAAAACCAAATTAATCAATAAATATAAAAATGACATATTAAAATTAACTATGATCAAATTTCGATTACCAATTGCACTAGTACTACATGGGCGATATTATTGATGAACCGCTTTCATCTTGTAAATATGTAAATGATTATGGAATATCATGGTTTGTTTAATAATTAATATAACTTCCTAAATATCTCATTAACAAAGTAATCAATCAACAACAACCAATACATGTATGTTTCAATACCCAATTGATTTTAAACCATTCAGCATCGTGATAAGCATTTACTGGCTTTAACTAAATTATAATACACTAATATTATTAAGTGTGTTGTGATGGCGGACGATATAGCCTTACTAACAAACAATATGCATCAACTTCAAGAAATGACAACGGCTTTAGAAGAAAACGCTGCAAAAGTTGGATTAAGAATCAGCTCTGAAAAAACCCTCACAACTGCAGTTTCTGACATATTTACCATTACAGTCAATCAGAGAGCTGTTGAAGGAGTAAAATAGTTCAGTTATCTAGGCAGTACAATATCGCAAAACGGATCAAATGAAAGATGTGGAATGTAAAATCGGTATCGCATAGTCTTTCAAAGACTACAACATATCTGGAAAAGTGATAGAATTGATGCGGAACTGAAGAAGAAAATTTATTCAACCACTGTCTTGATGTATGCGTGTGAAACCTGGGAAAGTACTAATAAAAGTAAAACACAAAGTTAATTGTCTTCAACAAAGATGCCTCAGAAGAATCCTAAAAATCCATTATTGCGAGTATATAAAAAATGTAACATTAACCTCACCTGAAAGGTTTGGAGTAAGAAAATTAGACGAAATAGTTGCGGAAAGAAAGGTATGGTTCTTGGGTCACCTACTAAGAATGCCTGATGATAGATATGCAAAGACAGCAATAAATTGGAAACCAAGCTAAGGAAAAAGGAAATGAGGAAGACTTGGTTCCGTACGATCAAAAAAGATTTGAAAACTTTGAACATTCCATGGGAAGATGCTGTGAGAGTAGCTGAAGACAGAAAAGAATGGAGGAATGTTGCCGCCTTATGATCTCTTCAGAACGCAAGGAACTGACGATGATGGGCACGCAGTATTGAAGGCCTCTAATATGAAACTATAAAACAGCAAAACGCGAACAACAACAAAATAGTTCTATCGTCATTACGATAGAACTATTAACTATAGTAACTATACACAGAATAGACAAAATCAAGCAGATGAAAAAAAAAATTTAATTTCATAAAAATTAACGGTGCAAATCCAATACCGGAGAAAGCATTTTAATGATAACAAATTAAAATTTAAAACGTTGGTAAAAATGCACATATAGCAGATGGCAGACAGAAATCAAAAAGGATTTAACTGCCACATAGAATTGTTCACGGAAATGAAAATCCAGCTGTGACAATAAACACTAAATATTAACAGCAAGATAATAATAATCTTAATACTATTAATATTACTACTACTACTACTACTACTACTACTACTACTACCACTACCAGTACCACTACTACTACCACTACCACTACCACTACCACTACCAGTACCACTACCACTATTACTATTACTACTACTACTACTACTACTACTACTACTACTACTACTACTACTACTACTACTACTACTACTACTACTACTACTACTACTACTACTACTACTACTACTACTACTACTACTACTACTACTACTACTACTACTACTACTACTACTCCTACTACTACTACTACTACTACTACTACTACTACTCCTACTACTACTACTACTACTACTACTACTACTACTACTACTACTACTACTACTACTACTACTACTACTACTACTACTACTACTACTACTACTACTACTACTACTACTACTACTACTACTACTACTAAATAACATAACTGATCTGGAGTAGCGAGGCAGCAATACAATAAGCTTCTTTGTTTATTTTGTTTCAATTTGTTTCTATCGAATTTGTTTCTATCGAACCTAAGACTGGCTGGAGCCAGTGGCGAAGTCGGCAAGATACTCGACCGCGGATCAGTAGGTGTGGGGTTCAAATCCTGAGCTTTCCCGTCACTGACATCGCTTTCGAGTGAGGAAACTGATGTTAACCTTAGCTTTACCAGCTTTACACCCAGGGGTTTATTAAAATAATAATATTAAAATCATGTTAAAAATTTAACGTTCATTTTCTCAAAAGGATGATGACAGGGACGTCCCCGCAGTACACATTAATACATATCGATTCACGCAAAACTATTTTCAAAAACATGTTGAAGAGAAATAGCTACAATAGAGCAGATAAAAATGCAGCTAGGAATATGTATAACATTATTTACAAGTAGTTAGTTACTTAATATAATCTGTTAATTTAGGCATACTTGTTCTGTACACCTTGGTCTGAACCGGTGGCTTGTTGGCATGTTGTATGACCGCGGATCAGTAGGTATAGAGTTCAAATTCAGTGCATTCCCCGTCACTGACACACTAGCGAGCAGGAAACTAACATTAAGCTAGACTTTAGCCCTTAGATGTATTTCACAGCAGTGGCATTTTGAAAGTGCGATCTTGACCAATAATGACAGATTGCGTGCGACTCGATAAATATGCAAAAAAAGAAAGAAGAAAAATGACAGATTGTGAAATGCCACAACGTGTTTAAAACGTAAGCCCATTTGTTACAATGTTACATGTTTGATACATGTAGGCTATACGTTAAATGTTTGTCAAAAGGATAGAAACTAGCAAAGAGATCAATGTGTGCAAAACAGATACTTTTTGTCAGTTCATGGCCAAGATAACGTCATTATGAATTCGAAGTGAGGTATTTTGAGTGGAATGAAGCCATTTATAGGCGGATTGATAATGATACAAAGAAGTGAAAGGTTTGCAGATATTTGCATATACGAATGCACAGAATGGGCAGAATGGAAACTGATTATGTGAGGATTAATTTTGAGTATTGAGGGGATTAGTGATACGTTGACTAAGTCGAGATTGAGATGGTATTGGCATATTGTGGGAAAGGCAGATGAGGACGTAGGATAAAGAGTTTGGAGGGAAGAGCTGGATGTTAAGCTAGACAAAGGCAGACCACAACTGACGTTGGATGTGGTGATTAAGGAGCACATGAAAAATAGGGGATTGACTGTTAATTACTATGGTGGGGGACAGAGCTATTGAAAAGTTCTATTCGTATCCCGGCCATGAGTTAAACTGGGATTTAAGGGAAGATGACGATGCATATAATGCACGATATAGCCAGTATTTAAGGTGGCAGAAATAAATTAGACATTGTAGTTAAACTGCAATCAGCTTCGAGTAAATAATTGAAAATATCTAATATATAGAGGCTAATTGCAGTACTTCAAGGCAGATAAGCTATTTATAAAACAACAAAACAAAACCTATCCAACCTCTTATTTCCTTCTTCATTAAATTTAAAGCCATAGCTTTGTTTCTCCATACCCATAATTATCGATAAGAGATCCTCCTAAAAGTGCACGAAAATGCACAAGTTGATATATTTACGTCGATCTGCTTAAATTGCAGTCGAATCATATAATAATTTTAACATTGATATAATGAAAGAAATGAAAATGAATTAAAGTTGCACAGTACGTGTATGTTGGTCCTATAATATACACAATTGCATCCTAGCCTGTATGAATTACATGTTCGATTTAGACACAGAGTCTGAATCTAGCTAGTTCAAAACTTTTTATCAGCAACTCTCTTTACGCTTACTGCAGCAGTTCAGGTACAGTATTTATTTCTACATTTCTTTACCGACACGAATATTTATATACTTGTACATATATGGTAGAGTTTGACATATGTTTGAAACAAATTTCAGGCAAACTTGGTTGACAGAACAGTTCTTCGCTTTTCAGTACATTACATAGGTCTCTCTCTTAGTGCACTGCCTATTAGCAGGTCCATGGTATATAACGCTTCCACTCTTCTCTGTCTTCCGCTTTCCTCTTCATTTCCACTTATGAGTGGGTCTTTAAATCATCTAACATACCTTTTATTTTTTATCTAGGTAAGAAAGAAAATTGCACAATTCTGTTCTCAAGAATGCAAATTAGTTTTACAAAGAAATTCAAAGTTTCACGAATTTCAAAAGAAAATTCAAGGCGCTAAAAGAGGATGTAATTTAAAGAAGTGACTAGTTATGATTTCTAAAGATGGAAGTAATTTAAGTGTTCTAACCGAGCCCGTGCGTGTGCTAACCTAGTAGCTATAAAGTCTAAATAGTTGACTTAGGCCCTGGACCTGCCACTGGGCAGAATACTAGAAAAATATTGGTACAATTTTAGAAATTAATGTTATCGCAAAATTCATCTCCGAAAGAATATCAGTGACGGGTGAACCCGGGAGAAAGGATATGAGTGACGGGTGATCCCAGGAGAAAGGATATGAGTGACGGGTGATCCCAGGAGAAAGGATATGAGTGACGAGTGAGTCCAGAAGATAGGATATGAGTGACGGGTGAGTCCAGGAGAAAGGATATGAGTGACGGGTGAGCAAAGGAGAAAGGATATCAGTGACGGATGAGCCCAGGAGAAAGGATATCAGTGACGGGTGAGTCCAAGCGAAAGGATATGAGTGACGGGTGAGCACAGGAGAAAGGATATCAGTGACGGGTGAGTCCAAGCGAAAGGATATCAGTGACGGGAATGCTCAGGTTTTCAACCTGCACAAGTCACACTGATCCGTAATCGGAAATCTAAGAGACAGCGCAAATTGCTAGGCCATTTAAAACAGAATATATATATATATATATATATATATATATATATATATATATATATATATATATATTTATTTATTTATTTATTTATTTATTTATTTGTATATTTATATATTTATATATTTATATATTTATTTATACTAAGATTTACTCTAATATTTAAGCATCAAAGTTATAAAACATGATAATAGCCCAAATATGCATGTAAGTTTTATTTTATTTGTATCTTTATTTACTGTAGTTAATTCCAAAGAATTTGTTTCCTAATAGCACGACAAGTTAGCTGGACTGATTATCTCACGAGATCTTCAAGAACAACAAGACGACGACAAGTGGAGAGTGTAAGATCTATCAACGTAATTCATTGAATGGCTCCTCATTTAAAAATTGCGAAAACTTCGCGAATGATAGTCTATGAATGATCTACAACATTCTCTCTCTCTCTCTAGTGATAGGTCTAAAATACATATTTATACTCAGAGTCTGCTTTCACGCTACGTAAAGAGCACTTTATCGATCAACAAGTTAATTCCCCCACAAAAGGCAATGACTTACCCTATTGAGCCTATAACTTGGGAAAAATGTGGCCTCTGAGGTGGTTTCCCGTTGCCTTCGTCAGATCCTACTGAGTTACCTCTAATGACTTAAGCTGTTATCGACTGACTTAGGCTTCAGTGTCCCGGATATAATATGGGAACTATGTGTGTATATATATATATATATATATATATATATATATATATATATTATCTTTTAATTCCTAAATGTTAAATGCTTGTTTCAGATAGGAGCTTAGATTTCAGATAACATCTAAGAAAGTCGTTATCTGAAATCCAGAAATCTGTTATCTGAAAGTGCTTCTAAAATTGTTGAAAGTGGCTCATGAATTCAAGGAATACAAGTAGAACGAATAATAAAATTGGCGGGGTTCGGCGTATTGGTAGAGAGTGCGTCTCAGAATAGTTAGGCCTGGGTCCAAATCTCAGATCAGTCAGCAATCGATACACTCCGGGGTTAGGTAAGGGTATTCTTGCGGGCAGCTGCAAAGTACAGCGTTAATAAAGGCAACGATTACTAATATCAATGAGAGAAGGAAGAAATATATAGAACTACAAAAGAGCAACATCTAAATAAGGACACTCGGAAATTACGTGCGTTGTATCATATACGTAATTAGACTGAAAACATAAATAATTCAAAACAACATATACAAGAAATTAATGTTTGATATATTAATTAATTAAAGCATTACTTACTCCACACATGGGCTCTTCTGAGTTGATATAGAGACGTGGTACGTGATCCGAAACCCTAAAACATTACGCGATATTTGAATATTATCGCATGTTCCAAACTTGCAGAAATAAATTAATTACTAAAGGAGTAATTTATTAATCAAAGCTCAACTTTAAACACATATTAAATCTATCTGTCATTCTTCTTTTTCCATATCCGACAATTAACTTAAATTCGTAGGTCACTTAATATCAAATTTGCCACCGTATTATTAAACGCACCTGTCCATTCTAAACTTGATTATTGTAACTCCCAGTTAAATGATCACCCTAAAACCCCTTTAATTCGTGATCAACATGAATAAAATGCTTGTGCTCCTGTAATATGAAATATTAAAACTTCAACTCTCTCACTACTTCTCTTCGTAGAACTACATTGGCTATCAATTCACTGATCGCATAAATAATAAAATTTATTTACATAAAATTGAAGTAAATTTCCTTAGCCTTCAACGGATTGAACTGTGATCAAGCCATCCTATTTATCTTTCCTTTTATCTATCTATCTGTCAGGCGCGGATTGAAGACTGCTTTATGTGCCTGATATTGTTATGGATGCTGTGTTTACATTTAAGGTTACAGGGCATTTTTCAAATGTCTCTTGGTAGCTTTGTTTTTGTGTACTCCCTCTTCCGGCCTGGGACCATTAAACGCTAAACACACAACATTAGAAAGTTTTAAGTTGTAAAACTTTATTTCTATTATTTTGTTATTTATTAAGCGGTAACTTTGTTTATGAATAGTAACTGAATTTTATCAATAATGGCCAGGTCCGGAAGGCGCTGCGAGTTCGTTGTCTGTGATATGTAAGTATGTGTGGTATGTTTGCCTAATGGTGTATCAGGGAAAACTCTATACAGTAGTAATTTCTCCCTCTTAGTCTTAATAAGTTTGGTGACAATTATTTGCCCAGTGTGAAACCTGTTTGAGTAGGGGAGAGGCTTAAGTGTTGTTGTGAAAACCTATTGAGAGAGGGAAAGCTAGCATCGTTAACTCGAGCAGACTTTATTGTATATTAATTTAACGGTCAGTACTGGGAATTTAAAAGAGAGAGTACTGCGACCTGAGTGAAATTTACCAGGTGTGGCTAACATAGTTTCTAGGGGGTTCTTGTTTACAAGGTATAAAAAACGGCTAAACCGTTTCAAAACTCAGAGACTCTAGCCTGGGTTGGAATTAACAGAGCCAGTGTGATTATTTAATTAAATCCTTGGGATTTAGAAACAGGCGGCAAATTCATTTGTTAAGTATATGAGTGACGACTTATTGGTTTGAGGGATAATTTAGAGACCAGTTTTCTAGGGGTTTCTATTGTAGTGAGGTTTCCATGTACATTGGTGCATAACATAACACATATATTAGTTACAGATAATGTGCAACCAGTGAGGAAGTACAGTTTAACGTCCCTTTAATATTTTGCTTTTGATTGTATTTCGTCCCGTGCTATTTAAAAGGCGATATACTAATTTATGAACCTCTTATTTATGTTTATTTATTTATTTAAAATATTATTGTTATAATTATTATTAATTTGACTGTAACTTAGTTTTACATTCACGTTGTTTAATTTTGTTGTTGTTTCCTGCACATCATATTTTGTTTTATTCATAATAAATCATTAATTAAGGAAGTGATATTCCTTTAATTAATTAGTAACTCATGCAGTTTGTCTGAATACTTCTTAGCATAGGTATTTAAATATATAGACACTGAATGTTTCATTAGATCTCCCGTCATTTGTCTGACTTATCTGAGATTTGAACCTGGTCCAAGGACCTTGTAAATATTCTCATACATTTTCATTTTCCTGAAATGTCTAGGCTGATAGTACCTTCATTGGTACTTTCCCTGACACTATCAACCCGCTCATTGCCTTCGCTCCTCCAGTAAAAATCTTCTTACTGTACCGGTCATTAAATCTGCCGTTGGAAGACGCTCACTAATATTTTCTGCTCAAGCATTATGGAATTCTCTACTTCAAGATTTTCGATCTTGTAGATGATTTATTGCTTTTCTGGGTCAGCTAAAATTCATCTCCTTCCTCAATAGGTCAATAATTTGACCCTCTTACCTCGGATCTTAGACTCGCACTGATATTTTGCTTTTTCTTAGATCGTTGTATACTCAGTCGTTATGGTGTGGTGCTTCTACTTTCCTTTGTTGCGCAGTTTTCTTCAGACGCCCCTGACTTTGCCTTAAGGCGAGGAAACGGACGTTAACTTCAAATTGACAGATTATTGTTAGAAAAAAGTACCAGCGATGAGGAGGTTTAAAATGCATTGTACTGAAATGATCATGCATAGGCTATATCGTGAGAATACTCACAGGAAGGCGAAATAGGACGTGGAGTAAGGCAAGGTTGTGCATGTAGAAACTCGCCGCTGCTATTTAACATTTACGCTGAGGCAATGATAGAGGAAGCCATAGACAAGGAAGAAGGAATAACAGTAGGAGGAAAATTGTTACAAGATGTAAGTTTTGCAGATGACCAAGGAATGATAGCGGGCAGCGAGACTGGACTGCAGAAGACAATAAGGAGTCTGAATGATTTAGCATTGAAATATGGCATGAAGATTACCATCGAAACGACAAAAGTGATGAGAGTGTCATATAATAAAGGTGAAGTTAATATCACAATAAATGGTACGAAATTGAAACAGGTAAGGAGTTTCAAATATTTGGGACATACTATAACCGATCATGTGAAATGTGAGACCGAAATATGCAGTAGGCTTGCACATGCAAAAGCGGCTTTCGGTAATAGGAAAGAACTTTTCACAAAAAGTTTAAAGAAAGACAAAGATAAAGACAGTGAAAACCTTGGTTTCTACCAGGCTGTTACAAGGGTGTCAAACATGGCCCTATATCAGGAAACTAGAGGCAATGGAAATGTGGATATGGAGAAGAATTAGCTGCCTTTTGAGTCCCGCAAATCCATAGAATAGATTAGCTGGACTCAAAAGGTTACAAGTTCTGGAGAGAGTTGATACAGATAGACAGTTGCTAAATGATGAAATGATAAGTTGCTAGATGTATGCAGATTTTAAAAATTCGGAATTTGTCTTGTTTTTTTGTTTTGTTTTGTTCGCATAGTTACACACATGACATAACGCATGTGCTACATAGTTTCCTTTCTTGGTTTCTGTTTTTGTAGTTTTCGTTATTTTCTCCATTCCTCTCCATGGTTATTAGTAATCGTTGCCTTTTGTTGGCGCATCAATTGAAGCCGGCGCGGATTTAAGAATAGCCTTCCAACACCCTCGGGATTTTTTCTTTCAAAGCTGTCAACACTCGGTCTTCCAAGGTGGTCGCCCACAAAGTACTAACCGGCGCGATGGAGCTTAACTTCGTTCAACTGACGTGCAGCTTAATCGAGTGCGCTAATCCCGCTCCCATAATTATTTTAGAAAATAAATAATTGGTCTCAGAGATCCTTGTATCCTTGCCTTGTATTTAGAGATGTTCCTGATAGCATGAGATAAAAGATAGTTCATATCTACGAGATCTGGCAATACCTTTCAAAGAGAGAAGCGAACGGTTGGACAGCAAGAGAGGTGCCCATGATGATCAGGAGATCACACTCCACCACATCCTGCCAAATAATCAGAATGAAAATAGTTAAAATACTTCAGAAATTAACAAATCAAATATAGTCTATTTTTATGCAGTTCTTCAGAATGCAAGTCATACGTTGAGCTTGTAACAACATGGCTTATGAACTCATTACTTACAACACACTCTCACTCTCCTCTCTATATCTCTAGTGTTCTGCCAAGTGCCAGGTAGAAGGTACATATTCATACTCAACATCAGTTGTTAAGTTCCTAAGGCTGCTCCTTACAGAGCACTCCATGGTCTACACATTAATCCAGTCACAAAAGGCTTTGCTGTACGTTACCAATAGCATATGCAAAATATGGCTTCTGAGGTAGTTTCCCGTTGCTTTTCTCAGTGTTGCTTCGTCATCTCTTACGAAACAAGCATTAACTCTTGGTCTATTCTTCAGTGTTATGGACAAAATACGAGAAAAATACACGTAATTGCTAAGTGGATATATATATATATATATATATATATATATATATATATATATATATATGTATATATATACATCTTGTAATTTCTTTAGGTATTATCTGTGTCAGAGACAAAATGGAATAATGAAAACAGAATTATATATAGTATAATTACGTCATAAATACATAATTTACGATAACGTTAAACAGGCAGTTTAATTGCACAAACCTTAGGACATAGCTCAAAGAATCGACTTGGAAGCTCTTCCCCAAAAAACACAATACCTACAGGATTCAAAAATAACAACAAGAGATAAAACAGTAGGCCTATCTTCAACACATGCAATATTAATTTCAAACAAAAGGTCTTCTTTTCGACCAGCATGTGATGACTCTAATTTGTAGAAGAAACTTACTTGAAATTGAATACTAATGCGTTGTTCATAAAATTCACCAAAACCGTAATACAAACATCCATAGTAAACCGCTAATGTAGAAGAAGAAATAGATACATTCTTGGAATTTAGTTACAAAGTTCCTGAAAGGCAGAGGCTGTTGAACGAACTAAACGTAATTAATTGCTAAGTGGTTCTCTCCGTTATATACATTAAAACTAACAGCCAACAGTTAACTCAATTCACTCAATTAATTACAACTTAAATTAAATACAACAGTCTGACCAGGCTTAATGACTCCTTTGCACAAATTAGTAGTTGGAGGCTGACTGCTGCTAGCTGCTCCATCAGAGCCAGCTGCTTGAGAGCTGCTGCTGGCAGCTTGACTGCTACTAGCTGCTTCTGCACTAGAGCTAGCTGCTTGAGAGCTGCTGCCAGCAGCATGGCTGCTACTAGCTGCTCCACTAACGCCAGCTGCTTGAGAGCTGCTGTCACGTTGACTGCTACTAGCTGCTGAACCGCCGCTTCCACTGACTTTACCCTTATCTTCATCAGGATCTTCAATTACCTTCGTACAACGAGGAATTTGATTGACTCTAATCTTGTCTGAAACACAAAACAAATTGCATTTCTACTTTCAGAAAATGTAGTTAACTACTTACATTTGCTTTATTGAAACACAATGCTTATGGAAAGACATACTAAAGGATATTCAACTAATAAATAAAATCTACAGTATTATGTACAAGATATAAACATATTTATAAAAAAGCTGTACGTTACTATGCCAACGATGTGGCTAATCGGCTTTACATTAATCATCCTCTTCAATCATTATCATCATCTTCTTCCTTGAATCCCAGTTTAACTAGGGTCAGGATACGAATAGACTTTCTCCAATCCTCTCTGTCCCAAACTTTATCATCAGTCAATCACCTATTTATTTATTTCCATTCGTTTACATTTTTGTAAAAATTTCAGTAGCCTAGGCGTTCACCAACCGAATGCCCTTTCTGACGTTGGTTTGAATCTTAGTGCTTTAGTCGCCTTCTACGACACGTGTAGTCAATGGTTGGTCTATTCTTCAAACAACCCAGACACAACATGATAGCATCCTTTTAATAATACCTTGAATATAATAGTAACATGACAACGAACTGCACTTTTTTTAGATTACAAAATCTTATTGATTGTTTTGCGTTTAGTTTTAATCTTGATATTATTGTTTAGATTTTTTAATCCAAAACTATAATTTCTGTTATAGAGACGTTTTCATAAAATTTGATAGAAAAATTCTTTAGAATTGAAAACTAATTAGACCTAGGCTCTGAGCAATTCAAAGTGGTGTCATACAAACGCAACCATTTAATAGTGAGCCAGATCATATATTTTAATATTTTGGAGCATCAATGTCAAACTGCCTTGCATATTATTTTCTATATCAATATCTCTCAAAATCATAAATAGTTATTTTTCACTAACATGAATGTTTTTATGCAACCCGTTATTAATATGGCTCCATGGTAACTTAAAATCATTCAAATAATCCGTTTATTTAGAATATAATTAATAATTAGATATTTGATAAAAGTTAAACTGGCATTTCACAATCATATTCCAAAGTTTTTAGAAAAATTAAAGTATCAATAACCATACTTATACAACCGGTATCTCTCATGCACAATTTCAACTAGATTTTTTAAATTTCGCTTGATATCATAGTAATTGCCATATAGAATATCAAACGTGAACGAGATAGCAATAATAACAATAACAATAATGGTTTAACGTCCATTTCCTAATACAGGGATGATGTCATGGACGTCCCCCATCATATGTCACTACAAATCGATTCACTCCAAACTATCTGAAAAAACATGTGCTGAATAGAAAGGAAAAGATCCTAAACGGTGCAGGTACGGTGATCAAAAAACATTATGGCAAGATGAAAAAAGTCTATGGTGGGAAGAGATGTGTTTTCAACCTACAACAGAAAGTGAAAGTAGTAGAACATGAGCGAAGATCAGGAGGCAAAGAGTTCCAAACAGTAGGAGCGGAGAAAGAAAATGAACGTCTACTTAACGAAATGAGAATATTAGGGATTTTGAGCAATTTGGCATCAGAAGAACGAAGCTTACGAGAAGGTTGATATTGGATTAGGAGCTCAGAAAGGTGAGCAGGTTTACCAAAAAGTAGTGTTTTGAAAGTTAAAAGAGCAATTTTATACTTAATTCTTTGAACTACAGGAAGCCAATGAAGGTTATTACGCAAGGAATTAGAGGTGGCCTAAAGCCTGGAGGATCGACAGACACGTGCAAGAGTATTCTGACCGCGTTGCAAATGCATGAGAGAAGAAGAAGGTAAGCCACATAGCAATGAATTGCAGTAGTCAAGTCTAGAATGAACCACTGAGTTGGCAAGAATTATGGATGAATTTTTATCACGAGATGACCGTATCTGTCTGATTTGACGGATCTGGAAGAAAGATGAACGACAGACGGATAAGATATGAGATTTAAGTCAATATTTTCATCAATATGACACCAAGGTTTTTAGCCTTGGGAGCAGGAGTGAGAGCAAGATTTTGAAAACAGAAGGAAGAATTGGCTACTTTGGTTCTTTGCAGGGGGGTGCCGATTAAAAGATATTCGGTTTCTAAAGGATTGTCAGAGAGATGATTGCAGCAAAACTATGAATAAACATTGTCAGATTAGAGGTGTTGAAACAGATGAAAGGTGTTGCAATTTGAAATCAGAATCTGACGATAAATAGAATAGGACGATAGCTGGAAAGATCGTCTTCAGGAATTTGCTGCTTTTTACACAGAGGAGATACAACAGCAGTTTTAAAAGTAGAAGGAAAAATTACATCAGAAAGTGAAAGATTAACCAGATGGGTAATTGGAGGAAGGATGGCATTAATGCAAGATTTGAGTAGTTAGGTTGGAATAGCATCCAGCGAGTAAGATGAATCGGTAGAGCAGAGTATTAGATCTCGGATTTCTTCAAGAGAAGCAGGTTTACAATTTGACAGCACAGGTGGATTTGGCATAGACGGATGTGCAGTAGTCTCAGAACTGGGTGGTATAGAAGAACAGAGTCTGGAAATTTGTCCTCAAAAAATAAGAAAATTGCTAGCACGAGTAGAAGGAGAATTGGCATTTGGAAGTGACTTAGAGATAGTGCGACCACGCATTGAATCAAGGGTTCCCAAAGTTTTTTGAGGCAGTTTTGATTCTGCAGGATCAAGTTCTTAAAAGTAAGAACTCTTGGCGGAGGAGATTATATGAACAACTAACTTACGTTGTTTAACGTAGTTAGCCTTGATCGTGGGGTTTTGCATTTCAGAATAATTTTTCTTATCTTAGTTTGGAACGTATGGATTTTTGTTAAAGAATTTCATCAGAAATAAAGGGTTTCCTCGAATTGGAGCGACAAGAAATAGTTAAGAGAGGAGAGTGCTTGTCTAATAAAGACGAAAGCACAGAGTGAAATTGTTGTGTAAAATTAGCAACAGTTGAAGTTGCATTATAGATAGATTATAACAACACCAGCAACATCAAATAGAGTACAACTGTCGTGAATGACATCATCGAGCTCTATGGAATAAAATCCATGCCGATAAGCAAAAAACCAATAAAGTCCAACAAGCAGCGCATATCTAATATCCAAAAAACCAGTCCAAAGATACGAAAAAAACGATGCAGGGTTCAGCCAAGACCTATAGCATATTATAATAGCTTATACATTAAGAGTTTTACACATTGGTGTAAATGTATACAGTTTTTGCTTTGGTTTATGATTTATAAGAGCTAAATTTTATACCGAATTCAAGTTCAACTTTATAAAAGATATCAGCGAATCATGATGCTTTGTGCGAGCATGCGATATTTCAGTTCTAAAATAAATAAACATTTAGTCCAATTTATTGAAGTGAAAGCATATGATTGGCGCATTGAACGTTCACAATTCTAAGTTTCAAAATTTACTTCATAACAGTTAAAAGACTTTATTGCCATACATATTTCTTTGAAAGGGAAAAATTAAAAACATGCACTAGCTGTTATCTATTTTGTCTATTATCTACTCTAATTACATATATCTATTCCCATATGGCTGCAGCTATACACTGAGCTACATACTGTACAATATATATGTAAGTTAAACAATTGATTAAGCAGTAAATGTTGTTAGGTTAGTCAAGTAAACGAACCTTCTATGTACTTCTTAGGATATTCTGATTTGCATGCAGGCCTGGCACAGAAATACTTGTCAAAAGATCCATGCGCCTCTACCAAATAATCTTCCTTTATACCGACTCTTCTCTCCAGACCATCCACATTCTAAAAATCCATGCGTGCTTTTAGAATATACAAATACAGAAGAGATTGTCTGCAAATAATAGAAAACTGCAAAGTTCTGTTTGTAGGATGGGTGGAAGAAAAAAGTCGCGATTCATAACTAACCCACAAGTGGGTCGGGATGTGTTTAATAATGTGCTATCAGCAGTTGGAAATACAGTTGGAGAACTACATTGACCTGTCAGGCAAAGAGGGCATGTGACTAATAGCTCGTTTAATAATTTAAATAAGTATTCATTTAGTGGTACTGGTACTAAATATGAACAGAGAATCTGAGAGGGTTATCAGGAGATTAATGAAGTCTATAAAATGTGTAAATTACATGATCAGCTATATACTGAAAACACTGATTGCTAGCAATCGAAATACTAGTGATGAAGCCTTGGCTCATAGAATGCATGAAATTGCTAGTGATTCTAGAGATGATAGTGTGCAAAGAAATTAGGTTACTTTAATTTACTATAGTATTAAAACCAAGGCCAAATTGGCCTTGGATCAAAAAAGCATAGGGTCCAATGAAACGTCAGTAGTTGGACCCTTCGAAGAACTAGCAAAGGAATTACACAAACCGATTCATAGAAAATTTACTAGACGGCAAGTGAACGTGTTTGAAGTAGACGATGTATGGGGTGCTGATTTGGTAGAAATATAGGAATGGAATAGGCCTAATATGAGATACAGACACATGCTTAACGTCATTGAGGTATTTTCCAAGTATGCATGGAGCGTTCCGTTGAAAGACAAGAGAGGTGAAACAACTATAGAGGCACTTAAACTAATAGTGTCATCATCTGGAAGACAACCTAGACATTTATGGGTTGATAGGGCAAAGAGTTTTACAACAAGAACATAGATGATTGGTTAAATAATACTAGTATTAAGAGATGCTCTACATTTGGAGAACAAAAATCAGCAGTTGCGGAGTGCTTCAATAGAAGTATCAAAGAAAAAATGTGGAAAAGATTAACGGTTGAAAGTACGAGAAAGTGAATTGATATGATAAGCGATTTAATTGCAGAGTATAAAAACACAAAGCATTCAACCATAAAATATTTTAAATGAATGTATCAGTAGCGTAGGGGTAACGTCATGAAGTTTCAAATGACAGATCCTGAGCTGAATTGAACTCTCGTGGGTTCGAATCCCAGTCGCGCTGATCTGAGAGTAAAATCTCGGACATTCACTGGACTGGCTATACGGAAAATGTACTAAATTGCCTAATGGTTTAAACATGTGGTTGTAAAAGTGATAGATATCGACATAGTTGATCATTTCACTATAATGCGTGTTTTAAATATGAAGCATTAAGGCAGAACATGGCTAATTATCATAAATTAAATCAAGTTATACATAACTTAACCTTAAAACTCATTTTGTCCTCGGACAGTAATTTTATAACTAATATACCTACATGAAGGAGGACGAAAGATCCATTCTAAAATCTAGGCCGATGTTGACACATCAATTACAATAGATAAACTTAAACTGGATTAAACGATACTCTATAATGAGATACCTGCGTGTAATGGCGAAGTAATATTCCTTTATCCTGAAGAAGTCGTATAAGATAGTGGCAGGCGGTCGGCTAAAGTAAATCAATCAATCAAAAAACAAGTACCACATATATTAATATATAAAACAGTGGAATCAGTAATAGAAATCCAGCAGCTAGCTAATATATTATTATTAAAAATTAATGTTAAGATTATGGAAGGTATTTATCAAAAATTAATTATTAGTCATAATAGATACTTACTTAATTATTAATACTTCAAAGTGTTAGTAATTAAAATAATAGCCCAATATAATATTAATATTTTACGACATTGCCTTATTGGGAGGAACCGGGCGTTAAATTATTACTTAATGATTGATTGAATTAAGGTTACTTTATTATCAACTAATGAAACGATCGATAATTTACTACGTCAATCAAGTAAATCTGATGGGGTAAAGGATAAAGGAAAGGAATACACTCAGCAAACGAAGAACATTAATAAAGATAGCACAAAAATTCTATATTGTATTATTTTGTAAATATATATTACTGTAATGTTATATATATATATATATATATATATATATATATATATATATATATATATATATATATATATATATACATATACATACATATATAGTATATACTGTATATATATATATATATATATATATAGGGCCTGTGTATCTATATATATATGTATATATATTATATTATACTATATATATATATATATATATATATATATATATATATATACACACACATGTATGTATATATATATATATATATATATAAAGCAAAAGGAACAGTCAAATAAATAGCATAGCAGTTACAATCAGCAATGCAACAGATAAAAAAACCACAAATATGGACAATTAATAAGGTAAGATTAAAGTCTAAGTCAGCTGAATCAGTCAGTTGAATAAGTCAGCCTACAACTAACTACGTACAGTCAATAAAAAGCACTGGAAGGTCAGGTGTCTCAGTACGGAGTATATCGTACGCTTTAGCACGTAGATCAAAGTTTGGTCAAATATATTTGAACTCTTTACCGCAGATCCACAGGAAAATGCCACAGTGGGTGTACTCTTGAATCGGAAGCAGTAATATTTAAGTAGGCCTACATATTTCTGCTTGTGCAAATGCTAGTATATATTTTCTTGACTTCTATAACGACTTCTATTCTATTTTCTTCTATAAGTAACTATACAATTTATTGTCTTCTAAAACGTCTTCTATTCTCTTGCCTGTTATAATTCACTAGAAATTTTCTTGAAAATTTATTTCAGTATTTAAAAAATGCCTACACGGCGTATAACATACATGTAGCAGCTCAGCATCAGTGGCAGAATGAATCTCTCAAAAATTAGAAGAATGTTGTACAAGCTGTACAAGAGAGAACCGAGGTTCTACTATATTATCTGCAGAGTCATTCAAAGTGTAAAATCTACAATTTTTCAGTTATCCTATCCGATAAATTAGAAGCTGTATCTGAGCTGTGCGAACACTGACTCGGTGTTCCAGAAACCACAAGAGAACTTCTGAGTTATAATAAGTATTTCATTACAACAAATCGTACATCCCTGACGTCCCTTACATCATCCTTGGATGACGAAACGGGCGTAAAACCTTTATTATTATTATCAAATCGTTCAAGAACTACTCCTATTCAAATTGTAACCAGTGATTTTATAGATGCAGGCTACTATACAGCAAACCACTAAATCCTAGAATATGCCCTATCGTAGCTCAATACAATTATCCAGTTCCATCTCCCATTGGAATTTCTAATGCGGCATACTAAATAGCTTTCGTCAATAAGATATTCTAACATATGCGACTACTTCGGTAGCCTTCAGTAACCTCGTTACTCTACTTTTACTTAAACTTCAATATTAGATCTCATGCTATAAACTTACCTGATTCGTAGAGTCGGGACAGAGCAAAGGATAAGCGTGGTTGTAGAATGCTTCAGGTTTTCTCTACAAACAAGTAAAACACAAAGAGCTGTTATGCAAGGTTGAGTTAAGAGTAGTCCTAAACTTAAATGAAAAAGGAGATAGAAACGCACAGAGTTAATAGTATTTATTAACTCTGTGCGTTTTATTTAAACACATCATCCACATGTACAGAAAGAAAGAAATATAAAAAACCGATTTTCAGTAAGCAAAACATAAACATACACGTAACTATATACGCAATCACGCAATTCTATCATTCATTTGAAACAAACAACAATTATATCTATATATACGCTGTGTTTTTTATAACTGATACCCCAAATTATTTTTACAATAAACTCGTAAGGAGTTGACCGATCTTCTTGATATTTACAGAACTTGACCAGCAACCAATTCTACAAAACATAGAGAAATTTCATTTTAATATCTTTAATAACGTGAAAGTTATACTTTTGCGAATAGGAGTGGGATCAGATAAGAAATTTCCGGTATAGGATTACGGGCGTGTTACATATAGCGTAAAATTATCTTTTTTTTGTACGCATAGTTACACACATGACATACCGCATGTGCCACATAGTTTCCTTTCTTGGTTTCTGTTTTTGTAGTTTTCGTTATTTCCTCCATTCCTCTCCTTGGTTATTAGTAATCGTTGCCTTTTGTTGGCGCATCAATTGCAGCCGGCGCGGATTTAAGAATAACCTTCCAACACCCTCAAAGGATTTTTCCTTTCAAAGCTGCCAACACTCGGTCTTCCAAGATGGTCGCCCACAAAGTACTAACCGGCGCGATGAAGCTTAACTTCGTTCAACTGACGCGCAGCTTAACCGAGTGCGCCAATCCCGCCCCCCAAATCTCTATAAAAATAATAGCGAACACGTAATATAAAATTTCTGCTAAAACTTTTTTGAAGAGCAATCGCTTCTTAGCAAAATGACGTAAAATACCTGCTGATATGTTCTTAATGGACAAAGTAATTGAACTTTTAATGCATGCACTGCATGTCTGGGTACAACTGCTATCACCGCAGCCACTGCAGCAGCGTCCTCTAGCGCCACAGATAAAATGACTTATTCGTTGATTTTCTTAATGAAATGCAGGCATTAAAAGTTCAATAACTTTGTCAATTTTACGTCGTTTTGCAAAGAAATGATTGCTCTTCAAAATAGCATTGGCAGAAATTTTATATTACATGTTTGCTATTATTTTTTTATAGAGATCATTTTATGCTAAATGTAACACGCTCGTAATCCTGTACTGGAAATTTCTTATCTGACCCCACTCCTTTTCGCAAAACTATAACTTTCACATTATTAAACATATTAAAATGAAATTTCTCTGTTTTGTAGAATTGGCTGCTGGAAGTTCTGTAAATATCAAGAAGATCGGTCAACCTCTAACGACTTTATTGTTAAAATAATTTGGGGTATCAGTTACAAAAAACACAGTGTAAATGGAATCAAACAACTAACAGAAGCACTTAATGTCTGAATCAATGAAATGAAAATCATAGAGTGTTCTCTGAAAACTTAATAAGAACGCAATTTGGAATTTTATGGCTTGTCGATAAAAGTTAACGATTTCTAGTTATGGATTGAATCTTCGTAGACCTGATAACTTAAAATGTGCTTTTGCATTTTATGGACCTTTTTCGGAACTCAAATTTAATTTGAGTTGTAAGGTACGAATTCCAAGCTTTTGTGATCTGCTATTGACTATTGCTACCTGATTACATAATTACATAACATTACAGAGTCAGGAAGCAATTATATGCTTGTTTAAGACTCATCAGGCTCTTAACTAAAACCAATTAATAAAAATCAAATCATACAGACTTCATGTCAACATGTGAAATTTATACGTAGCCTATGTATAACACTGAACATGTAATTAGCATCTAATTTACATGTTCTTATGTTTATCATATTTATTTTTAAAAGCATTCACTGATTCTGCTTCCACAACTTCACTTGGCAAACTATTCCAAGCATTTATAACTCTCTGACTAAAGAAAAATATCCTTAAATCTAGTTGTCAGAGTAAGGGATACGTGTCTCCTAACTGACATACGAGATTATTTTCTGTTGTAAAATATCTCGGACCAGGTTCAAAATCATTCAGATCAAAGAGAATTATTTAAAGAATCTGAAATCAAGTTTAGTGTTTATGTCTATCCAATTAATAACAACGCATTAGCTTTACATTTGAAAGTGAATTCAAATGTTTATATTTTAATTAAAACAAAATAGTGCAACAAGTGTAATGCAATAAACAAAAAGCAAACGGTGAACAAGAATAAGAATAATAATAATAATAATAAAACAAGTAATTAATTTCGTTAATTGATAACTAGAATTACTCTAAGCATTCTAACACTCTTGTCAGAGTAAATTTTCACAGAGAGCACTGTCTTGTCAAAGGCACTGTAAAAATCCTAATATATCCCCAAACTACTCCGTCTAAGTTTTACATTATATTCCCATAGACCTATTTTAAACCATACTACTACACTGCTTCTAATTATTCAACTCTTTAGAAGTACTTGTACAAAGAAATGCGACGCACGGTTCTTGCTATAACTAATTACTACATTGGGAACACCAATAGCCTCAGAACCGTCGTGACCTGCAGATCTATTACACCTCAAGTGTTTCCTAACACTCTTCCTTTAAGAGATACTACTAACACAAATAGGCCTACATCATTTATAAACTTCTAAATATTATTTTAAGGAGTGCCTTTCACAATTCAGGTCTATGCCTTACAATCCAGCTATTTATTATTTATTAAATAGATTTAACATTACATTAAAATTCCGTTCCCATGTTAACTTAATTTAAAATAAGGGTCAACTTTGGATGTTGCTTAAACATAAGCTGGACTGCAAGTGTCCGAACTTATTATTTCTGCATTCACCTGAATTGTACACAGGCGCATGGAATGATAAAAACAGTGAGTAAAAGCCAGACGGCCAGACGGCCACTGCTAGTAATATAAAGCAGTCATGTAAAGAGATATTAAGCGAAGCAATAGAGAGAACTACATAAGATTAGACCACAGTAAGTGAATGTATTGAGAATATGATTATTCGAGCATGTCAGCAATCAGCAATCAGCAATCGACCGAAGTTACAGTAGCGTACCAAAGTACAATATACATGTAACAATAAGTCACAATACATTTGATAAATAATACATGCTAATGCTGTATCGATATCCAAATCCCAATCCCTGACACTAGTCTACTTCTAAATTTACTAAGTTTATAAATATGTCCCCCAGTGTTTCTGTTGTTTGATAAATTAAACCAAATACTATGGTTAACTTTGCTGAAGCCTTTGAGTATCTTAAAAACTTCTATTAAACTTCTCTAGTTCTTCTCTCATTTAAAGAGGTTAATCCTACGAATTTTAATCTATTCTCATAACTAAGTTTTTGACAGTC
Source organism: Enchytraeus crypticus (assembly GCA_905160935.1). Classification (NCBI taxonomy): domain Eukaryota; kingdom Metazoa; phylum Annelida; class Clitellata; order Enchytraeida; family Enchytraeidae; genus Enchytraeus; species Enchytraeus crypticus. The sequence continues at coordinate 498,183 of CAJHZI010000715.1, forward strand.
AAATATCAGCCTTGTTGCTCTGGCTTATACCCTTTCTAAATTATCGATATTTTTCTTAAGATATGGGCACCAAGCCTGAACGCAGTATTGAAGTTTGGGCCGTACAAGAGCCTTATATAGCCTTACCACAATATCTTTATTTCTACATGCAATTGTTCTTTTAATCATTCTTAATACACAATTAGCACTATTTACAACTTTATTACAATTTTCCCTAAATTTAAAAGAGCTATCCACAAAGACTCCTAAATCTCTCTCACTGTTTGTGGATTTTAGTTTTATATTGTTCAATGTATACTCAATTTTGTAAATTATTATTCCCTATATGCATAACTCTATATTTCTCAGATCGGTTAGATCTTAATTGGCAAACTTGGTTCATTCACATGCGCCTATAAATTTTTCATACAGACCATCTCCCCACGCCTAGCTCAGATAGCTTGCTAAACAGGGGCGGATCCAGGAATTTTTTAAGGGGGGCCCGAAAATTTTTTTTGGACAGTGTACACATTTTTGCTTACGCCCCGCCTTCTTCGGGACACGAGACGCAACCAGAAAAAATGCTGTGTGGGGGGCTCAAAATTTTTCAGCATACTGCGCTCGGCTCATAGAGTGAGTATATCCCCGTATCTTACCCCCTCCTCCCTCCTCATACCCATACTAAAGTGAGAGGAGAACCTAAAATGCCTAAAATCCTACATTTGTTTAGGAAAAAAGTAGGTTAATTTTTTTCACCTCTGAGTCTCTGAAAAAACTCAGCGGATCTGGACCAATTGCAAAACTGACCTAATTTTGGCGAATGATGGGGGGGTTAAGCCCCTCGATCCCAGCCAAGGCAGTTTGCACCACTGTTCCGGGAGAGAGTTCACATTTTTTATTTACATCCTTTTTCCTCTTATACAGTGGCTTAAGTGAAAATTGAAAATTGAGAGCTAGTGAAACGGTAAACATTTTTCGGGCCCCCCTTCCGTTATCTGGGCCCCTAGTGGGGCCCATATTTGAAAAAATTCCAGGCAGTCGGACTGTTCGAGTTCCCTCTTGTACCCCCCCCTAACCCCCCTAACGCCCTTAAAACATATTTACACCTAGAAATTGCATAGAAATAATGAAAATATAGTTTAAAATTTTTTATCGTCGGGCCTAGGGGTGGCCCGGACCCCCTTGGATCCGCCACTGTTGCTAAATCAGAAAAATGAGGCCTCCATAAGACAATAAGGCTCAACCAAAATATTTGAGAAAATAAATTTGCTGTTAAATCTGTGGACTTTAGCGGGTCAAAAATGTTTAAAATAAAATGCAGGAGTGGCTATCCACTTGATAAATTTGTCGATTACTATCTATTTTGGTATAAAAATAGCGGGTATAGGAGGAAAAAATTATCACACGTTAAGTGCTCTATACATTTACAACAGTATTCAAAGTAAGTATTATTTTGCCTATACACAAACGACATTGCAGTGTGTCTGAAGATTCCATTTTGTTTGTAGTGCATAATCTGATGTCTTTATTTTTTAGAAGTTTACAACATATGACTCAAATTTTGTAGATTAATGATTTAAATTTGGGGCTTTAATATTTATTATTCTCTCTCTCTCTATCGATCTCTCTATTAGTGCACTGCATATTGGCTGGTCCTTGGCCCACAACTCCTCCACATATTTCTATCCTCTGCCTTTTTCTTCATATCAACATATGTATTATCAAATCATCCAACATCCCAAGTCTTGGTTCCTCTAACCTTCCTTCCATTCTTCTCTCAATTACCTCTTTCAGCAAAATAGTTTCTCTCAGTATATGACTCTTCCAGTTCTTTCTCTTTTTTATGATATTTATCAATTGTCTATATACATGTATGTCAACCCCATTTAGCACTTCTTCATTCAACTTAGTTTCTCTCAGTATATGACTCTTCCAGTTCTTTCTCTTTCTTATGATATTTATCAATTGTCTATATACATGTATGTCAACCCCATTTAGCACTTCTTCATTCCTAATTTTGTCAGTCTATTTTGATCTTGTCCATCCTTCTCCATAGCCACGTTTCGAATGCTTCCTTCTTTGTGAAACATGGGCGATAAGAAAGAATTTACTTTTTTCTTAAGGCCCATGTTTCACAACCGTACAGAAGCGTGGCCAACACTGAAGCCTTTACAAAAATTGGAAAGTCTTTAGGGAAAATGTGTTAAGCTTCCTGGAGATTATTTATATTGAAAAACTATGAAACATTTTTTATTCAGATTTTTTATTTTGTCTGCTTTTCTCATTACTTGCTGATCAACCCTCGTATATACAGTATACATGTATATGACTTTAGAACTGCTAGTACTAGTTAAATAGGACGGTTACTAAAGCCATCATATCAACTAACTATACGATTCAAAAATTAAAATCAAACAACTGTCAATTAACTTTAACTACAATTTAATGCACCAGCACTCAAGAAATTAAACGAAGGTATCAATATTTAACATTAACCTTCAGTTGTATATCTACTATATGCTAAATGCTCATCATAAATGTATTATTAAATATATTATAAATACGCTTTCATATTATACATATTAAACGCACCCAAAGGAAACGCTTTTTTTCTCACATTTTTAATCGTTTGAAAGTTTTATTTCATTATCACTTTATCAGTCCGGTGAATGTCGGAGATTTTGTTCTATGATCAGTTCTCCCTTAAGGGAGCCCAGAAGAATTCAACTCATCTCAGGAAAGATCACAAACATTTCAAGACCCGATGTCCTCAGATAACGTTCTACCTTTTCTTCGTGTCATTCACTTGTACAGCTTAATCCATTAGTCAATAAAAGATTCCATCAAACGAAAATTCTTAAAAATTTGAAAATTATCACATCTGATGTTCTTCTTAATTAATTAATACAATTTACAGAGGAAGGACGATGAAAAGGTCGCGTGTTTAAAATTCGAATACTAGCTACACAAGACCAAACAGTACCGTTGAGGTACGAAAATCACAGTATTTTAGAGACACTACCAATGTAATAGAATATTTGCAACATGTACTAACACGAAAATATCCAACATCGAAGGCGACATGAAGATTATCCTCTGGCAGTTTGAGTTCCTTGTCCTCCTTCAATTTCTTATATATCGGATGAGACTCTGGCGCTTCAATGTCCGGCATGCCTGGAGCTAGAACAGTGCGCAGAAAGTACGCCAAAAAAATCAAAACAAAATTTCAAAAAACAAAAGAATTACAAAACTTCATTCGCACGTTGAATAAACTTATTCTAGTAGTAATTTGTACGTTCACCGAAAATCAGCGTTGAATGAAATACAATCCAAAATAAAAGTATAATCTACATCCTATGACTGAAAGCTTCATTTTCGCTAAGGCTCTCACATATAGATTATATATTGTTACACATTACACGGTATATTCAAAAGAACACTAAATAAAATGTATTATTTGTATTTTATGTTTGATTTCACGGTAATCTTCTAATGGAGTCCAATATAATGGGAGCATAAGAAGTACATACTATAGGGCATATAGCTTTCAAAAATCAAGCAAAAATCAAGGCGAACTAAACATTACAGACTACAACTGAAGCTCATGAAAGTGTTCCACAAAATATATAGTAAATTTTTCCAAATCTGAGATATGAGGGAGCAAAAATATATACTTTTTGGATTAGTTGACATGGAATGACCCTCATATTGAGATGAAAAAAACCAACTAAACAATTGAGCCCAATTTATTAAGTGGGAAAAGTGGGAGAATATGCCAGTGATCCGTTTTTCTTCTAATAAGATAGAAGAAAATGCTACAAAAGTTGAACTAAGAATTAGCTTTGAGAAAAAGAAAACAGAAATCCTCGCAACTACATTTCCAGACATAATTAATACAAGAGTTAACCGAGTGAGCTTGAAAAAGTTAAAGTGTCTAGGTAGTGCAATATCGCAAAATGGATCTAGTAAAAGAGATGTGAAGTGCAGAATTTGTAAAGCAAAAGACGTCTTTTAAAAACTGCTAAATATTTTGTAAATTGGAAGGGTAATAGAATTGCTGTGGTCTAAAGAAAAAAATATATTCAGCCATGGTACAGTTCGTCTTGATGAATGCGTGTGAACCCTTTGAAAATACTAGAAAAATAATATGCCAAAAATAAATTGTTTTCAACAAATACGTGTTAGAAGAATCTTAAATGTTCATTATAGTGATCACAGCAAAAATGAAACAGTACTTGAAAGGTTTTGACAAAGAAAATTAGATGAGATAGTTTCTGAAAGAAGGTTGAGCTTCTTGGGTCACTTATTGAGAATGCATGAGGATAAATATGCAAAGACTGCAATTAATTGAAAGACAAACTAAGGAAAAAGGAAGGAGGGAGACCTAGCAAAATAAGTACTTGGTTCAGCACAATCAACAGAGATTTGAGAACACTGAACATTTCATCGGAAGAAACGGTGAGGGTTGCTGATGATAGAAACGAATGGATGAATGCTGCGCCCTATATGGTCTGTTCAGAGCGCAAGACACTAATGATGATGATGATGAAAGCAACATTTGCTCAGATGGCACGATGAAAAGTTTAGACACATCTAAACAAACTGGCATACATTATTATCAAGAAAAGAAACTAGGCCTAACATATAAAATCAGAAGCAGATATGGTATTATACAATTAGTTCGGTTGTAGAAAGAATTTAGGTATCTGGAGAAGCAATACAGATAGCATCTTTCATACTTCTATGCAACTTACTGCACAGATGTAAGTCTTAAACTAAAGTAGGCTTTGTTTGAGGCTTTTGAGAGAATAAAATGGGCGGTAATCCTAAGAAGATTCAGAAAATTTAAAAGTAAAACTAACGACAACTGCATGCGTTCGTAAGGGACTATATATAAAGTAGATTTGACAGTGCAGAAATGTGAAGCCATGTGGCAATATTTCTGAAAGCCCGTTAGAGAGCAAGAAATGTTCAACAAAGAGCTTTCCACCATCAAGTTCAACTGATTAGCGAATGTTATACTCATTACAAACAACAATAACAATAACAACAACAATTAGTTGTTACTGTTGTTTTTGTGTGCTACTGTCGTCAGTTTTAACATCGAGCACTAGGTGACCAGAAACAAGACGAACAGCATAAACCAAATAACTCAGAAAGTGCAATTTCAATATACAGAAAATCAGTTTAATGATAAAGCATTAAAGAAAAGACAGCTTACGTGATGGTCGCAACTGATGGGCATCGGATGAAAAAAAGATATCAAATAGATATAGATATCTAACTGACGTAGGATGTGGTGATTAAGAAGGACATGAAAAATAGGGGATTGACTGATGATATGGTGTGGAGCACAGAGGATTGGAGAAAGTCTATGCGTATTCCGAACCTATTTAAACTGAGACTTAAGAGAAGATGATATTATATATTGTTATATTATTATATTATGATGCAATTATATAATAACCAGTTCTTTCTGTCTGTCTGAAGTAAGGCTTCCTGAGAGTCCTATGAAACATTGCAGGAACGTGCGAAAGCACTTTTGCCTATAGAGCCAACGACGGCGCTCGGTCCCGGTTCTTTCACTTTCTTTTATAATTAGATAACAGTTCGTCAATAGTGTATCCATCAAGAAGTGAAACATTCCATCTCAGTGAGCATTGAAATATCTATACCCAGGAGGCCATGACGGATAGAAAAATTACGTTAATTAAGTGTAAAAACTAGTGCAAGCAGATTTGATTAATCTCGTTATAACATAAGCAGAGCATAATTATCAAGATAACACTTTTATTGTATTTTGATCTAACTGACCTGTTGATATACCGGCGCCAACCATTGTGATAATTTTTTTGCATTCTTCATTTTTTATGCATTTGCATATCCCATCCAGTGTTAGGTTCTTCTTTATTCCCGATGGGTAGGGCAGTTCCTTTCGATCGGTTTTTGATGGTGATGCCTCTCTTCTTCTGTCCTCTCTGTTCATCATATGCTTCATCATCTTCTCTATCCACTCGGCTATATGATACACATTACACATATTATATACATGGCACATTTTACATACATTATATACATGACATTCATTAAATACATTATATACACACATCACATACATAAAATGCATGAGACACATCACATACATTATATACATGACACACTTTACATATATTATATACATGACATACATTAAATACATTATATACATGACAAACATCACATACACTAAATGCATGACACACATCACATACATTACATACATGACACATATTACAATACATACATTATATACATGTATATAGTTATACAAACAGCAGTAGTAACTGATCAGTAAAACACATTTCAATGCAGATAGGCCCCTATCATCATTATCAATTTTCTTGGAACGCAGTTTAACTAGGGTCGGGATAATAATAGACCTCTATTCCTCTCTGACCCATACCATATCTGTCTGTCCCATATCATACCCTATACTCTCTTCTATTCGTTCTATAAAATTTTGTAGCAAAGTCTATTCATATCCCAACCCTGGTTAAACTGGGATTTAAGGGAAGAATTAAGGGAAGATGATGATGATGATGTGTTAGACCAATATTCTACAACAGAAAGTTCTTCAATGGTATCAATATGTTTAGAAGGAATTAAGAGATCATCAGCAAATTTTGCTATATTGTTGTGAAAGAGAATAGGTCTTCTTACATCAGGTCCATAACAAAGAAAGATACAGGGCCAGCAGCAAACACTTAAAGTAAATGAGCACTATGTTCACATGTGAAGATGTCACGCCATCAAATCTAGTGCAGAACCTAAGCATTTAACAGCATCGCGAGTAGCCGCAGAATATACTATATAGAAGCTGACAGTCTTATGGGTATTAATATGCACTGCGACTGAGTGGCAGAATTCAAATGGTGACAGTGTTAAGAGCTCAATAAAACAAGACCTGCAGCTGTAAGCTGTAAATGTATCTGGCATTTGAAAGACTTTTCAATTCAGAGAGAGGGAAGAAAGTGATCTTACTAGCATCTGTTTAAGAGACGACTTGACATACAAAGGCTAGCAAGAATGCTGGCATAGAGATCGAGATATTGAAATCGTTGACTGTTTAGCTATTCTGACCTTTGAATAAATTCATATCTTAATTGGTATCTCAAATACATAAACATAATGTTTGGATTCTGTCATTGAAGGAGATTATAGCGTAACGAGAGGAAGCTCGAACACGTGATAAGCAGCAAGTCAAAATTTATGGATCTAACATCTTTTGAGGTGACACATGTATAGCTGCCTAAAATTCAATAACGAAAATTTACAAAAAACAGTATCTAAGCTAGGAAACTCCGTAACACAGGCGGTTGTCTTGCGTACGACAAAAAAACATTAAGTGTTACACTATTTGCAGAAAATTTCTATCACTCGATGAAAAGTTATCGTATCTGTAAAATATAGAATGATTAATTAATATAAATAAGTGAAATAGACTAAATAAAGCTAAGTGTCGTCCAAACAATATCACAGGTGCACTGTCAGAGAAGTATAGGAAAAGTTATAACACCCTGACTTTCCTGCCTCTCAGGAAATTAGCGTGATACCAAGCTATGAACAGGCTAAGTTCATGTCGTGGCCTGCCTCTAGTCATTACACTTTAGAAGAGAAAGCTAAACATGTACATGCCCCTCTGATTACTAACAGCAGAAATAAAAGAAGCACAATAACACTTACAGTCTTTATTTGGTTCCTCCTTCTCATCCTGTACAACATAATATTTACAAACGACCTGTTAGATGTGGTTGATTACATTATATATCTTCTATTTCTGTACCAGCTGCAAAACCCATTAATTGACGGGCTAAATATCGAGCAAGATTGGAACCTGCTTCCTTAGACTATTGCATATTATAGTATGCCTATAACCACAGCTCAGAAATCTTTCCTGTCAAACCTGAGTTATACGCTTGATCAGTAATACACATGCATTCATAATTCCATTTAAACATAAGAATTACAGTGATGTTTCAGTTTGTGTTATAAGCATTAATGCTACGATGAAATATAAAATGACTACCTGAAGTTGATCATATACAAGATGTCCTATAAAGAACAAAATTTATGGACATTATGTGAGTAAGTAATATCCATGTTGCTTTGGTATAGCCTGGCAGCAAGCAGGTTATACCAAATATTCATGTTTGTTGTGTGTGTTACTGGGACAGTAAGACATTAGATCAAAACGGGAACACTGGGATGTAAAAGAGTGGCAGGCAAGACAGCAGGTCCAGGTAGGAGAAAATAATATACAGAACAAACCATTGTAAATCCAATAAGGTACATTTGCAACAGCTACGCATTAAACCAGGACTCAGGAAATACTTGGTTAAAGCACTGCATTTATTGGATTGGGAATGTTATTAATATCTCGAATAAGTTTTAGATTTAGGAAGAGTGAGAGTCGGCCTCTTGATGGTCCTTAGATTAGAACTATTTTATTTTATTTTATTGTGTATTGCCTGTTTTACTGTAACTGTTGTAAAGTATAGAGATGCCTTAGCATGATATACTCTATTAAACATTAAACATTAGAAATTTAGAGCAAAAGAGTTCAGAGCTCTAGAAACATAGTTATAGAGTTTACATGTAGCAAATAAACGGTTGAGAGAAATGGATTGCGTTTTGTGATTACTTGTAAGATATTTTATAAAGAGCAACATAGGTAATTGAAACTTTTGTTGCTGGTAAAGTTTCGCTCATATGTAGAAATTTTTACTAGTTTAGATATTAATTTAAACGCATTTGCTATTTAGCTCATGATTACAATTGAACTCTTCCTGTAAAGTAGTCTCGAAGACCGAGTTCGGCCATGACACTGCTATATAAGTTTTCGTTGTTAATAATAATAATAATAATACTTTAGCAATTAACTTACGTTCACAATCCATTCATTATATAGTCTAAATTAAAATACAGTAAATCTATAGCGTATAGTTTAATAAAAGAATTCATGGAGTATGCATAACCAAGACCTGTAAAACCCGATCTCAAGAGGTCTTAATACCAAGACCAGGTCTCGAGGACTACAAGTCTCCATATGCACCATTTTTGACTCTTCTGTATTCAGCTTATTGGCTAGGCTTTGGTTCCGTAGTGCTCAATGCTATCACAGACGACAGTAGCACTTTAATTGCTGTTATTGAACAATCAACCAACTTTAAATAAAATATAACAAATTGTTATAAATACCTTTTGCCCTCTCCCATATTTATCCTTGGTTCCTAAATTGAAATATATGTAGAAAATACATAATTAGAGCAATCAATCTTAATTAATTTTACAAAACATTAGTAAGATATTCGACCGCAGATGAGGGGTTTAAAACCTGGGTTCGACCGTCACTGACATCGCGAGTGAGGAAACTGAAGTTAAAATTAGCTTAGCTTAATTGGTGTTGCTGTACTAAAATCAAATTTTGCTTACAAAATAATTTAGTTGTCGACAGGAACAATGAATGTACTGAGCTACCATTGGTCTGGCTAAAGCTTTACAGCAGGATCATCTTGAATTTAAGGCATTCTGTAAATCTTTGTAAAAATGAATTTTTTATGGCATATTAAGTTAAACTTCAAAAGAGGTTCAACTAACCAACATGTTTACGGGCATAAATCCCTCACTTAAGTTCACCATAGTTCACATTTAGTTAGTGTTTTACTTGTTGCATGTGCTTGATGGTCTGTGTTGTTTGTGAATAGTACAGAGTTGTATAACCCATTTTGGTGTTCTAATTAAATAAATAAAGAAAATTATAAACCTTCGGTTATAAATATGGACGCTAAAGACTTAATAGCGGATACCAAATGTTTAATTTGTTTGGCAGTTTAGTTTCAACAATTCACTTAACAGCCTCTTACAATACATACGCATGAAAATCTATTTACGGAATGTTGTTCTCCGGAATTCGAGTCCACATGATTTAAATTCATCTCAGCTTCCATCTTTTCAAATTGATTGATCACGATCAATTTTGCTAGATAAATCCTCATCGTAATTACATGGTAAAATTTGAGTATATAAATAGGATACACAGCAAACGGCAAAAGAGCCATGAGAGAGGATCAGGCACCTTTCAAATCATGTCTCTCTCTCTCTCTAGTGGTCTGCCAAGTGGCAAGTCCAAAGTTAATTTTCTCAGAAACTGCTTGCAAGCTCAATATAAAGCACTCCATAGATCAACAAGCTAATACCTTCACAAAAAGTTATGCCTTATCCATACCTTATAAAGCCTATAGCTTGGAAAAAAATATAGCTGAAGTCGTTACCCGTTGCTTTCCTTAGTACCTGCTTAGTGACCTTTTACGACGCTTGCAGTTAACAGTTGATCTATTCTTAAGTGTTCCGGACATAACATGAGAAATAAACCATTTGCATTAGATTAATGTAGACTTTTAACTGCCGTGTTGACCCAGTGCAGAACACAAAAAGTATACAAACTGCTCAGATCACAGAAGGCGACTATGCAGGACCCGGAGGAAAGCAAAGAGAATCATCTTCGATTGTTACGTTATTTTCTCCAAGAAAATAGAGCACACCACTATAGTAGAAAGAGCCCTCAGTCTTATTCACCCCTTAGTGGGGAGGGAGTGTGAAGAAAGCCACGGCCAGTCGCACCAAAAGATTCAACATCCTTTACATTCCACGGGCACCAAAAGATTCAACATCCTTTACATTCCACGGGCACCAAAAGATTCAACATCCTTTACATTCCACGGGCACCAAAAGATTCAACACTTTGGAAATCAAAACACTGAGAAATAGAGGCAAGCTAAAATATGGTATATAAGCTACATAAGCTACGAAGTTAAAACAAGTAAAGAACTTCAAGAAGGCTATTTAGGGCACATGATAATACTAACATCGCCACTGGCTCTAGCCTGCAACGAGATCGGTAAGATATATGATCACTGATCAGTTTATGCAGCGTTCAAATCCTGGGTTCGCCTGTCACTGATATCGCTTTCGAGATATGAAACTGATGGTAGCAACGGCTTTACAGCTTTTTAGCAGAAGATGGGAGGTGTGAAATAGAAATAAAATGTAGAATTGCGTAGGACTAAGTAAAGGAGCCCTTTAGTAGGAGGTGAGAACTACTTAGGTGAGTACTACGAGTTTGAAGAAATCCACGAAGATAAAGTTTGAAAAGACTTCAGCTGTACTTTCTGTACAGCTGTTTTGCAAGGATGATAAGAACGGAGGATTTTCTGAAACTGCAAACGTTCCAAATGAGATAATGGAAAAGCAAGGAAAAGATCAGATAGACTGAAGAAATTACGAACGAAGAAGCACTGAATGGAGTTGGCATAAGTAGACATTTGAGAAATTTTAAAAAAAAACAGAAAGAAGAATTGCATAGGTTATTTTCCCGGAGGGGATGGTTAACAAAAAAAAGTTTATTGAAGTAAGAATGGATGGGGAAAATGTTAATGGAGGATGAGACTTAAGACTGGATGCCAAAAGATTTGATAACCTATTTGTATGTTGATACGATAAGAAAAACAGAGGATAGAAATATGTGCAGGAGTTATATGCCATGGACCTGATCATTGGTAGTTCACTCTTTAATAACAATTATATTGTGGTGATTTCTCAATTGCACAGATATTTAAGATAGCAAAGGCGCCTCTACTTTTAAGCGCTTTCTAGGTCTACATAGGCGTATCTGAGAAGCCGTTATTTAAAGCAATAGCGCATAGCTGTCAAGGCAGTCGTTAAGTGATCGAGTAGAGCGGGGCAGTCGTTATGCGATCGAGTGGAGAGTGATTTTAACAATCTGTTAGTAAAACACGAGAGTTTAACTAATAACATAAACAAAATATTAAATAACTAATAACGAGTAAACTGCGGGTAATTGAAAACAGTATAAGCAAATTAAGGAGCAACGCAGAGAGAAACTTCGCTGATGACGCAAGTACGGTGGCTCGAGACTAACTACACTAGGGATCGGTCTGGTCAAATCTACATGGGTGAGTGAATAAATTGTCTTTAATTTAAGACTATCCTTAAGAAATCAAGCCTCGCCTTATTCATTCTGTCAAACTTCCATAAGGAGGTGAGCTTTGTGAATTAAGTCCAATAGGTAGAGTTCTTAGTGTATCCTGCCCGTGATAACCATTGTCCTCACTCGGCAGGTGCCACAAGGCAGATGCCATTCGGCAAGTGCCACTCGGCAGTTGCCACTCGGCATGTTAGCGGGTAGCCATCTGACGGCTGTCTTCTAGATAGAGTAACGTAACTCCTCCTCAACCGTCAAGATACTCTAGACGATGCCGCTAGGACGCTTAATTAGCTGGTTGTTAAACAAAGTCAACAACTGTAATGAAGTTGCAGGACAATAATTGTGTACAGTTAGCCTATAGTTGTATAAAAATAGAATAGGCACTTTTGATCAAGTATGATAGGCCATGCTTTTGACTGTTTTAAACTGCAATGTTTGATAATTTAAGACTTTAATACTTTAATAAAAGAAAATACAATAGTTTCCGAGAGTAAATTGTGTAGTTTAGTCACGGAGGAATATTTTGACAGGTATATTTTCAGAAGACTCAGCACCAAACTCTGACAGTGTTGAGTCTGATCCTAGATATAATGATAAACTCAGGTTGACTCCCGAAGTGAACACCCATCAGACGGCAGTCGTAACTAGCTGCCACGAAGATAGAGCTATAGCAGAGGTTGAGCTTCCACTAAGGACCGGTAATCCATGTTTGAAGGTCATTTAATGCGTTCGAAACCCTATCCAATAGAGTCTAAATATCTTTGCCCGACAAGGCAAAACACAAATCTTGCGCTCGACAGGGACTTCCCCCGCCTATCGACGGCGACCTCGGATGCTTTAAATGTAGTGTCGGACGATCGTCGTCGTCGGCACCGCCGGTGGCCGATCACCACAATATTATAAAATAAAGAAGTATAATCTAGAAGACTTACGCTCCATTGTGATTAATACTGTAGAGTTGGAAAAGCCTGTAAGATAACGTTTTGAAACGTCAGAAACAAACTGAAAACAAACAAAGGACACAAAGTAATTATCAGCTAATGATAATACGGCCTAATGATATTGCTAAGTTAAAACTCTATTTCTTAGCATATTATCAGCGACACTATAGCAAGAGGTAGACATTACTAACATCCGATCCTATACATCTCGATATTTCCCTAAATCTCTTAAAATCTAACCTGTGGTTAAAAGATGGGGAATACAGGGGAATTCAGTTCCACTGGCTCTCATTTATTCTGAGATGCGTTACCCTGTTAGAGGCCCATATTAGATACTAAGAGACCTGTGAGCCTACATACAGTCTAAAACCAATACAATTCTGAACGGTCAGAATTGTATGACCGTTCACATAGCTCCCATATCCCAGTTTAACCACTGCACTTAACCTAAACCCTAACACTAAGCGTTACTCAAACACTTAATTAGACACTTGGAACATATGAAAATCTAACAAATTAATGTAAACGTTTAAAACAATGAAAGGAATAGCAATTAACGACTGTACATAGTAAAATCATTTAGATCTTGCCACTAAAATGAAAAGATTTAAAAATAATGAAAGGAATTGCAATTTAACGACTGTACATAGTAAAATCACTTAGATCTTGCCATAGTAAAATCCTTTAGATTGAGTAAAATCATTTAGTAAAATCATTTTGATTGACTCCGCCAACCGACCGCGGATCAGTATGTGCGGGGTACAAATCCTGGGCTCGCATGTAACTGACATCGTTTTCGAGTGAGAAAACTGACGTCAACCTTAGCTTTACCAGCCATTACACGACAGCGTCACAGGTATATTCGACAGCGGATCAGTATGTGCGGGGTACAAATCCTGGGCTCGCACGTAACTGACATCGCTTTCGAGTGAGGATATTTACCAGCTTTTTAAAAATATCAATTGCATTTCAAATGAAATTGCCTTTATTAACGGTATATAGACGATTGTGGCCTATCTGTGAACAGATAAGACCGTTGAGTAGACCCTAAGTGTGGTCAAAGGAAGACCTGAGAGAACAGAGATAATGTTTTAAAAGGTACTAACGCAGATGCTAAGTATCCTAGAATACAAATGTTCTTATAGTAGAATTTCTAGAGTAGTTCTGTAGTCATAATTTTAATTTTAAGTCGGATTTCTAATATAGGAATTTGTATGTATAATCATATATATTAAGTTTGCGATCAGAATAGATCTATTTAATTTGGATTATATCACGAGTTACTGTATTTTGCGCGTTATAAATATCGGATATTTTCGTTTCATTGTATAATGTCTCTAAGTATTATTTAATTTGGGTTTTATTTAATAAAAAATAAATTTAATTGAAATAAAATTTCATAAATTTAATTTAATTTTTAAATCGTTTTCGTGAATGAAACCCTTAGGATAAATTCAGAGAGCTATTCGAGGCCGGGGTCAATGTTTTTCAAGTTCAATAATTATATTTAAGGAACTTTAGAGACCTTTGACAGGAAATAATAGGAAAGTATTAACAGAAGATAGAGAGATTGTTGAACGTTGAGGTATTTTTGTAATTTGTTCAATGAGGGTGTTAAATGAAGGCCGTGAGGATGATGTAAGTAGCGAAGGATTTGAGGATTTGGAAGTACAGAAAGTTACAGTTGAAGAGGTTGAGAGGGCATTAAAGAAAATGCATAAGGGTAAACCGGTGAGGTTGGATGGAACACCGGTGGAAGTGTGGAAGATAGTAGGTGTGAGAGTGATAGAGTGGTTGAGGTGCTTGTTTGACACGATGTTATGAGGGGACAGGATGCCAGAAGAATGGAGGTTGAGTCGGTATTGCTGGTATTTAAGGGAAACGGGACATTCAAGCGTATAAGAATTATACAGGCATTAAGCTGTTGAACCATACAATGAAGGTATAGGAGAGAGTAGTGGAGAGTAAGTTGAGAGATTCAACAAGCATTGAGGGCAACCAGTTTTGGTTTATGCCTGGAAGGTCGACAACAGAGCCGATCTTTATGATGGGGCAATTGATGGAGAAGAAAAGGAGAAATAGAAAGAATATACAGAAGGTCTTTGCGAATCTGGAAAAGGCCTATGATAGAGTTCCGAGAGAACTGGTGTGGGAAGTTCTGAAGAAGAGGAAAGTGAACAGGAGATATGTTGAGTTAATCAGAGATATGTACAGCAGGGTGAAAACTAGTGTAAGAGTGGAGAGTGGACAATCTAAGAGTTTTGAGGTGAAGATCGGGGTACATCAAGGAACAGCCCTAAGTCCATATTTTTTAATTTGATTATGGTGCATGCTATGTGCAGATGATCTGGTGATAGTAGGAGACACTGCGGAAAAAGTAAACGTGATGTTGGAAAATGCGAGAGAGGCATTGGATTGGAAAGTACAGGACTGAGGATAAATAAGGAAAACACGGAGCATTTGGAGAGTAAGGATGATAAAGGAATGGAAGGGTGAGATGATAAACGGAGATAGAGTAATACGTCAGGGGGGTGGAGGTAAGGAAGGTAACATATCTATACAATGTATTTGGGGTCTGTAATAGAGGAAAATGGGAATTAAAGCTAAAAAGCTAATGCTAACGTTAGTTTCCTCACTCAAAAGCGATGTCAGTGACGGGCGCGCCCAAGATTTGAACCCGCACCTACTGATCCGCGGTCGAATAACTTACTGACATCGCCACTGGCGAGTTGGAAAAGAAGGTTATTAGTATGATTCTGGCTGGGTGGGCAAAGTGGAGGGCAGCCAGTGGAGTGTTGTGTGATAAGAAAATACCACAAGGACTGAAAGGCAAATTTTATAGTTCTATGGTAAGGCCAGTAATGATGTATGGTTCGGAATGTTGGTTACTAAAAAAGAATTAAAGAGTTTGCATGTGGCAGAAATGAGAACATTACATCTAATGTGTGGAAGAACTAGGAAGGACAGAATGGAAAATGAATATTTGAGGATGAATTCGAATGTTGAGGGGATCGGGGATAGGTTGGCTCAGTTGAGATTGAGATGGTATGGGCAAATTGTGAGAAAGGCAGATGAGGATGTAGTAAAGAGAGTTTGGAGGGAAGAGCTGGATGTTAAGCTAGACAGAGGTAGACCACATTTGACGTGGGATACGGTAATTAAGAAGGACATGAAAAATAGGGGATTGACTGATGATATGGTGTGGGACAGAGAGGACTGGAGAAAGTCTATTCATGTCCCGACCCTAGTTAAATTGGGATTTAAGGAAAGATGATGATGATGACAATGAATATCTATCGCCAGATTTTTTACTAATTAATACAATTTTTAATACTATGAGAATAAAAATTAAAGCAGTACAAATTCACCAATATTATATCTATAATTTAACAGTAACTGCGCTAAGTCAGGTGTGTGACGTAAATGAAAGCTTTTAATCTACAGAGTACGACATGCTCCAGTACTGGCCTTTGTTGTCTAGATAAGGATCTCGTAAATTGGGCATTGGGGTTTAGCGTAATATTAAAACTTGTGACGGTTCAGAGTCTATAGTGTTCTATAAAGTTCTATCATTGATTGTTGACGACTATTTTTCTCCGAGATTGTTAGGTGGAGTAAAAATTTATAGTTAGTCTAAATATGAACAGTTTGTAAAATTGTAAAACCTGGAAAAGTTTTTAAATGCATGTAGAATAAGAATTAAAGTAAATATCTTTATAAGAAACTTAAATAAAAAGAAAATCTTCCAAATTTATATTCCTGAAACAATCCCAATGTGCATCACTCGCTCTCTCTCCCTCTCTCTCTCTCTTTATCACACTCAAGATACTACCACTCCTCAATAGATCGAGGTGCACCATTTCTGGTTCCTATACACATACAGGGTTTCGCCAGGAACAATCAACTTGCTTCCTTTTCGTTTATTAATTAAATTATGATGTTCATGTTCATGTTTAAAAAAAAGTTGGAGTTGCCAAGGGCTCAGTGGAAGTTTGAGAAACTGGTGGGGGAGGAGGGAGGGGCTGCAGACACCCCGCCCCTCTTGTATCCGTCCCTGCCAGTATACCTTCTTTACTTTGCAGAAAATGGCGCAACTAACGCATGCTCCAAGAAAGCCAATGTATGGTCGCCATTGAAACTAACTGGGAATTCAAGGAACTGGCTAACCTAAGCTATAAAAGATTGCCAATGACAGAAAACATTTAGCAAAACAGGAAAGTGTTTGTTATATTGCTAAAGTGAACAAATATTTTTTTACATTTTTTAGTTCCAACCTTACGAGAGTTTACATACGAATTGGGGATAAACTTTCTTTATTGAAAAGGTGAAATCAGGCTATCTTTTACAGTAAAATATAGAACTTATAGAACTAAAAGTACCATTGATATCAAATATATTGCTTACAAACAAGATGAGCGGTGGGGGGGGGGGGATTGACCTTCCAGGGATTCTTTCAAATGCTACAATCAGAGGGGTAAAAAATAAGTAGGGGTTCAAACCCGGATTCACCCGGCGAATCTAACCCTGATTATCTATCTCCCATTTTAATGCAGTGTCCATGAGTTGCGAACAGACATAAACCTCCTTTTCCTTAATTCCATTATTCCATTGATCTCTGAACTAATTTTTTAGATTTTGGAATTTGCACCATTTTGGACTTCCTTTTTGCTTACCTGCTCGGATTTGACTATATAGTGCTCAATGTTGTAATTTATGACAGTACACTCTAACTGCTGTTCTGTTAATTACAATGTAATTTATAATAGCGAAAGTATTATACTTATTCGGATTTTCCAAAATTAAAGTTTGCACAGTGTTACCAATATCTTCCAATTCAAGCTGTTTCCCCGAGAATAGTCAAAAAGTTTAGTATTGCACACGAGCATGAATGGCAAACCAATGTAGGACAAGATTGGAGAAGTTGGAAGGTGTTTAGTGCCATCTGGTGATTACCGGATTTATATTTAAATAGTTTTAGCTTATTAACTTAACATAATTATACGAGTTAAGGAGGTCACAAAGACCTGTAACACCAGTATTAGCTGTAATTTCATACCTCTAAACATAGAGACCAGACCGTAAAGGGGAAAAAAAGATACAAACCTTGACAAGTTGATAGGATTCAAAAGAAGAACATTAGAAAAAAACTAAACACTCGCCAACAAACCACACATACACATAACCAGCTCAAGTATAAACTTACATACAGGTATACAACTATGCAAAAATACACATACATAAATGCACCCATGCATGTTCACATACATGTACATTCATACACACCAACACACACATTTGCACATATACATATACAAAAATACATACAAACACTCAAATACTTACATTATATATACACACATACATTCACATATGTACATATATACACATATACACACATTTGTATACATGTACACACATACACATATACATATATACATGCACATAAATATAAACACACATACACAATTACACATACACTTACATATATAAACATAGAATACACTCACTTGTATATACACACATCGACCTTACAGACAAAAATATGCAAGCATGCATATAACTACATACTAGGAATATCAACAATTTGCAAAATATAGTCATACATTACATTACATACACGCATATATGCAGAAACATACATAGACATACATACATGTGTACAGACAGACCCACACCTACACATACACACACATACTAGCCTTACCCACACTCATGAATACCTAGAAACCAAATACCCTCATGTGGTGTGCAACTAATCAGCCTATCTTCACAAAACAAACAAACAATTTATCAATTCAATTATTAATACAGAATCAACTGCGCTTTATTTACTTCTCGTAATAAACTACTTTCACCATAACAGTTGCGGTGGCCCAGTGATAACGCATTGGCATGCCAATTTCAAGGTTGTGCGTACGAATCTGATGTACATCACTTTTACTTGATTTGTTGAAGGATTAGGTTCAGGGTTAAAATGTTAAGTTGTAGCTCATCAAAACAAGAATTTGGAATAAGATTAAGTTTTTGTTTTCATAGGATTATGTATATATATATATATATATATATATATATATATATATATATATATATATATATATATATATATATATATATAATCCTATATAAATGGCGGACTTTCGTGGCGGAAGTCCACTTGTTTAGACTGCTGTCTGAAACAAGGATCGCTAGAGGGGTTTTCTGGGATTGAGAGACGAAACCGAGTTTTATGTTTTGGTCGGATCTAGATGCTCTTTTTTAGACTTAAATAGTAGAAAAAAATATAAATAACAAATATGCTTCGAATAGGCAGTCTAAATGTTAGAGGTTTCAACATTGATGTAAAACGTAAGATGATAGCAAATGATTTTAAACAGTATAGATTAGATATTATGACAATACAAGAAACACGTACTAAAACAGAAGATATAACATATATAAGCACGATACAAAATGATCAATTTAACATATTCAACTCAGGAACAAAATCAACTAGTGGCGTAGGAATAATAACAAAAAAAGATTTACATGGAAACTTCACAATAGTAGACGATAGAATTTGTTATTTTAGCTGTGAACTACACAATGAAAAATGCGTCATCATAAGCGCCTATGCTCCCACTTTACCTGTAAGTGAAAAGCAACCAGAAATTGGAGACAAATCTTCTGAAAAACTTGAAAGTATAATGTATAAATTTAGTAATAGAACAAACATCATAATAGGGGGAGATTTCAATGCAAAAACCGTCTCTGGATTTAAAACATAAAATATGGGAAAATTTGGTAAGGGGATAATAAATAGTAATGGAGAAAAACTACTAGAATTCTGTAACAAATATAATCTAGTACTATCAAACACTCTATTTCAACACAAAATGGCCCACAGAGCTACATGGACTAGTAAATCAAAATCAGTAAACACTAGATCAGAAACAAATCCAATTGACTAAATCATTACATAAATAAAAAACAAACACATGATAGAAAATAGCAAAAAAAAAAAGTAAACAAGCATTACAGTGAATAATCAACTATGTTTATATCTATCACTTTTAAAACCACATGTTTACCCCATTAGGCAATTTAGACCATTTTTCATGTAATCAGTCCACTGAATGTCCGAGATTTTACTCTCAGATCAGCGCGGCCGGGATTCGAACCCACGAGGATTCAAATCACCTCAGGATTTGTCATTTAAAACTTCAAGACGTTACCACTACGCTATTTAGACATTTAGCAGATCTTATAGTGGTCATTGGACGGATACAGATTTTAAACTAGTAATATGTCAAATAAAATTTGAAAAAATGTATAAAAGAATAAAACCAAATATAAGAAAAAATGTTTGTAAACTAAATCTGGAAAAACTAAATGACAACG
Organism: Enchytraeus crypticus; assembly: GCA_905160935.1. NCBI lineage: Eukaryota > Metazoa > Annelida > Clitellata > Enchytraeida > Enchytraeidae > Enchytraeus > Enchytraeus crypticus. The sequence continues at coordinate 518,523 of CAJHZI010000715.1, forward strand.
ATATCAAAGAAAAATTCCAAGTTAACATACAACATGATTATGATAAACTTGTAGAAGAAAATGAAGAAATAAGCTGGAAGAATCTTTCAGAAATAATAAAAAATAGTAGTATAAAATATCTCAAATCAGAAGAAAAGCATGCAGATAAAAAATACATAGTAAACCCTTTAATTAGTAAACTCTCTGCAAAGCAAAAAGACATAAGAAATGTAATAGAATCCACAACAAATGAGAACTTGAAAAATAAATTGAAGAAAGAAAGAATGCCATAATGAAATGTCTACATAAAGAAATAAAAATTGAAAATAGTCAAAAAGAAGCAAGAGAAATAGAAGAACTCGCAAACACAAAAAACGACTATCAAAATGTTCAAAGTCTTGAGAAAGATAGATAGACAAAAACCAAAAGAAAAACTATTTTTAAGAGAAAACAGTAGCATAATACAAAATTAAAATGTAATAAATACAAAAATAACTGAACATTTCAAAGATATATTTTACAACCAAAATACAGAATATTAACTGAAATTAAACCTGAAAAAATGAAGACACGTTTCTCTACAGATGAAATAAAAAATGCTGTTAGGAAATTAAAAACAAATAAAAGCCCAGGATCTGATGAAATCACAGCAGAAGAACTAAAAACTGTCCTGAAAAAATTTACAATGAAATTGCAAAAATATTCAATAAAATGGCTGAAACAAATATCCAGAAGAGATTAAACTAGGAATATTAAAACCCCTACAAAAACCAGGAAAAGTAAAAGGCACATGCAGCAATTTAAGACCCATAATTTTATTAAATCTTATCAAAAAGATACTGTCAATTGTAATGATAAATAGAATATACAATAAAATTGACAAAATAATACCAGTCACTCAAGCCCCCTACAGACCAAGCAGAAGTACCACGGAACACGTCCTAACATTAAAACTTCTTATTGAAAAAGCAATTACAAACAAAAACTCAGAAATAGAAATCATGCTTCTAGACATGAGTAAGGCGTTTGATACTGTCAATCGAAATAAATTATTAGAGGATTTAAGTAAAATAATCGATCAGGACGAACTGCATATAATAAAACTTATCATTGATGATGTAATTTTAAGAGTTAAAAATGGAGGTGTAACTGGAAATGAGTTTGAAACTAATAGTGGAATACCACAAGGAGATTGCTTAAGCCCGGTACTTTTCACATTTTACCTTACAAATAGCTTAAATAAACATGAGAACCAAATTCAAATAGCAAATCAAATTGAAGAGCATTCATACTCCAAAGAAAATATGCCATATGAAGAATTAATTCCTAATCATATTATAGAACATAACTGTGGCATAAAGCGAGAAATGGGTATAAATATTGATCAGCAGTTTGCAGATGATATTGCATATGTAAGCACATGCAAAAATATAATATACAAAATTCAAAAGGGAGTCAATGATAAATGAATATGAGAGATTTAAAACTAAACACAGATAAAACAGAAAAATATACCATTGGAAACAAAAATGATCAGGAATGGAAGAAATGCAAATATTTAGGTTCTTACTTGGATACTGAAAGAGACATGATCCATAGAAAGCAATTGTGTATGGCTATTTTTAATAAATACAAGATGAAACTAACAAATAGCAAAATAACAATGAAAATAAGAATAAATATATTCAATGCTTATATTACACCAGTTTACTTTTATAATAGTGAGCTATGGGCATTAACTTCAAAACAGGAACACGAAATTGACATATTTCATAGAAGTCTATTAAGAAAAATACTTAAAATATACTACCCTCACATTATAAGCAACGATAACTTGTACATCAGAACAAATGAAAAAAAGGAGTCTTGCAATTAAAACACGAAGACTAAAATGGATAGGTCACTTACTTAGGTTACCGAACAATGCACCTGTAAAACTTGCTTTAAATGAGAATAAAAAATCTCAGACAAAGAGGTTGTCAAAATAAACAAACATGGATCAAATTAGTAAATAAAGATCTCAAAGATATAAATCAAAATTTGACCATATTAGATGAGAGCATCTGTGATCTGGCTGAGGATAGAGCAAAGTGGAGTCAATTAACCTCGAAGCCTACTGCAGGGTCCAAATAGGACAGTCTCAGTAGTAGTAGTATAGTATATATATATATATATATATATATATATATATATATTATATATATATATATATATATATATATCAGTAAACAGTAAACACGCATTACAGTGAAATGATCAACTGTGTTGATATCTATCATTTTTTATCACCACATGTTTAAACCATTAGGCATGATTTGTTCCATTTTCCATGTAACCAGTCCAGTGAATGTCCGAGATTTTACTCTCAGATCAGCGCGGCTGGGATTCGAACCCACAAGGGTTCAATTCACCTCAGGACCTGTCATTTAAAACTTCATGACGTTACCCCTACGCTATTAAGACATTCTATATATATATATATATATATATATATATATATAAACAAAAAAAACGTCAACAAAAGTACATCAGATTCATACTTTGGACTGAATTTCTGGATTTTGGAATTTGCACCATTTTTGGACCTTCTTTTTTTGCTTCTATAATAATGAAATATATAATACACAATATGTAATTAATATATCTATCTATCCATATGTATATTATATATATATATATATATATATATATATATATATATATATATATATATATATATATATATATATATATATATAAAACCATCTACGATGTCCAATTTTTGTCATATTTTCATTACCCTTGTTTATTCCAGACTTTGTGAGAGAGTCATTATGTCATATTACATTTATCGTACTCTATTTTTTCCTCCAGCTGCACTTTCTTTATATTATCAGTTTACCTTCAGGCCAACTTGATCTACCTCAAGTGCACTGATAGCACTCTTTCAGAGTATCTCATAGATGTTGTGAGGTAGTCCATTTGGCAGAGTTGATGTTCTAGACTCTATGGTGTAGATTTTAATAAAAATTTTGATCAGATTCAACTGTTATTGAGAATTTTGCTGATCTGGACATACCATGGTGCATCCATAATTGGCTTGTAAGTTTCTTTACTGTCCGTCAACATTGCACTAAATTTGATGGCAATTCTTCCTCTACTATATTCATTTCAACTAGTGTTATCCGTGGTTCAGACAAAGGTCCCCCTTTCTATTCCATTACTGCTTCAGATCTAAGACTTATCCACTCTCATAATGACATGGTTGAGTTTGCTGATAATACATACCTAACTATCACATCGCAGTTTCTTTATACCACTGATGATGATTGCTAGTTAGCCAACATTAACTTGTGGTCCAGTAAAAATTATCTTCTATTGAATAAGTCTGAATCTCGTGAATTTTTTTCGATCCTCCGTGATCTAGAATTCTAGTATGTTCTGTGCCACGGTATCGTCGCCCTAGTTGGCATTGTTAGAGTCAACACTTTTTAGTGCTAAGGTGTTGCACTTCAATCCAACTATTCTTTTTCTGCTCACATTGATGATATTATTAGCAGTAATCTACGTATCGCAAAATTTGGTGGGGCTATGTTGGTACCTTCGAGAGACGGAGCACCTTAAGGCCTTCCACAGAAAAGCAACAAAATGTGACTTCTGGGATGGAATCCAATCTTTTGAGGATGTTGCTGCCGATGGTGATGAGGGATTGTTTTGATGTTATCATCAGTAGCAAACTGCATGTCTTGCACTGGCTCCTTCCGCCACTTTTTTCGGGGACTGTTTTCTTACTTTTCTTTAATTCTCTGTCGTTGGACTGGCTTTTTTAATATAGGAATTACACCATATGTTTGAAATTACTTTGAATCATGTCGCTTTTTGCTTGCTAACTTGACTTTGGTTCTTGAGTGTGTAATGATTCTGTTGGTGAGAGTAGTACTCTAGTTATACTTAGTGTAATAATTACTGCTATGATCAATAATTTACGATGTTATTACATTGCTCATGAAATTTTATGCAATTTTTACAGGCTCTAGAAATAAATTCTGTATGGAAGGAATGTTCTATTATTAACTCATTTTGAGCATAATCATGAGATAAGTGATCGTTTTCTCTCTCAAAATACCCTGTAAGCCTATGGCAGGTATGAACTATCAAGCAGTCAATGAATCATATACTTCGGAATTCTTACTTCCCTCAGTTTCTCTAGTTAGTTTTCTGTCCTGTGTTAGGTACAAGGTACATACTCATATGCAAAGTCTATTTTCACCTTCAGTAACAGCACTGATTTGCCCAACAAGTTAATCCCATTACTTTTTACAAATTATATTGTAGCTTTAGCTAGAGAAAATATGGAATGTGAGATGGTTTTTCTTAATACCTTCAGAAGATTTATTTTGTCACCACCTTCTACGATGTTCAGTTTACAATTTGTCTGTTGTCTAGTGGTCCTGATGCAACACGGAAAGAATACTATCGAACTATTAATTTTCTAATCTAGTGAGGAACTTAAACTAAAATTACGAATTATTAAGAAATTATTGGGAAACTAGAAACTTAGGCTTCATTAAATTGTTTTAGATGATGATTGTGAGTTTTATGCATGTTTCAATTTGTAATTAATTTTATTAATTCATTTTATATGTTGTATCTTACTTCATACCATGTTCTTAACAATGTTCAAGTTTTAAAAACTGAAATACAAAGTAGTTTCCTTAATTTCTAGAACAATAGTTTAAAAATGGATGAATAGCTTTATCTGAGCAGGTTTTGTTATTTTGGTATATTGTGTACTAATTAAACTTTCATGTATAACTTCAGATTACTCTTTTTTATTTTAGAATCATCAGAAAGCTCAAGCAAAGAGAAAAGGGTAAAGATGCTCTTGCTATTATTAATTGGAGGTCTTGCTTTTATTTATATATATAACTACAACTATATTATATAGATATATATATATTATTATTTTATATATATATATATATATATATATATATATATACACATACATGCATACATACATATATAAGATAAAGGCATTAGAGGCATAAAAGCATTGAGAGAAAAAGGCATTGTTTTAAGATTGTATAAATCTTTGATTCGACCTCTTCTGGAGTATTGTATGTCAGTGTGAAGACCACACTACAGGAAGGACATTGAACTTATTGAAGCAGTGCAAAGAAGAGCATTAATAACTGTTACAGGATTCAAAGCGTTAAGGTATGAGGAGAGGCTAAGGGCATTTCAATTGACAACCCTAGAAACCAGAAGAATTATTACCAGAAGGTGATCTTCTTATAGAGGTTTATAAATTAATGCATGGGCTTACTGAATTAAGAGCAACAGATTTTTTCAAATTTTCCAAAAATGGTTTTAGAGGTCATTACTATAAGTTGCTTAAGCCTACTGTAAGGACAGACTTAGGAAAGTTTTCTTTTTCTCAAAGGGTGACTGATCGAGCCCTCGGCTTTCCTCACTTGTTCCTGCTACCTAAGTTTGTAGAAGGATTGGAGCAACTAAAGATGGTAGTAGTTCTGATAAATTCTGGTAAATATATATATATATATATATATATATATATATATATATATATACATGTATATATATATATATATACACATGTATAGATATATATATATATATATATATATAATATAGATATATATATATATATATATATATATTCTGATAAATTCTGATAAATATATTCTGATAAATATATTCTGATAAATTCATAAATATATATATATATATATATATATATATTTACCTTTATATATTTATACTTTGTTTCTTACTTTAGACTTTTTGTTAAAAGTTCTCTCCTATCACCAAAGGCCGCTTTTGCTTGTGCAATCGTAGTGCATATTTCAATCTCACATTTGCTGCCATCGGTTATAGTATGGCCGGAATATTTGAAACTCCTAACCTGTTTCAATTTCGTACTGGTCATTTATTGTGATATTAACTTCACCTTTATTACTGAACACTCTCATAACCTTGATCTTTTTGATATTAATCTTCATGCCGTATCATTCTGCCTATCCATTATCTTCTGCAGTCCAGTCTCACTGCCTGCTACCTTTCCTTGGTCATCTGCAAATCGTACAAAGATCTTGTAACAATTTTCTTCCTACTTTTATTCCTTCATCCATGTCTTCCTTGGCTTCCTCCATCATTGCCTCAGCGCAAATGTTAAACAGCAGCAGCGAAATGCTACAACCTAGTCTTACTCCACGTCCTATTTCGCCTTTTTCTGAGTATTCTTGTTGGGTTTTGATTACTGCTCTTTGATTCCTGTACAAGTTTAAAATTAGTCTTCTATCGCTCCAGTCAATTCCTATTCTTTTCAAGATATTCATCATCGTGATCCATTCAATCCTGTCAAAGGCGTTCTCAAAGTCCACAACGCATACAAAATCATCATTTCTATAGTTTAGCAGTTACATATAATAAACAGAAAATAACAACTGTCACATTTGTATAATATATATATATATATATATATATATATATATATATATATATATATATATATATATATATATGTATAAATACACCTTGTTTTGAAGGCTTCCTTTATTTTTGATCTAGATGTATAGTAAATATTATAGATCAGTTTGGAGTAGATTGTATTGGATATTGGCTGTGAATTTGTCAAGTCATTTTGTATTTGAAATGATTTTCGAAGTTTCACACTCTGTTTAAAGCACGCTCTCACAGTTTATTCATAAAGTTATGTCGTTGATTCAGTAGAAGTGTCAGTTTTTTGTTCAGCCTATTCTCAGTGTCTAAACCATTCTGCAGTTTTCTAAGCAATTAGAAGCCAGAAAAAGCCATGAATTTGTAGAATTGGAAGAATCCTGAAAACAATCGAAATATGATTGACATACCGTGAAAATATCAATCAATCACTGCATATATTGAACATTGATATACATGTAGATATTTTGTAGCTGGTAGCATGCTTGTGTAATATATTAGAGGCTCTTAGTTATCACTGACAAACGATCTCTGGTTGATAGTATCCGTCAATATGCTGAACAGTAGTAAACTTTCTTTGACAGCTTGAAATTGATTTTAATCAATCAATTAGTAACAATTTAACGTCCGGTTCCTCGCCATTAAGCAATATCAGTGACGTCTCTTGCAGACTCTGTACAAACAGACACCTTTAATATGCCTTTTAACGCAAGAAATGGTGAGCTGAATTCTAGTCTTACAGTTGCGTTAAAATAGAAATGAAAAGAAGTTCATGTGGGCGTATTCAAATTGCATACATGATATATAATGACGAGGATGATAATTGACCTAAGTAAAGTTACTTTTTCCTTGGCTGCATCATATGTTTCACTTCACTACACTGGAAGTGTCAGGTTTAGTACCTCTTAGCCTTGTTAACAACTGTTCTACAGTTGAAATTTTGCACATAATTTAAATTAAGTCAGCCCTCATACTTAGCGAAGTAGGATGCCTCGGACAGTAGTTATTATCTGGCATAACTCTTCATATTTTGGTTAAGTTATAAAATGGAATTGATAAATTATATGGTTTTGTAGGATGAAGGAAAAGATGAAGATGCTGAGGAGTGTGAGTAACAAGACCTTGCAGTTTTGTGTTGAAATAAGCCTAATTGTTAATTTAATTAAATCCACCAATATTGAACATGATATAGTTTTGTTTAGTCTCCTCAGAAATTACATAAAATATTGTTAACTATTAAATTTCTCTTTTCTTCACTGTAGTGCAAAAGTACTACATAGCTATAGTGTATACCTCCATTCATCTCTATCTTCTGTTTTCCTCTTCATGTCCACATACGAGTGGAACTTTAAATCATCTATAACATTCCTTTTGATATACCGTTATTCTTGGGGAATTCTACTCATAACGAGGTGTGCCCCCTGTGCATTCCTCAGCTTCGACTAACACTTACTGGGCAGTATATATATATATATATATATATATATATATATATATATATATACTATATATACTATATATATATATATATATATATATATATACTGTATATACAATATATATATATATATATATATATATATATATATATATACTGTATATACAATATATATATATATATATATATATATATATATATATATATATATATATATATATATACTGATAACGGATATTCTTGAAATATACAAGACTTGACAATCTACCAATTATTCCATCATAGAGAATTTGCATTAGAATACCTTTAAAAGCGCAAATTTGTAGCTTTGTGAATATGCGTGGGTTCTAACAAATTATTTCAGTATAAGAATAAATGCATGCTACATGCGGCTTAAAATGTTCTCTATTGGAACAATAGAGAGCACTTTAAATATATTTTCTGCTAAAGTTATCTTGAAGTGCAATCATTTCTTTTCAAAACGATGTAAAATATGTGCTGATACTTTGCTAAGTGACGAAGCTATTGAAATCTTAATAATGCATGTGGTGCATGCATAGAATCAACTCGCTAACATTGCATTCAGTAGCTGTTTCTCGATTTTTTAACGTGAAAATATCGTATTTTTTGTCTACCCTGGACAAAGTCCTGCCCCACTTTGAGGCCGAAAATGGAAAAATTAAGATAGACTACTGTGTGAGTGGTCTATCTTTATCTATAGTCTTAGTCTATCTCTGTACTCAATATTCTACCTGTATGATTTGTTAGAAGATTGCTATGAACAAGTGGCTTCAAATTTTCTATAAGATGGGCACCAGCATGCATGCTGCTAGAATATTCAACACTTTATACTAAAAAATGTCCTGATTTTTATTAAGAAAGAGTGTCATCAATTTCTTCTGATTGGGCTTTCATATTTTTGGGGAGAAATGAGCAGGAGCTGCGATGAAAAAAGTACTTCAGTAAAAGATCACCAATGAAAGCTCAGTCGAGACAATTGCAAATTGAATGGTGGAATTCTTAACGCACCTGTCTCATTTTGTCTTAACGCACCTGTCTCATTAGGTGGCCTAATTTTTTTCATGTCAATTGGAATTTCTGTTATAGTACTTTTGCGATGTGAGAATGAGCGGTAAACTGAATTTATAGCTTCCTATTATGAGTTCGACAAACTCATTGCCTAGGGAATTGTAAAATTTCATGTAGCCAAGAAATAAGTGATTGGCTGATTAGAACTTAATAGCGGCCTCTTTAAATTTTGGGTAGTTACTCTAGAGACATTTAAACCATGATAATTATAAGCATTCCCAGTGTTAAGAATGGGAATTTGTATAAAGTATATTCATCGAATATGTTTTATGTCTGTCATTTTGCGACAGCAGTGTTAATGGGTTTTTATGGTTAAAATAGTCTTTATTAACTTTATGCTTTTTATGGTTGTCAGGATCACATATTTTCTGTATGAAGTAGGTTTATGTATGTTTAATAATTCATTATTTAAAGTATTATATTGTCTAGCCTGATACATTATATTGGAAATGTAATTATAATATGAGTCAGCTGTTTAGATCTCTGTCGTGGGCGTGGCTTGAGTTGTTGAGGAGTTCATTATTGGTGGGCTTACCTGGACTGAGGGAAGAGAATTGGAGACGTCTGGAGGAGTAGATAGAGAGACGCGAGAAAAGGGATTAAAGTAGATAACACGTGTTTTGATAGGATATTAGGAAAGATAGACATCTTTCACGTCTAATGGTATAGCTTGTAGTGAGCAGATAAGACCGTTGCGTAGACCCTAAGTGAGGTCAAGGGAAGACTTAAGAGAACAGATAGAAAGTTATAAAGATGTTACAAACGCTGATACTAATTAGTATTGTAGAATAAAAAGGTTTTATTAGAATTTTTAGGCATATATTAGAATTTCTAGAATAGTTCTACAGTTATTATTATACCATTAAACTTAGATTTTTTGTTATATCATTTTGTGCGTTTGGTCATATATGTTAAGTTTGCAATAGGAATATTTAATTTTGGATTATGTCGCGAGTTACCTCGCTTTATAAATTTAGAATATTTTTGTTTCATTGCACATTGTCTGTAAGTATTATTTAACTTGCATTTTATTTAATAAATTTAATTTAATTTTTGAACACGTTTTCGTGATTGAAAACCTTCAGAATAAATTTAAAGAGCTAATCTAGGTCAGTTCAAACGTTTTAAAGATATAGGATTAAGGAACTCTTAAGTTCCTTAAGTTAAGATAAGTTTAAGGAACTCTTGAGGCATGACAATGGTACTCAATTTGATCTGTTAGGAGAATTGTTGGTGATTTATAATTGTGAACACTTCGTCAATGCTACTGTTTTAAGCGAGTTGGTTGTCGAATCTCATGGAGAAAATGGTCCTGAGGAAAGACAAGAAGAAGCAGGAAGATCTGCCCTATCCGTCTGGGATCAAAGATAATCTTACACTGGATGGGATATGTGAATGTATCAAACGTGGGGAATGCAAAAAAATCATCACAATGACTGGAGCTGGCATATCCACTGGTCTGTGAGGACGTTTATAATATTTATATAATTGAATATTTTTATAATTTATATTTATTAATAATGAATGAATATTTATATAATATACATACCTCTCTCTCTTAGTGCGCTGCCTACTGGCAAGTCCATGGTATATAACGCCTCCGCTCGTCTCTGTCTTCCGCTTTCCTCTTCATGTCCACAAATGAGTGGATCCTTTGAAGCATCTAACATTTGTAATCTCGGCCTGCCTCTGCATCTGTTTTCTTCCATTCTGCCTTCTATGGCCTCTTTTTAATAGACTTTCCCCCTTAGAGTGTATCTTATTCTACTCTTCTTACTGTTTCTTAACTTAAAGTACTTAATTTATTAACTTAACTTACAATTTTTTAACAACTTTCTAGCTGTACAAACTCTCTCCAGAGCTTCCTCATTTTTTAACCCTCTGAGTCCATCTAATACTTTCCATTCTGCTACATATCCACATTTTCAATGCCTCTAATTTCCCGATATCTTCCTTTCTTAAGGTCTATAATTCACATCCTTATATTAGCGTGGTGATATACCAAGGTTTTAACTATCTTCACTTTATGTCTTTCTGTAGACTTTTTGTTCTTTCCTATACCGAAGGCCATTTTTTGCTTGCACAATCCTGCTGCATATTTCAGTCTCACATTTCCCATCGTCTGTTATAGTATGACCTAAACATATGAAACTTCTTACCTGTTCTAGTTTCGTACCATTTATTGTGATATTAATTTCACCTTTACACACTCTCATCACTTTTGTCTTTTGGATGTTAATCTTCATTTAATCCTGCTGCATATTTCAGTCTCACATTTCCCATCGTCTGTTATAGTATGACCTAAACATATGAAACTTCTTACCTGTTCTAGTTTCGTACCATTTATTGTGATATTAATTTCACCTTTACACACTCTCATCACTTTTGTCTTTTGGATGTTAATCTTCATTTAATCCTGCTGCATATTTCAGTCTCACATTTCCCATCGTCTGTTATAGTATGACCTAAACATATGAAACTTCTTACCTGTTCTAGTTTCGTGCCATTTATTGTGATATTAATTTCACCTTTACACACTCTCATCACTTTTGTCTTTTGGATGTTAATCTTCATTCCATAATTCAGGGCCGAATCATTAAGACTATCCATTATCTTCTGTAGTCCAGTCTCGCTTCCCGCTACCATTCCTTTGTCAACTGAAAATCTCATATCTTGCAACAATTTTCCTCCTACTTTTAGTCCTTCTTCAATGTCTTCCATGGCTTTCTTCATCATTGCGTCAGCGTAAATGTTAAACAGCAGTGGCGAAATGGTACAACTTCGTCTTACTCCACGTCCTATTTCACCTTCGTCTGAGTATTCTTGTTGGATTTTGATTACTTCTCTTTGTTTCAAGCTTAAAATTAGTCTTCTATCTCTCCAGTCAATTCCTATTCTTTTCTAGATATTCAGCATCGTTATCCAATCAATCCTGTCAATGGCCTCAAAGTTCACAAAACATACAAGAACGTCATTTTCATATTCTAAGCTTCTTCCACAAGGGACCTGCATTGCCCCTATTTCTTCATTTGTGCCGCATCCTCTCCTAAAGCCAAATTGTGTCGAGCTTAATATCATATCCTCTTTAGACTGAATGCGATTATTTATTATTTTTAATAAGATCTTTGACTTATGAGGTATTAAAGCTGATAAAGCTAAAGTTAACGTGAGTTTCCTCACTCGAAAGCAATGTCAGTGACGGTCGAGCCAAGGGTTTGAACTCCGCACATACTGATCCGCGGTCGAGTATCTTACCGACGTCGTCAGTGGCTCCTGCCAAAATTAAATTGATTGTTCTGTAATCCGAACACTCCACAGCATTGGCTTTTTTGGGAATTGGGATCATCACTGACTCAGTAAAGTCGTCTGGTCAAATACCTGTTTTGTACACTTCCATACATATTTCCACTAACTCATTGGGTAATTCCACTAACTTACTGAGTGTTTCTCCTTCCAACATTTTCAAGAGTTCTGCTGGGATATCATCTATTCGGGCTGCTTTCCCCTTCTTCATACTGTTAATTGCAGAATAAATTTCCTCTTTCATTATATCGAAGCCCTTTTGTCGTTTTCTGTTATATTTTCTTTCTCGTATTTTTAATCCTCTTGAACTGGCTTCCCAGCAATATCATACAACTGTATGATATTGCTATATTCCTCTACATATTCTCTCTATCTTTCTTTTACTTCTTCCAACTCTGTCTTAAATTTTCCGTCTTTACCCATTTACTTATGTTCTTTGCATCTCCTTTCGTTTTCTTTATCTTCGTTTTCTTGTCAATATCCTGACTTCCTGATCTGCAATTTATATATAAAATATATAAATTATGTATTTATATAATTTAATTTATATATATATGAGACATTTTCAAACTTTTAAAATTTCATGATATAATAATTTCATAATTTCAATTATATTTTATTATTATTTCTGTAGCTACCTGTAATAAAAAATTAAAAAATTAAAATTAATAAAAAACATATCAGTTTATATAAATTATATATATATATATATATATATATATATATATTTTTTTTTTAAATATAATTATTTATGTATGTATATTTATATTTATGTATATATTATAAAATTTAAAATGCACGATGTACTGATGAATGCATGCTTACATGTTTAGCGGCAGGTATCCCAGATTTCAGATCACCTGATTCTGGTTTATATGCTAAGCTGAGCAAGGATGAGAGGTTCAAACTACCTCGTGGGAATCCCATGGCCATCTTTGACATCGGCTTCTTCAGTGTAAGTGTTTTACTACATATTCATTATTTTATTTTAAATATCTTTATTGCACATCACATGAGTATAGTCTTTAATCTAGTATTTTATTTCTAAATGATATTGTGTGAAAGATTGGGCATGCTCAAATATAAACCCGTAATAGATATTTAGCTTTGGCAAGGTTGGTTAGTTATTTTTACCTTTTTTGTTCACTTTGTTTGGCATGTGTAATTCCACACTTGCTATATTTTCACTTGCGTAGTTGCTGGTTTTATTGTCCTTATTACTACCTACTCTGTCTATGACGCATCAATTGCAGCTGGCGCAGATTTAAGAATAACTTTCCAACACTCTGCGTGTTTATTCATTCAGTGCTGTAAGTGGTCTTCTAAAGTAGTGACTCAACCAAGTACTAACTGAGCCTGACCTTACTTAACTTCATTTATGACGCGCACGCACCACCTATGTGCACGTCATATGTATGTAAGCATTAATTAATTAAGCAATGTACAATCCACCAATGTCCACCCTGCCAAGAGCCCCTGGTGACGAAATTATTTGTTTTGAGTAACTGTTGATTAAAGAAATACCTAAAAAACCTATGTTAACGTCAGTTTCCTCACTCGAAAGCGATGTCAGTGACAGGCGAGCCCAGGGTTTGAACCCCGCACAAACTGATCCGCGGTCGAGTACCGACTTCGCCACTGGCTCCAGCCTTTGGCGATGGAGTTTTTGTGAGGTGAATTTTGTGTTAATCTCTGCCTTAGCGTTTCATAACTATGTTATGATGGTAGTCACCAGCATCTATATTAGGTGGTAGTCACTGGGGAGCATGTCATAGACAAGCTCAATGTATGACTCTGTTGGATTAAACCAGAAGTTTTGACTTACTGATAATAACTTCAATTTTCTGAACGTCAACTTGGGGTAAATTAAGCAATGGCATTTACTAGTGGAGATATAGAGTTAAAAGTATTTACAGTTTTCATCGCTTAACAAAGATTTGGGCTGAACCGGTGGCATGTGGGAAGTTATTCGATCATCGGTAGGTGCAGGGTTCACACCTAGTGCTCTCTCCGTCACTGACATGATATCGAGCAGGAAAGTAGATTTTTCTAAACTGGATTTTAATAGCTTTTTCTAGACTGGTGTTTTGACTTTCGTAGTACTTATTCATTACTTTGTGTTACCGGAGAAAATGTATTTATTCCACTAAGTAGTTTAAAATATCTTCTGAGATGCATTCGAGTGAAGACAATTTCCTTAGCTTTATTCATAAAGGTAGGACTGTGCAGTGTAACTACTTGCTTGCAGCTCTAGTGTAGGACTCGATTAGTTATCAGGCTGGAGCCTGTGGCGATGTCGGTAAGATACTCGAACGCGGATCAGTATTTTTTCGGGATTCAATCCTGGGCTGACACTGAGAGAGAGAGATATGTTTGTTCAAAAACCTCAGTGTAAAGTCGCATACATAACAAAGTGTACTAAACGAGAAATAAAAGTACAAGCTTACAACGAACATAATCAATGATGCAGTTAATTAAAAGAAGCCCAATACCATTCAATCGGTCCCTAGTGAGAGCATTGCTCTATCTAGCTAGTCGCCGATATGGTATGGGAAAGTGCTTCTATCAGTATATTTTACCAGTTCTTGAATAAAAAGATTTATATAGAATTCTAAAGTTATATACAGCTATTGCCGTTTTTATGGAATCGGGTACACTGATATCCTAGCCCGTCACCGACATCGCTTTCGAGTGAGGAAACTGACGTTAACATTAACTTTACCAGATTTTACCAGCTTTATCTGTGTCATATTTGTGTCAGCGAAGTTACTGGCAATGAAGTCTAATGAAGTCGACTTTTTAATCTGACGTATTCTTAAAATATAATTAAAATGTCAGTTGCAATGCCTAATGTCAGTTTTTGCTGTTCATGGGATGTCTGCATCTACTGTTTGAGCGGCGAGGTTCAAACTGAGCACTTGAAGAGTCAGCGAGATTCTAAACCAATGCACCACTGCTAAAGCTATTACTTGTGTCTATATTTTATATATGTATTAGCTCAATGCCCTATTTATTTATTTTCAGTCTAATCCGCAGCCATTCTTCTTGCTTGCTAAGGAGCTCTTTCCAGATCCAAATAGATTCAAGGTTAGTCTCTTTTTCATTCTCATATGTCGCTTTTTGCATCATTCTAAAGATCTTTGCTAAAGTTGTTAAAAATTATTTTTTATATCTTCTTGCTTTCGTATCTAGACCCCTCCGTGTCGACACTGAATAGGGATTAACGGCGCGCTAAAAGGAAGTCTAGTTGTATCTTCTTGCTTGAAGCTGGAACTCGTAATTGAGTGTTTGTAATGTTTTCTTTATGATCCAGAAATATGAAAGAAGGATAGAGCCTTCTTTCATATTTCTGTACCTATCAAGTCTATTATCATTATATAGTAGGGCACTTATAATTAGGCATTTACAATTGCATTATAATTAGGGCACTTAACGCTATCTTCAGCAAAATTGGGGCAACTCTGCACCTTCTGTAGTAATTTCACTTGTTGAATTATATTGCGTACCTATTTTGCTGTATGGTTCTGAATGTGTAGAAATGTCAAAAACGCTTATTCTCAATTGTTTAGCAAGTTATTTGGTACTTTCGATAAGAATACAATTAAGCGATGTCAATTTTTTTAAGGTCAATGTCCGATTGAACTTAGGATAGAACATTTAATTAGTTGAGAAAATTGTGTCTTTCTGATAATACTTGTAAATACTTTAATTGTATCAGTGGAGAGTTATTGCCATTGATTAATAAATACTGCGTCATGCCTGAGAGCTTCCAGTTTGAGAGACTTGACTGGAAATCATTATTGCGAAACTACTTTGAACGATCCCTGGAAATCATTTAATTAATTTTTAGTTATTAATTTTGAGTTGATTTATATATATATATATATATATATATATATATATATATATATATATACAAACACGAAAACGGAATTGAGCAAGCTAAACCTGATTCGCGTTACCTTGCACAGTAGCCTAAAAGCTCACAATTTTCTAATCAGGTTTAGCTTGCTCAATTCCGTTTTCGTGTTTGTAAAATGAACACAAGTGATACAGTACATCACTACACACGACTGACTGCAGAATCCTACTGCTAATACACGACTGAATAATAATTTTCATTCGTTTGTATTTCATTCTGCATTCGTTTGTTGAACAACAGCCAACAAGATGTCACCATTTCATTAGACTCCTGCAGGACAAGGGCTTACTGCTGCGTCACTATACTCAGGTTCGTCGTATATTTTATTCTTGACAATTATAGGCTGTTAGTAGATTTTGTAACAGAGGCGCTATGCCAGATGCGCAATTGTTATTTTTATAATTGCTGAAGATTACCAGTGTCTGGGATATAAGAAATCGAAATAATGGTGGTTTATGTTAATATTTTAATTATATTACTTTTTTCTTAATACTGATTTGATTTCTCTGAATCAAATTATATAACTAAGATTTTGGTAACATTTTATAATAATATTTTAGCTCAGTACATAATAAATCAGTATGGCACTGTCTCTGTACTACTTACTACTGGTCGTATTTGTGTTTAGCGATGTTATTTACTCTGTGTTAAATATTATATTAATCATGCTTAGTTTTTGAACGCGTTTTCTGTCTAAATAGTTAGGTCTGTTATACATGAATCACATGATTTAGTTTCTTTTTCTCATTGTGAATTGTATTTTATTTAGTTATATATTCTTAATCAGTTCTAATTTTTCCAGACCCTAGTTAAACTGTCATAGACTGTCTTAAACTGTCCAGACCCTAGTTAAACTGTCATAGTTAAACTGTATAATGAAAGGAAAGAGATGCGGAGGCAGACCGAGATTAGGAATGTTAGATGAAAGAAAGATCCACTCGTATGTGAACATGACGAGGAAGATGGAAGACAGAGAAGAGTGGAGACATTATATATCATGGACGTGCCAGTAAGCAATGCACTAAGAGAGAGAGAGTGAGAGAGAGGGATAGAGTTAAACTCTGATTCAAGGGAAGAATTAAAGTAGATATCAGTTAATGGTAATGGTCATTAAGGTAGTTCTTGATTTGACAATAGTCATTTGTATGGTTGCAAAAGGTTTTCCTGCAGCAATCTTTTCAGTATATCCTCTTGGATGTCTACTAATTTCTTGGCAGTTAATCCATCTAAGACTGAGTTTTTGTTGGTTGGGACACCTCAACAGCTTCTGAAGCTGAGTAGAAAGACTCTTTCATTATCTTCGGGTATTACACTAAGCTTATCACCTGTTTCTTCTGTGAGTAATATTAGTGTTATCCTTGATAAAAACCTTCCATGAACACATAACTAAAAATTCGTAGGCATGTTTCTTCCTTATCCGTGATCTTCGTCGAATACGTCCATCTTTGTCACGTGAGACAGCTGCTATAATTGGTGCAGCTCTTGTTCAATCCAAGTTGGACTACGGCAATTACATTTTTTTAAATCTCCCAGTATGTGAGATTGGTCAGTTGCAGATTGTTCTGAATTCTCATGTGCAAGCAATTTTTGTAATTCTAAATACTCACTAGTTACACCTATTTTTAAAATAGTTGTAACTAGTCTTTGCACTGGCTAAAGATTAAAGAGCGTATCATTTATAAAACAGCTTCGTTAACCTAAAAGTTAATCACCACACCTGGAGAAACAACGAATGTCTCACTTGTTTAAAGTGTGCAGCTTGCTGTTACTCGGTCTTCTAAATTAATTACTCTTGTGAAATCTAGCTTACCTTCACACTCTAAGCTATCTAATCGTTCTTTCCAGCATGCTGCACTGCAGATCTGGAATTCTCTTACATCCAATATTCGGAAGTCTTCGTTGGAAGTACATCGGCCTTTGCTTTCTTATAAACAGTTGCATAGGCACTTGAAGACCCACCTTTTCCATCTCTCTCTTCCATCTAGTGTCCATGAGTTGCGACCAGCGCCTAAGCCTCTTTTTCTTTAATCCCTTTATCTGATTTTCTGGATTTTGGATTTCGCACCGTTTTTGGACCTTCGTTTTGCTCGCTGACTTGATTTTGTCTCAATAGTGCTCGATGTTGTCATTGATGACTGTAAGAGTTTAATTGTTGTGATGTTATGTTATTATTTGACAATATGTAGTGGTGTTATAGATATTTTTGTAATTCAGACTTGAGCTGACTTTGGCTAGCTATAAATTATCTTATTACCACACAGAGCTCAGGCTCTTTTTTGGTGGCCACTGTCGTATTGATTATTTGTTATCTAATTACTGTTAAATTATGTCTTCTGTATTTGTCAAATTCGTGCGAGAAGAAGAAGGCAATTATTCATTTTTATATAATAATGAATTACAAGAATGGATGAGAGATGAGTTAGTTTCTGGTTGGAATCATGGTTGGAAAAGTAAACATATTGTTCTGTGTCGTCTGCATAGAATTTAAAATTTAAGAAGGTATGATCAAGCAGGTAGCTAAGAGGAGTGATATATAAAGAGAACAACAATGCACCTAATACTGAACATTGAAGAACACCTAGTAGGAGAGGTCGTTCAGAAGAGCGATCTCGACCAAAAACAACAGATTCTGTGCGATATGAGAGATATGATCTGAGAAGCAGGGTCAGAAATGTCAAAGCAGGATTTAAGCCTATTCATTGGCATGTCATGATCTATTGTGTCGAAGGCAGCAGAGAGATTTAGAAGAACTGTGACAGAAACCTGTTTACTACTCTTGTGCAAGCTTAGATCACTATAGATACGAAGAAGAGGGGTTTCAGTAGAATGGTGTTTTCTTAAGGCGGGCTGATAATTATAATGAGAAACAGAAGGGAAAGAATCAAGATGGCATAGAGAAGAAAGGATTGGCCAATTAAAGCATTAGCTGGATTCAAAAGGTTACAAATGAGGAAGTACTGGATTAAGTTGGTACAGTTAAACAGTTGATAAATTCATTAAGAAATAGGAATAAGAGCTGGATAGGACACATTCTATGGGGGGAAAGTCTTCTAAAAGAGGTCATAGAAGACGGAATGGAAAGTAAGAGAGGCAGAGGTAGGCCGATATTAGGAATGTTAGATGATTTAAAGACCCACTCATATGTGAACATGAAGAGGAAAGCGGAAGCCAGAGAAGAGTCTTCCGTGTCTCTCTCTTTCTCTCTCTCTCTCTCTAGTGTTCTGACAAGCGCAGGTCAAGTTACATATTCATACATAGAGTCTGCTTTTGCACTTCATAAAGAGCCTTCCATAGATCAACAAGTCCTTCAGAATGCGTGTGTGCGGTGCTGTGTGTGTTTGTGTATGTAGATGTAGATAACTTAGAGCTGATGATGCAAAGATCTGATGTTATGTGTTTGTGGAATATAGGTAACTCATAGAGACCTGGTGATGTAAAGATCGTGTGTGGAATTTAGATAGTTGGTGACGTAAGGATTTGGTGTTATGCATGTATAGAATAAAGATAACTTAGACAGAGCATAGATTGATAACTTATACCCGATCTTATAAACGGAAAGATATTCTCGCCGATATCAATCAATACCATTTGACTTTATCCGCAAAATAACTACAAATCTGCTTTTTGCATATTATGAAACTTCTCTATTCTCAACTTTGTCTTGAGCCTATTAAGTCATATTTCCAAGAATTCTAAACATTTGCGTGGATTTCGAGCTCTCCTATTGGCTGGAGCCACCTCTGGCGGTTGAATGTCAGCCGCCTGGCGACGACTTTGTTTTAATCTACCGGTGACAATAACTGCCCGAGCTCGAGAAGATATCGTTCCCGTCACATGTAGCTGAAATCAGCTCAGATACCGAGCGACATTTCGTTCATAATATGCAAAAGCGACTTCCAGCAACGATATCGTTCTGAGTGAAAGATATCTTCGCTTTATAAGATCGGCTTTTAGTGACGTAAAGATCTGATGTTATGTATATATAGATGTAGATAACTTAGAGAGAGCTGATGATAAAAAGATAAAGATCTGGTGTTATGTATGTGTATCGAATATAGATCACTTTGAGAGAGCTGGCGATGTAAGGATTTGGTGTTATGTATATGTAGAATGTAGATAACTTGGAGAGCTGGTGATGTAAGGATTTGGTGTTATGTGTGCGTAGAATGTAGATAACTTAGAGAGAGCTGCTGGTATAAATGACGAGTTGATGGTGGAAGCTCACGGTTCTTTTCATAAGTCTCATTGTCTGAGGTGTAGGGCTGAGTATTCTGTTGAGGACGTTAAAGGTCTGACTTGTGTTTGTATATGTAATCATAGGAGTAGGTATCAGGCTTAAAGCTCAAAGCTGGTAAGCTAATGTTGACGTCAGTTTCCTCATTCGAAATCTATGTCAGTGACGGGCCCAGGATTTGAACCATGCACATACTAATCCGCGGTCGAATATCTTACCGACATTGCCACTGGCTCTAGCCATTTAAATATAAACATTTGTTTATATTTAATGAAACATTGAGCTTAATTAATTATAATATGTATTTTTATTCTGACAGATGTTTTACTCATTTGTGTAGCTATAACCTGCTACATTCAGTGTATGAAAAATGCCATTGCAGTTGTATAGTCACTGTATAGAGTAGAATAATTTCACCTCTCTTTTTGTCCGTTTCTCTCTATATCTCTCTCTTTCTCTCACTGCACTGCGTATTGGCAGGTTCATGACATTTAACGCCTTCACTCTTCCCTGTCGTCCGACTCTTCACTCCACATATGAGTGGATCTAACATTCCTATTCTCAGTCCGCCTCTGGTTCACTTTAAATTTATATAAAACAAAGTTTATCGTCAGTTTCCTGCTCGAATGTCAGTGACGGGGAGTGCACTGGATTTTAACCCTACATCGTCCTTGGATTTAAAAAGTTTTCAGTCAAACATGCAGTCAAACATGCCAACAAGCCACCGGCTCATCCCATTTCTTTCTATTCCGCCTTATGTGGCTATCTATTTTACTACGCTATCTCCGCACCGCCCTCCATAAAAATGTCTTATACAATCCTTTCTAAGTACTATCTGTACCAACGTTCTACAAAAGTTCTTCATTTGTAACTTTTTGAGTCCAGCTAATCTTTATCATTCTTCTCGGTACCCCGTGATCCATATCCAGATCACAGTGCAATCCTACTACATTTTTTGATCTTGCATATAATGGCCAAAACCGTTGAGAAGTCAAAATCTCTTCAGTGCTGACAATTACATCCATAATTTAAATGAAATAGTTACAAATAAAGCATATAACTATCAATTTTTGACTGAATAATTTTTCTCTGCTTTTGTAGAATGTGGTCTGTTTTTATCTTTTTCATCAAGTTTTTTTGTTTACTTTTCAGTTGAACAGTTTTTTACCATTATTTTGGATGACGGCAAAACTAAAATTGCTATTTTGATTTAGTACAAGCATGAGTGTGCGATGACATCCAGGCTAACAGAAAAGCAGTGCACTTCTATACTGTCTTTTTCTCAATCTCTCTCTATCCGTAGACTGTATCAGTAATTATAATTGTTTATCAGTAATTGTAACTGCTTAATTGTTCTTTCAATTGGCAGGTCGTAGGTTTAAAATGTTACTTATATTCAGTTTTCACTGCCCCTATGGATCAATCCGAATAATTCCTTATTGTCTGGGAATAATTGATGATTCCGCGATTAATTACTGATTGATGAAGTGTTTTTGTTCAGTGGTTATTCTTACGATTGTGTGCTGTTGATTGATTGCTTATTAACATAGACGCAGTAGTAACGCTTGAAGAAGTTCCTCGTTGTAAGAAGAAATCAAAAGTAGGAGCCGCTGAGGCTGACGAGTGTGGAGGTGTTATCAAACCTGGTCAGTATATAGGCTGTACTCTTTCAGTCTTCAGTCATCCATTTCTTCACGTCGTTTTATCAACTTTAACTACCATGCTTACATATGTAGAAATTATATGTCTATGTGTTATTTTATTACAATTTTGTTAGCAGTTCACTTGATACATCATTCATAAATAGACCGCCTTGTCTAATTTTGAAGTGGCTGTGGTTCGACTTTGGGTTGTTATAATACTGGATATATATAGGAAATCTTGGTTCAGGTTTCGTTATTGTATATGTCAATTTCTGGTGAATTTTATTGTATGTCAATTTTTTAAATTTGATTCTTGGTCTCTCTGCATGTACTTTAAACTCTGGGGCTTAAACTCTGATGTAGACGGTTTAACACAGTTAGCGATTCTAGAGCTAAAGCATATGTTGCATAAATATATGAAATAATTATCTCTCAGTAGACATCTCTCTATCTCGCTCTTTCTCTCTCTCTCTCTCTCTCTCTCTCTCTCTCTCTCTCTCTCTCTGTAACTTTAAATATGCTCAAAGCAACGTACAACCTATTCTGCTGTTACCATTCAACAACGTCTTTCTAGATCCAGAATTTTTACAGCGAAAGAAATAACTTAACCCTAGCTAAAGATTAGTGTCAGGTTTAGGAAAACACATAACTTTCTGATTGAATCAACTTCCTAGTTGATGGCATTCTCACAGGATTAGCAGCCTGAATAATTGTCAAAATTGTCTAATTATTAAACTTATCTCTCTCTCTCTTAGTGCACTGCCTACTGGCAAGTCCATGGTATATAACGCTTCTACTCATCTTTATAATAATAATAATAATAATGATAATAATAATAATAATAAAGGTTTAACGTCCGTTTCCTCATCCAGGGATGATGTCAGGGACGTCCCCAGCAGCACACATCACTACAGATCAATTCACCCAATCTGCGAAAGAAATGTGCTGAGGAGAAACATTTATCTTCCATCTTTCTTTTCATGTCAGCATACGAGTGGATCTTTAAATTATTTAAAACATTCCTTTTGAGTTACCAATATTCACAAGGTGGGCCCCCTATGCCTTCCTGAGCTTTGATTGCATTAAACATATGGTATTAAAAGTGATGGATATAATCATAGGTGGTCATTACACTGTAATGTGTGTTTAACTTAAGCTAGTAATTTAATAGTAATAAATGGATGAAGTGTTAAAAGGTGTGTCTACATTGTAAAAAATTTTAAATACTTAGGTATTATTTTTAAAGCAGGTAAAAATCTAGTGCTTGATACCAATTTGATTATTAGAAAATTTTACTCTAGTTGCAATAATATATTGAGTAAATCAGCTAATTTAATTGAGCCGACAAGATTATATCTTTTAGAGTCCTATTGCTTGCCCATTTTGACCGACGCCTCAATTAGATTTTCACTTAGAAACGATCAAATTCATTATTTAAATGTTGCCTGGAACAGTGTTTATAGAAATCTTTTTAACTGAAATAAATGGCAATCTGTTAAGCCAATTATGATAGGGTTGGGAAAGATGGATTTCAAGCATATTAGGGTTAAACTTATTTTTAATTTCTTTAGAAACATCCTACATAGAGTTAGTAGAAATGTAATTTTAAAGAACTTTGTAACTAGGCATGTGCTGAGGGAAGTAGATAAACTGTGTGATTGTTTTAGATTGCCTATAAATTGTTCGATGGTTCTGGACAATAGAGTGTCATTTGGTAGAAGCGAGTATTTAATTTACGAAGCGCTTAATGCTAGTGCTGGAATTAGTAGGAACTCTATTTAAGTTTCTTATAATTCATTTTTGATTGTTCTATGATCTTATGTGTATGTGTGTGTATATATGTATACGTGATGCATTTTTATCCTGTCTGTTTTGACGAATAAAGAAATGAATATTGTGTGGGTTTATTGTGTATTGTCAGACATTGTATTCTTTGGTGAATCATTGCCGCAGAGATTTTTCAAGCTCTCGGAACTGGTGAGTTACTTGTAAACTGAAGTTCTGTTCTGTATTCTTTGTCTATTTGATCTCTACTTGACTTCATAACTTTAATCTAAAATAAAGGCATCAATATTCAATCAGTTTCTGCTTCTGATTAAGAGGAAAGCATTGATGTGATTTTTCGCTTAAAATATTGTTAGATAAGATGCAAATTAAGCTTACTTTTTTCACTTATCATATCAGCATATCATTATCATATAACTGTCTCTGAGAAACAGGTATTTTTTGACTTGTGAAGCCCTGAAACATTGTTCAGTTGACAATCAAGTGATCTACTGATAATTAGGCCTAATTTAACTCATTTTCTTCCTGACAGAATAGTTTTATCATTGTGAGTGCTTTAAGTAGGTTTATGAGAGTTTAAAATGTTGTAACAGACCGATCCGACTAAAAGTTAAGCTCTGGATCGCCTGTCAACTAAACAATATTATACCGGTCTGTACTATTCATCGCTAGGCAATCGAGACCTATGCCGTATAATTTTTTCTCTAATTTAAGTCAAGTATTAACCGCCTAAGCAATGTTTTTCATGCAGGATTTCAAAGAATGTGATCTGTTAATTATCATGGGAACTTCTCTGGTTGTTCAGCCATTTGCCTCTCTAACTGAAAGGTAGGTAACTGCGATTGTACTAAATATCTAAAAAGCCAGTTCTGTCTGTCTGTCTGAAGTTACGCTGATTACAGCTCCCCTAGCGATTAGTGTAACTATATATGAAATATAAATATGACACTGAAATTACTTATATACTCGCTAGATGACAGCGCTGTAATCAGCATTACTTCAGCCAGACAGAACTGGCTCATTATTATAATATTTCATCACACTTATCATTCCACTACTGTTCTCCTGGATTTTCAGTTGTTCATCTAAGCTCACTAATTAATTTGGCATATTCTTTCCGTCTACTGTTCATTTTCTCATTTTTCCATTTCCTTCTTTCGTCCATCTTTTGTATCATTTCAGCTGTGATCCAGGGTTTCATAGTAACTATTGCTTTTTGAAAACCGTAAATTTCTTTGACACCTACTCTTATCATCCAAAAGGTTCCAATTTTCTTTTGTTCCATTTATTTCTCGAGCCTGATTTTATTGACTTCGCGCTCTACTACTTACTGAAGCTGACTTTTCTTCTAATCCCATCATATTCCATTTCCTATCCTGCATTCTTATCAATATTTTCTTTTGTTTTAATTCACCTTTCGCCATGACGCTATGCTATTAATATTAAAGGAAGGTATTAAGATTAATTAACATTAATCTAATATTACGGAAAGATGATCATGATCATGATTATATTAATATAAATATAAATATTAATAATGAAAAATTAATAACGGAGTTAATGATGTTGGAATTTTGAATTCCGCTTACTAGCACAGGTTACCTCTGAGCCTCACTTAGAACTGTAAAATACGTATTTGTAGGGTATTGGAGCATGTACCAAGGCTTTATATTAATCTCGATGCACCTTCTAGTGAGGTTTGTTGACTGCTCAATTCTCTTAAAAGATTTATTGGCAGTATGCTTATCTTAGCGCAGTATAGCAGGCTCAGCTGACGTACATGTACAAGACTGCCATCTTGTCTAGGAGTAAGCACTAGGTCCAACGAGAAATTAAACGTTATAATGTTACATACCTCAAAAAACAGCTTTAATGTTCTATTTCCTGTCTAGTCACCCCAAGTATGAATTAACGGCACACTAAACGGAATTGTTTTAAATGTAATTGATTAGTTTATAATGCTTCATATCATTTGTTTGGTTATCTTGCCACTAATTTTTGGATTATCAGAGCTAGTCTTTGAAACTGTACTATCACAGAAAGGCTCTACCTAAGGATGGTCTCTTAAAATAATAATTTTACTAATTTTACTCGATTCCGATAAAATTGTAGAACATATTGCCAGATCTATTTCCGTGCAAAAATTGCTTGTTCTCAAAAATTTTATTTTTATTGTGCGTAGTCTTTTGTACAGATTTTTGAATTGAGTATACAATTTATTTACAATTAAATATTTGCTTCTGATTAATTCTTGTGAAAGAAATGGTACGTAATACTTTGCGTCTGTAGTCAAAACTACAGGCTGCAGCCAGAGGCGATGTTGGTACCTGTCAATGTACTTGACCGCGGATCAGTATGTGCGGGTTCAATCCTGGGCTCGCCCGTCACTGACATCGCTTTCGTGTGAGGAGACTGACGATAATATTAGCTTTTTAAAATCTATTATTCGCAAGTTCTATATATTTTATTCACAAGTTCTATTTATTTTGTGTGTGTATTCAATTCACTATTATACTAATACTCTATTAATAACAATACACTATATAATAAATACACTAATATAATAATATACTTCCTCAGTTAGGTGGATTAATTACCATTTAATCCTGGGGAAAATATTTCATGGTGAGGTGGGTCCACTGTAGCCATCCTCAGCTCCCGCCTTTAGTCGCCTCTTTACGTACACACGGCAGATTGTTTGCGGTTGCCCTATTCTGCAGTGGTCCAACCACACACGAGCACAACACAGGGAAGGCAACAGGAAACCACCTCAGAAGCCATATTTTTCCCAAGCTATAGACTACATATGGTATGGATAAGGCATAGACTTTGTGAAGGGATTAACTTGTTGATGTAAGGAGTGCTCTTATGGAGCGAGAAAATAGACTCTGAGTATGAACATGTACCTTGAACCTGCTACTTGGCAGTGCACTGAAGTAGAAGAAGGATAATACACTATATAATAGTGAATTAAATTCAATATAGCGAATAGACACTAATGGACTTACTTTAGGTGCTATTTTAGCCTCATTGTTATAACAACGTGGCTAGAAATAGCATTTAGAAATATAAAAGAAAAGTTTGATGCAATTATTATGTATGAATGAACTTGTAATTAAATATCTAATGTAATTAATTAAAGTAACTAATTTATCTAGTTCATTAAAGTAGTTAACTAAGCAGTTAATCATGTTTATTAATGATAACCTCCGACAATTTCTTTAGCGGTGTCATGGCCCCGCTTTACAGGTTCTTCACCATGTTAATCCTGTATGTTTATATAATATGCAGTATAGTGCATCTACGTATAGTACAGTATACCTCTTTCACGACATGGCTTTAGCTCACAAATTCTTTATTTAGCAGCTGGTCAGATCATTCGTGATGCTGGTGTTATTTAGCTTGACCGCCATGCTTGCTGCTTCATTCATAGCTAGGATCTAATGATAACTGGCAATTCAATTGTTTGAAGAAATTCTTGTGAGAGACTAGTTTCGACGACAAAGAAGCTGTAAGGGGCTGCTTGTTGTAATTAAATAGCAAGCTACAATTGATTTTTTTTTTTTTTTTTTTAGGCATGTATTCAGAGATAAGTGTGGCACTTTCTAAATATGTCAGATATGGTCGCGTCATTGCGTGTAGCCTAGATACAGTATGTTATTTGCACAACATTTTAAAACGCCACTTCTAGTATAGTGGTATGGTATAGTGAAAAATGACGGAGTGGGATACCTAATTGACAGTTTGAGTTCTAGACCTTCTACCTGACAATCCAGTAGATGTATCTGACATCCATTTTTATATTAAGTTAAATATTTGGTATTTTGTATGTTTCTTTTTCAAGTTTTGCTTTTATGATATTTCCAATTTTTGCCTGCAGGATGACCTACTTTCCATGATTATGGGCTCGCGAGGGAGCTTCGAATTTGCCAAAGAGTCAAACCGAAGGTATCTTGCGCAAACTGCAGCATTCCTTTATCGTGAATTTGTTAGATTTTACTAAAGTTTCATGTTATTTCTAGCAAATTTGAGAATAGTATAACCGAATTCTGCACGTGTTTCGTAAGAATCAACAGATGCCTAAATCACTGTGATTTTTGGCTGAATCTAGGCATATCTGCGTATTGCTATGTGCGAAGCGCTTTCTATAAAGACGACATTCTGCGTTTGTGCAGTCACTAAAATCGTGAGGTTCACTAAAATTAGTAAATACATGAAAATACGAGGTAGCTGACCATATTTAGAATGTTGCACATCGCATCTGCTGTGTTACAGGGCAATTGAGAGGTAGATACTCAAAATCATAATCCATGATACATGCCTAGCATTGTTTGCAGAGTTATGAACAGTGACTGCAGAGCTAGATTGTTACCAATCTCTGGAATCTGTGGTTATATCTCTACAGTCAACTGGCACTATAGGCCTACTTATATAAAATACACTGAAAGCTCAAACAGTTTGACAAATATTAGTTGTTAATAAATCGGCCATCAGGTGGGGCTTTTCATTAAAACGTAACTTGTTTGCCCTTGAACGAAATGCTACACTTCCTATATGGTTGTTGAACTTCTTCATAATTAATCTAAAAGCAAGATTGTAAGAAAAATAGCATTCTAGCATTTAGGCTTCTCATTAGAATTATGAATATTTGCTGTTTAGCCTACTATAGGCAATAAGTAGAATAAGTAATATATAATAGTGTAGTAAGCCTATAGGCTTACTACATTTGGCATACATTAGTAGATAGCCACTATTAATTATTCAGAGAGATTCCACATCACCAATGACTGATATACCACCTGTGAGGATTGATTTGTTGTAATTGAATTGCATTAGAACTTTGTTTTTATGTTAATAAATAGTTGATTAATAGTTATTACATGTCAAACGACATGTAATATTACTGTCCAATTACTACTCACTTCATTAATACTCACTCGTGTTTCACGGAACTTAGCCTACATATGCGAATGTTTATTAATCTGCCGATAATAAATGTTCAGTCCTAGGTTTGATACTACTGGATCTTTGTTGATCATAACTACTGTTTGGTACTGTAGAGACGTGTTCCATCAGAGCACTTGTGATGACGGCTGCTCTAAGATGGCGGAACTGTTGGGCTGGAAGGTAGGTCGTCTTCATATTAAATATAGCTATCTCAATTAGAATTACTTAATATTAGTAATAGTGAGCGCCATTATTTATAGGCTTTATAGTAATATCAATTTTTAAGACTACAGTGACAGTACAGTTCCTATGGTACGTGTTGTGACTTCAGCCGATAGGCTTTCCATCCAATGATATCATAGTTGTTATCACAGCTTTTCCATGTCTTACCACCTCTTCTATATCCGGAATTAGACAACAAATATATGTATATATATATATATATTAGTATTATCAGGCAAGCACATTCTATATATATATATAATTATATATATATCATCATCTTCCCTTAAATCCCAGTTTTCCCAGGGTCGGGATACGAATAGACTTATTTATCCATTCATTTAAGTTTTGTGGCAATTACTGGAGCCTAGGCGCTCAACAACCGAATGCCCTTTCTGACGTTGGTATGGATCTTAGTGCGTTAGTCGCCTTCTACGACACGTGCAGTCACCGGTTGGTCAAATTCTTCAAACGATCCGGACACAACACCTAATATATATATATATATATATATATATATATATATATATATAATGCTTATGCTTATATGTATATATATAATGTATATATATACATATATATATATATATATATATATAATTTCATTTATTGCTTTATTTCAGGCGTAATAACCCATACATGAATCTTACACAAACAACCATGCAATAAAAACCAGAAAAGCAAATAAGCTGCGCATAAATTGAGCTCTAAGACAATTACTTATAGAATTCGGCATGTAAACCTATAATAAGCTCAGAACTTAAAACATTTAACTAGCATATTAGTATTATCAGGCAAGCACATTCTAAACTTTAATCTGTAATTAGAAAGGAGAGTATCAAAACTAGGTAATCCGGTTTCTAGCAGCGCCGCTGTAACGTTTATATCCTATATACACTGTGTTTTTTATAACTGATACCCCTAATTATTTTTACAATAAGTCGTAAGAAGTTGACCAATGTTCTTGAAATTTACAGTACTGGACAAACAGCCAATTCTATCAAACACAGAGAAATTTCTTTTGAATATCTTTAATAACGTGAAAGTTACAGTTTTGCGAATAGGAGTGGTGTCAGATAAAAAATTTCCAGTACAGGATTACGGACGTGTAACATGCAGCGAAAAATTGTCTCCATTAAAATAATAGCAAACATGTAATATAAAATTTCTGCCAATGCTATTTTGAATAGCAATCATTTCTTTTTAAAACGACTTAAAATACGTGCTGATATGTTCTTAATTGACAAAATTATTGATCTTTTAATGCATGCATTAGGTCATTAGGCCTACGTGTGCTAGGCGAGAGCTCAGCTGCCGAGAAAACGATGAAAGCGCAGCTACCGCAATGCATGCATTAAAAGTTCAATAACTTTGGCAATTAAGAACATATCAGTACGTATTTTACGTCGTTTTGCAAAGAAATGATTGCTTTTCAAAATAGCATTGGCAGAAATTTTATATTACATGTTTGCTATTATTTTTATAGCGATAATTTTACGCTGCATGTTACTTGCCCGTAATCCTGTATTGGAAATTTCTTATCTGACCCCACTCCTATTCGCAAAACTATAACTTTAACGCTGTTGAAGATATTCAAACGAAATTTCCACATATTGGATAGCATTGGCTGCTGGTCAATTGCTGTAAATTTCACGAACATCGGTTAACTTCTTACGACTTTATTGTAAAAGTAATTAGGGGTATCAGTTATAAAAACACAGTGTATCTTACGGATATATATATATATATATATATATATATATATATATATATATATATATATATATATATATATATATAAAATCCCCTAGCGAAATCTCAATAACTTTAAGAAAACTCAAAATATCTCCACAAAATTTATGGAGCTTCTAGGGGAGGAATATCCTGCAAACATGATGAAAATATTTTAAGTTGTTACGAAATTACAGCATTTCTACGAGAAAAGTGCTAAAATCAAATTTAACAAGGCTTTTTGAAATGTCAGTCGTTCCTTTTAAAGAAAAAAACGACCCTGAAAAGGGCCGTTTACTGAAGTGATGGAGTTTAAGCCTGCACTACCTTGTTAGGTGCTCCAATAAATGATGCTTAAAATTCGTTCTTATGTTAAAATTATTTCTAAATTTTGAAGAAAATGTCCGGTACCTTTGTTTAAATAAGCCTTGTTAAAATTGATTTTAACATTTTTTCGAAGAAACGCTGTATTTTTGCTATTTCTGAATATAGTTTCACCAAATTTGCCGGATATATGTAGAAATACCTCCTCTGGAAGTTCCGAAAATTTTGTAAAATTATTTTGAGTTTAGTCCAAGTTATTAAGACTTTTGTTTAAAAAAGCCTTGTTAAAACATATTTTGCACTTTTTTCGTAGAAACGCTGTAATTGTTTTCCTGCTTAATAGATTTTCATCAAATTTTCAGAATATACGCAAATATTCCTCCCCTAAACGTTCTAGAAATTTCGTAGAGATATTTTGAGTTTTCTTAAAATTAATGAGATTTCACTAGGGAATATATATATATATATATATTTTTTGCCCCAGTCTATATATATATATATATATATATATATATATATATATATATATATATATATATATATATATATATATACATATATATATATAATACAAGCATATTCCATAAGCAGAACTCCCCTAGAATAATTATATATCTATAGGAATGTTATAGATGATTTAAAGATCTACTCTTATCATCTTATGTGGACATGACGCGGAAAACGGAAGATAGAGATGAGTGGAGGCGTTGCGTTATATACCATGGACCTGCCAGTAGGCAGCGCACTAATATATATATATATATATATATAGGCCTTATTTATATATACATATATTTTATATATATACGTATATATATATATATCTATTTTATCTACATATATATATATATATATATATATATATATATATATATATATATATATATGTATATATATATATATATATAATATATACATATTCTTATGTATGCATATATTATACATTTTATATTGTGTACATTGGAATAAAAATCAGCTTTGTACAATTTTTTAGAGATAATTACTATGTAGATAATACTGATTTACACCATCTTTATAGTATGATTCATATGTCCGTGATATCCAAGATAATTACATTGGACATTATATTTTTTTGTTATTTATTATGTGAGTTGTTATTAAAATATATACCATGTGAAGATTGTACTGAATGAACGAACTTCTTAGTAAAATACTGTTGCGTAACCCTTTTTTTAACACTATTAGTAGTAAATTAATCGTCTATTCGTATCCCGACCCTGGTTAGACTGGGATTTAAGGGAAGATGATGATGATGAGTAGTAAATTAATCACAAACTGCTATTTGATATCACTAGGTGGAGCTGGACAAGATGTGTGATAGCTCTAGTCCTGGTATGATGTATTCTGTCAATTAATAGGGCCTATATTAACTGCGTCTATTTTAACACTATATTTGATTTAATTTTTATTTATACAGAGTGAGCAATTTGTTCTTTTAAAAATCGTAAAAATCTATGCCAACTGGGAAGGATAGACCTGTTAAGCTTTACTATAAATCGAAATATTTCATGAGATGGAGAGTCGGAATTACACGAAACAGTGACTTGCCCTTATATCCTTCAGAAAAAGCGTCTTTCGCCAGTAACAGTTAAATATACAAATCACAAGGTTTATGCTTACTCATTTACTTACCTTGAACCATAACCCCAACCATAAAAAAGAAAATAATTTAGAGATGTTGACAAAAGTGTCGCGAGTGAAAATCGAACACAGTACGTCACGCTCTAAAGCCTGACGCCTTACCACCTAGACCATAGCGGCTTGTGTTTACATCAGTTTAAAAGTTACTTAAAAGTTACTTTTAATATTTCGCAATAGATAAAACATGAATTTTCTATCTTTATAATTATCGCAGGCAAAAGACGGAATGTCTTTTTCTGAGGAATCAAAGTGCAAATAAACAGTGTAGGTCTGTGTGGGATACTAAGTGGCATACAGGATGGGGATTCAGCATTTAATGTTTATACTATGAGATTCAAAATTCTGTTGCTACTCTGCTTGTGAGGAACACAAACAAACGTGTCTTGAATACTAAGTTGAATGAATTTTGTATTATCTGTTCGATTTGTTAAAGCCCTAACTTTAAAGGAACGTTGGGTGGCAATGATGAAGTGTAAAATGTCCAAGTTAGCATTATTTGAGAATATTTTCAATAGCGAGGTGTACTGGTTACCTGACAGTTGTCATGACTGATGGCCATGAGGGTGGTCCCTCTAGCTGAGAAATTTAACCACATACGAATGTGGTTAAATTTCTCAGCTAGAGGGACCACCTGCTTAAACCACTAGCTTCGATTCGTGCCAAGTGACTGACACATATCTCAGGGAGATAGGTCATTTATAGGTTGCTACGGAAGTAATCTAGTGATCCCTGTCAATAACCTGCTTTTGAAGCTTTAAACTGATGTTATGTAAACTTGGCTTAGCGTTTATTCGCTTAGTTAGCTTTTTGCCAAATAGTACACAACACGTTTACCCTTTTTCGTATTTTTCGTATCTTACCTCAATTCACTGTTGCAAAGAATTTAAATTTATCCATTTCTATAATTTTCAATTATATCAAAATATGTGGCATTTCAATATGAACCCGGATATGGCAAATATAGGGCCTAAACATTGTCAATTGTAAAGGAACGTTGATTCCTAAAGGAACGTTGATTTATGGCCTGGCTGCATTTAATCTTGGCCTAACTCTAAACTAACCCACAAAGCACTTTTGTAACTGTGTGTGGGCTTGTCAGCTAACTAGACTAGCTGGAAGCATGTTTCACTCAGTAAACTCATTTTTCCATCTTTCTGTGAATTTGTAATCAGAACTTCACAAATCTTCGACAATGCCCGTCAACGTCAAGAGCTGTACTCAGATGGCAGTGTCGTAGCTAGCATCCCCGCACCCCTCGGTCGGGGGGGGGGGGGGGGAGAGCAAAGGGGGGCCCCGGATGATCAAACATAGAAAATTTTATTGCTCAAGAAACTAAATCTCGCAAACAACATTTAGCCTATATGGCGTGGTCCAATTTCTGGGAGGGTCTGGGGCTCCTTGGCCTCCAATGTAAGGCCTTGAATCAGATGCAAAGAATATAAAAGTAGTTCAATGACAAGTGAAGCCTCATTAATGGCTATAAAAGTCTACTCTGTCAGGTGACTGATCGACTGGCTAGACTTTATAACCGTCCACTCAGGCTGCCGTGATACAGCTGCAGCAGCAAGCTGTTGGCTGTCGCAGTAGCGCATCATTCAAATGTGTAATGAATTATCGGCCTTAGTCTAATCAAATGACTTTTTGTATCGCGTTGCGTTTAGTCTGTATACTTCGGTATTAAAGCTTAATATTAGGATTGTATAGTAAGCTATATACAGGCGCGGATCCAGAGCGGGGTGCTAAGGGGGTCCGGGCCCCCTTAGACCCGACGGAAAAAGATTAAACTATATTTTCATTTCTATTTGTATGTATATAGGAGCTGTGGTTACAGTGGGAGGGGGGGGGGTACTAGGGGAAACTCAGTTCCACAAGCTTTCAACATTCTAAAGTGTGTTAGGGGCTTCTATTTGATAATTGATATACTGTAGGGGCCCTGCATAATTGAAGGGAGAGCGACAAAATGTTGACATCTCCAGTATACAGTAGACTCTTGGCACATTCATACTCTAACCACTGTGTACGAGTAAAAAACGTGTAAGTAAAGAAATTTGAACGCTGTTACGGAGCAGTGACGCAACCAGCCTTGGCTGGGAGAGGCTTCAGCCTAAATTAAGTCATTTTGCATTTAGTCCACATCTGCTGAGTTTTTTCAGGGGTGGAAAAACCTACTCTTTATTAAAAATGTAGGCCCAGCTAGGTCTGTAGAATTTTTCCACTGGAGCAACTTACAAAGCTAGAAACCTGAAATCTTTGAAGCCACAGCAGAAAATGATAAATGTAATGTCGAATATTGGCTTGACTATAATTTTTATCATGAGACTATAATTTATAACACTTGTCATAAGTTAATGTACAATTTTTAGATTTAAATTTATTAAATGAAAAAAATTCAAATTTCACAAGTGAAATATTTTGAGTTCCCCCCCCCTTAGCAGATTTTGGGTTTTTCACTATTCCGAAGAAGGCTTGAGCGTAAGTGAAAAAATGTGGACACTGTCCAAAATATTTTCGGCCCCTTCCCCTTAAAAAATTCCTGGATCTGCCACAGAGTAGGCCTATGTAATACTATGTATATAGGCCTATTACCTGAAGCACCTCCTATACTGATTACATTGTTAATAGCATTACGTCTATTCATTTTAGATTTCGCTGACTATTTATGTAATCTTTGATTATAATAATTTCAGGTGCTCAGCTTTAGACGAATGACGCAGTTCAACAAACACAAAGCTCAGATTTTGGTCCTGTTGTATCACTTGTGAGCTTCTAATACTATACTATCGCTTGTAATCTAACAGCAACGCCCGCAAGGACAATAATATTCTATTCTTTTTGTATGTAATTAGTTATTTCAGACTTTTAAATTGCCCTAATTGAGTAAACTAGAATTCTATGCCAGAAATGAGTTTTCGCTAAAATCAGGAACGCTGTACACGACGTCAATATTGCCACTATGTACATACTCAGACAACCACATCCTGGATCTAGTCATCATTTTCTCTCCGTCAGTACTTGATCCTGAGAGTATTACCATTCTAACCCATTCTACATCTAATCGCTTACCTATTACTTATTCACTTAACTATAATACTAAATCAAAAACCGTACCAAATCACACCGCGATTTCATATTGGCATGTTTAATTTTGACTTATAGCGAAGAACCGGACATTATATTCTTACTAATAATACGACGAGTAAGCATTGATTTTGATCAATTGTGCTCTGACCTTAAAAACTCTACTCTTATCAAATCACCTTCTTATGATCTAAATGAACTTGTTTAACAGTACAATGTCACCCTTTCTTATCTGCTCAATATGCACGTACCTTTAACGAGCAATACGGTCAGGGAGGCTAACCCTTGGTTCACTCCTGAAATCCTGAATTGGCTAAGTTGAAATTTGCCTGGCTTCAGCTAACAGAATGTAGCACCTACCCCATTCCATAGTCCTGAAAACGACCTCCAATTTACGATATAAGATGCTTTGATGTATCTCTCTGCCATTACATTAAGTAGTAATGATACTACTCGACTGTTATCAGTAATGCTTCAAGGAACTTGCGGAAAGCGGTTGCATAGGTCACTTTCTCTGTCTACTTCTTCACTTCCTGTCGATTCAACTGCCAAAACAATTCCCTGTTCACAATTTTTACAAAATTAACCAACTAAGGTCTTCGAAAACCCTAATCTCCACACCGCACTAACCAAAATCAATTAACTCAGATCAATCAATCAATCAATAAGAATTTTATGTCCGGTTCAAATCTTCTATCACTCTCGTCTCTATAATTTCTCACCTTACAACTCTCAACATTAACTCAGATTTTATATCGCTCTCGTCTCGAACTCCACACTTTACTACTCCCATCCAATCAGTTCCTTCGATTGGCAGTTCTGTAGCTTTGCCCCTGTCACCTCTAATGAGATTACTCTAAATCTTGTGTTCACCTCCCAATTGTGTTGATCTTGACCACAGCCCACTTTCCCTCTTGAAAAATCGCATCAATGTCCTTGCGCCTACAATTTTCCTGACTGTTAACCTATTGCTGTCCACCGGCCCATTTCCTCAGATATTTCGGCACAATTCAAAATGCCATTGTTATTCCACTCCTGACTCGTGTTGGACAATCACTCTTCAACCACAGGCCTATATCCAACATACCATGCCTTTCTAAACTTACTGAAAGATTTTTCTTTCGATGTCACCCCACCCATCTCGAGTCCAGTGACCTTCAATAGACACTAATTGCCCTACACAAAAGCCGCTCTACTAAAACTGTTTTTCTTTCTATCTGTATCACCGTCACCAATGCCACGTGCACTCGAAGTGTCACTTACCTGGTTTACCTTGTATATCAAGATTCTTACTGTTAGCGTAAAATTGCAAGAGTACGCCTCTCCACCATTTAATTTGAAGTATGGTGTAAAAAACCAATAAAAGCTTGAAGTATGGTGTATCTGAAGTTATACTTATTACATACTTATGGTATATAAGGGCTCATTCCTGGTACAATCTCCTTTACACTCTACAACACATAATGAAGTTATTTGCTCTTCTTCTATTCACTAGACCATCAATTATTCCTTGATGATACTCGGCTAAACATCTGTTATACCCCCATTTCTATTCTGATATGAAAGCTTGCCCACAGTAATCATTTCAGACAATATCATCGTAGATATTGTCTAATATCATCTGCTATATTCGAGCACACAATCCATCTAATTTTGAACTTGTATAGTTTATGACACCTCTACAATTAATAAAACTGAATGAGGCTTTCCTTTCTCGCTGTTCTGATACAGAAATTACACCAGTTTATGTTGCGAAGAGTCTTGGTGTCGCCCTCGATTAATAGGGCGACTAACACCGTACAATCTACGAAATATATATAGCCAAAGAAACCTGGTTTCTTTCCTATCTTCCTAGTGTAGGACCATTCTTTCTCTTGAGACTTTCTACGATTGGTGCTGTTCTCTCGTGCAATCCAAATTGGACTGCTGTAACTCCTGTTTTTAAATATTCCCAACTGCGAGATTGCAGATGACTGTTCATTCAGAATTCTCTTGAACGTGCAGTCTTCCGTAGCACCTAATACTCTCGTCTGATCCCATTCCTTAATTCCTTTCGCTGGCTCAATGTTAAGGAAGGTATGGTTTATAAGACGGTTTCTCTGACATACAAGGTATCCCAGCGCCCCTTTCAACATACTGCTCCACAGATCTGGAATTCTCTTCCGTCCACTCTTCACACCCTTTCATCATTCCATCATCAGCACTTCCTTCTTTATGAACAGTTTCGTAGGATTTAAAACTTTTCGATCTATTCTATGTACCCATTGCCCATGAACACGTGAACTTTCATTCCGCTGGTACCCTTTCTTGGACTGAATTTTCGATTTTTGGTACTATTACTGAGACGAACACGTTCCTTCCATGTTGTATCCGGGTATTTGAATAGACCAATCGTGGACTGCACTTGTCATAAATGGCGACAAAGTACTAAGACCCAGACAAACGTCAGAAAGGGCATTCGGTTAGCGAGCGTATAGGCTCCAGAAATTGCTACAAAACGTTCTAATCACGATTCTAATTAAACTGGCATTGAAAGGAAGATGATGGTGATGATGATGATGATGAACTAAGTCCTTCACATTCATGCATACTTATGGTACCTTTCCATGGACTGGATTCCGAATTTTGGTTCGCATCGTGTATTGGACCCCACATTGGTTAGACTTCTTTCCATAGTGCTCAATATGGTCGTGGACACTTTTAGCACTTTAACTGTGTTTTAAGGGTGACTTTCAAGATGGCATATGCGCTCACTACAAATCTATAGACCGTAGTCTTGTAATATTCAGTAATATTCATGCTTCCCTAGATCGCCAGCGTCTCGTCTCTCAGTCAGAAAACTCGCGTCTACTTATCCTATCACAAATGTTTCACAGACGGTTGACGTCTATAACTATTTCACACCTTATAGTCTGACACTTATTGAATCCAATTATATTACTTAGCTTTCCGTCGTGGAGTTAAAATATTATTGTTTTCGTGTAGCTTAAATTACAATTTATGTATCCATGTGCTTGCTATCCTTAGTATTAGACCTAAGTGTTTATTATTATATCATCGTCATCTTCCCTGGAATCCCAGCCTAACTAAGGTCGGGATACGAATATGTCATGCGCGGATTGATAGCTCCTCTATGTGCTTGATGTTGTTATGGATGTTTGTTTACATTCGAAGCTACATGACATTTAAATGTCTCTTGGTAGCACTGTGATTATATTTCGCTAGTGTGTTCATGCATGCTGTATTCTTGCGCATGTTTGTTTACCTCTATTACTGGATACGTCTAGTGGTATCTTTCGGTATGGCTAGTTGTATCTGTTATTGGAGGCGATCCGCCTTGTTGTGGAATTTATAACTACTTCCCGCTCGGTCTTCGAAGTATTAAGATGTAACTAGAAAAGTTTTTAAACTTTAATTTGATTATTTTGGAAGCTTTAACTTTATTTGTAAGGGTAACTGAATTTTATTAGGAATGACCGAGTCTGGGAAGGCATTGGAAGTGTGTTGTCTGTGCTGAGCCATATTTTCGTGATATGTAAGTACGTGTATTGTGTTAGCCTAATTGTGTATCTGGGGGAACTGCACCCAGTAGAAATTTCTTCCTTTTAGTCTCTATAGTTTGGTGACAATTATTTGCCAGTGAAGCCTGTTTGAGTAGAGGAGAGGCTGAGGTGTTGTTTTGAAACCCTATTGTGAGAGGGTGGAGCTAGCATCGTTTATTCGAGCAGACTCTTTAGTTTAAATTAATTTGACGGTCAGTACCAGGAATTAAAAGAGAGGGTACGTGTGACCTTAGTGGAAATTACCAGGTGTGGCTACGAGAGAGTTTTCTTAGGGGGTTCTTATTTACAACCTATAAAAACGGCTAAACCGTTTCAAGGCCCAGAAACTCTAGCCTGGGTAATATTTAAAAACGCCAGTGTGAATATTTAATTAAATCCTTGGGATTTAGAAACAGGCGGAAAAATTCATTTGTTAAGTTTATGGGTGACGACTCATTTGTTGAGGGATAGTTTAGAGACCAGTTTTCAGGGGGTTCTACTGTGGTTAAGTTTCCATATACTGATACATTGATGCTTAGCATAACACATGTATTAATCACAGATAACGCACATCCCTGTGCGGAAATTCTATTTAGCGTCCCTTTTGTATTTTTCGAGTATATTTCACCCTGGATTAGGCCTATTTAAAAGGGGATATAGTAACTTATGAACATATTTTTTATGTTTATTTATTCATTTAAATTATTGTTATTATAATTACTATTAACTTAAGTTTAATTTAGTTATACATTCACGTCGTATAACTTGTTATAGTTTCTCGCACATTATATTTTGTTTTATTCGTAATAAAACATTAATTAAGGAATTCATATTCCTTTAATTAATTAGTAAAATTCTGTAATTTGTCTGAATATTTCTTGGTGTAGATATTTAAATAGGTAAGACACTGAATGTTACATTAGCTCTCCCGATATTTGTCTGACATATCTGAGATTTGAACCTGGTCCAGGACTTTGCAAATATTTTAGCATATTTCATTTTCCTGATATGTCTAGGCCGATCATATTTCATTTTCCTGATATGTCTAGGCCGATAGTATATTCATTGGTACTTTCCCTGACAGAATAGTTCCTCTCCATCGCGCCGGTTAGTACTCTGTGGGCGACCACCTTGGAAGACCGAGTGTTGACAGCTTTGAAAGAAAAAAAATCCCAGGGTGTTTAAAGGTTATTCTTAAATCCGCGCCGGCTGCTATTGGAGCGTCAACAAAAGGCAACGATTACTAATAACCATGGAGGGGAATGGAGGAAAAAACTACAAAACTACAAAAACAAACGAAAAAAAACTAACGAAAACTACAGAAACCAAGAAAGGAAACCATGTAGCACATGCTGAATGTCATGTGTGTAAATATACGAACAAAAAAACACGGAGTTTATTATTAATTATATAATTATAATAGGTCTGTCACTAGCTTGCCATATTTTGTCATTTGTACAATTAAGATATCATATATGTAATCCTTACAATGAGCATCATTGACTGTGTCATGAACTTGCTGTATCTAAACCTTGTTTAAATCCACACATGACATTCAAAATCATTTAATTTACTAATCAATCTATTTCTGTAAAGCCGTCTCGAAAAGTTCGGCCGTGACACTTCTATGGAAGCTTTAACGTTAGTATTATACCCTGCTGTAAATGACACATGAAAGTGGCTGTGATCAGTGGCGCAACTAGCACTGGCTGGGAGGAGATTGAGCCCCCTAGCCCAAATTCGGTAATTTGTGCAATTCGTCTAGATCAGTTGAGTTTTTTGTATGTGTGGGGGGGTAGGTAGGAGCGGGCTGATTAAGTCATGTTGAATTGAGACACCAGCCGAACAACGAAGCAGTTGTAGTAGTTTCAGTGCAAATAGTCTAATTTTTTTACGATGCTGCATGGAATTATAAGACTGCTTGATTTTACTCAAAACATCATAAAAACAGCATAGTTGGATCTGGGACTGTACTCATAAATATTTTATGCTGATTGGACAGATGTGATGATGATGAAGATTATAAATATTTGAAAGGGTTTAATAATGACAAATTTCAAAAAGAAAAATTATCCACTGTATTCATTATAAGCTCTGAAAATTCACCGGTTTTATGGCTAAATTTTTTTTAAAATTCCCCTTTGGAGAGGGGGTGTGGTAATCCCCTTCCCGCCCAGGGGCGGATCCAGGAATTTTTTAAGGGGGGCCAGAAACCTTTTTGTACACATTTTTCGCTTACGCCCCTCCTTCTTCGGGTCATGTGATGCAACTAGAAAAAATGCTGTGGCTCAAAATTTGTGAAAAAAGGGCTCAAAATTTGTCACTACTGCGCTCGGCTCATAGAGTGAGTGTATCCCCGTATCTTACCCCCCCCCCCCCCCCCCCCTACTCATACTAAAGTGAGAGAAAAACCTGAAATGCCTAAACTCCTACATTTGTTTTGGAAAAAAGTAGGTTAATTTTGTCACCTCTGAAGAAACTCTGCTGATCTGGACGAATTGAAAAGTGACTTAATTTTGGCGGTAGGGAGGGCGTAAGCCCTCTCAGCCAAGGCTGTTTGCACCACTGTTCCGGGACAGAGTTCACATTTTTTACTTACACCCTATGGGCGGGGTAAGCCATTGGGATACGGATCATACGGTTCAGTGTGGCCTCACCCTAGGAGCCGAGGCTAGTATTAAAATTATTTTGAGCCCCCCCCCAGCATTTTTTAACGTTTGGCCACTGGCTGTGATAACGACGATTGGTTGGCTATGTATGTTCCCTTCAAATAATTACAATTAGCCTAGTTAGCAATCTTTCTATGGCTTCTTTAAATGCGTAATTGTAGTCAAGAGCTCCTTTTGCTCGTCAGGAGCTTGTAAAAGCTGTCTTAAAAAAACTTCTTCCAGAAACTGTGAGACGGCAATAGAAATTGTCGTTTCATCTGATTCTCTAATGTTCTGTGAGATGGAAGACGCAGACGGATTGTATGGCTGAATGGACAGCAAACTGGCCTGAGAAGCATGAGGCCATAAATTCATACATCAGCGGGACCGTCTCTGACAGAAACAGGCTTTTAGCGTGGCTTTATAAGCTTGCTTTTCTAGCTTTAGCTAGTGGTTCATGAAAAGCACGCAAAAAGGACAATTGAATTATGCGGTCTAGAGAGATCAAATCCCCGTTTAGCAATCAGAA
The DNA here is from genome assembly GCA_905160935.1 of Enchytraeus crypticus. Lineage (NCBI taxonomy): Eukaryota > Metazoa > Annelida > Clitellata > Enchytraeida > Enchytraeidae > Enchytraeus > Enchytraeus crypticus. The sequence continues at coordinate 561,061 of CAJHZI010000715.1, forward strand.
ACTTTTTTCGAAAACACACAAATTTTGCCATTAGTTTATTGATAGAAAATCTACTTAATATTAGAATCCAACAGTGGTCAAGTCAAGGTCAATGTATTTGCTACTGTTAGCTGCTTGGCCTTTACGAAGCAGCTGTAGCTTAATGACCGGCACCTTGTTGTCTTTATCACTATCGTCAGTATTTGATTTGGTCAGTAGTGTGTTGTCAGCCGCATTGTCGACGACTAGTCGCAGTTTACAGCCCTTACTGATGAGGTCTCGCTCTTGAGCCAAGGCCAGCTGAGTAACTACACGTCGCTCAACCTGTAACATACATGTACTATGTGCAATTATTATTCATATAGTGCGTAATTAAGACGGTATTACGTAATCGGATCACGTGATGCGACATATGAGTTTTTACACGGCGTCTTTTGCCCACAGCTTAACATTAAGCCGCAGGCCTAGCTCGAATCTTTGGTAATATAACTATACTAGATATAGGCCTAGCTCGAATCTTTGTTAATATAATTATACTAGATGTACCTGAATGCAAAAGTGCACATATCTAGAAAAAAATGTACACCTTTTAACTGGACCACATGCACATGAGGTTTTGTTGCGCGTCAATAATCGAAGTTAAGTTACATCGGCTTAGGTTAGTACTTTGTGAGTAACCATCTTGGAAGAGCGAGTGTTGACAGCTTTGAATGAAAAAATCTCAGGGTGTTGGAAGGTTATTCTTAAATTATCGCAAAAGCCTGCTAATAAAAAAAGCAACGATTACTAATAATTATGGAGAGAAAGGAGGAAGTGGGCCTTAAACAAGCATCTACGCTTCCTGACCCAGTGTGCCGTTATGTTATGAACCTGAATTTGAACCCGGACCTCTCAATCCCAAGGCGGGCGTTTTAGCAGTCTACCATACAGCTCTCAAAGAATCAATATATAGAAATTTATTATATTTGAAAAAGTTGTTATAATTAGAAATTTTAAATATGATGATGCGATAAAATTAATATTCGCCAGAAATTTATATTTGACAAATATCAGAGCTGAAATTAGCGTTAACAATTTAAATTACTTAAATCAATTACATTAGTCAAATTACTGCCCACCTCTAGCTAGAGAAATATTGAGAGACATTTGCCTTACATTTTCCAGTAGGCCTACACAAATCAAATCCGATTAGAGTTGTCGTATTCAAAGTGAGTAGTTACAGATTCTATGATCATATTTTCTTCACATCCGAAGAAGCTGTTTATATCACAGCGTCGTCAATATTCGGATTTGGCAAATTTGTAGAGGGAGGAGCAGATGAAGGCATTAGCCTTCACTTTTGCTAAAGAGGGAGGGCGTTGCAAGCGTAAATGTGGGGTTGGCCCAAGGAAATAGGGTAAAAGCTGGTAAAGCTAAGGTTAACGTCAGTTTCCTCACTCGAAAGCGATATCAGTGACGGGTGAGCCCAGGATTTGAACCCCGCACCTACTGATCCGCGGTCGAGAGTCTTACCGACTTCGCCACTGGCTCCAGCCATGGGTCATGGGTTGACTTTGATCAATTTTTATAGTAAGTCAATCAATCAATAAGAATTTAACGTCCGGTCCCTCGCCATAAGGCAATTTCAGGAACGTATCCAATTTAAATGCATAGTTTTTCCACATTTAACGTGACATTAACAATTTACAGTGTTTGTTTTTTTAGACAAAGCACCAGCTAACATAGTTACCTCAAGCCCTTCTATCTAGAATTATTAGCGTAGTAGACATTTCGAATCATACAATTTGATTCAATAACGTGCAGTCTCTCTCTCCAAATTGAGATGTGGCTATTATAGTATCTTGGATACTATTACCTCCCTACCCGCACCATAAATATGGTATATGTAACATTTTATCATCTAAATTGAAATTATCATATAAAGTCTTTATTCTATAAATATTTAATCTTTAATTAAAGTAAGAATTTTAATCATCCATCAATATTCCTGCTATTATAATATTATAATTATTTATAACAGTAGAACTGTGTCATACTCTTTGTGGATGGCATCAGTCTTTTGACTGTACCACATATGCTTCGAATTATAATAAGTTCGATTCTTCCGCTTTAAGAAATTTGACGTTGGGTATTAGTACTATGGGAAGACACCTTTGCTAAGAACTCTAGCAGAATTATATTCCAAGAAATTAAGTGAGATATATGAAGCAAGATTCGCGCAGAAATGCAATAATTATAATAGATCTAATTATAATCTATCTATGTTCATATGTGAGCAATATTTTCTTGGACTGGTATCAGAAATGTCAATTTTTAAATTAATTTGTGCACTTTTAAAATTAATGTAACTTTTAGATTTATTGCTCTTAGGCTGTGTTTGATTTGGCTACAATCCGTTATATATTGCTTGATGTTGTCATAGAAGACTATTGGACTGTGTGTGTTTGTCTACGCTATTGAATAAAATAAAGCCATCGTAAAAACGAAAGTAGCATACCTCATATTTTATAGAGCGAGCACCGTAGTGGATATCATATCCATCAGCCAGAACATCAATAACTTTGTGGTCCCAGGTCAGTTCTATGTTGTGCTTCGCTTTAGCCTGGTATAAGCATCATAACAAGATTATATACAAATTCTAGCATTTTAAATTCACTATTAAAACTAGGCCTATGTTATTTCAATATAAATTGTGTCTGCTAATAAACAGATTTATCTAAAGCCTTTAGCCTTGCTATGAGCTCATAGTCATGCAACATCTCGACGTTTACATTTCGTTTATCATTAATGTCAGCGTCCCATTGCTGTCTCAAAAATTAGCAATTACGAAATTGGCTATGAAAAGCTTGTAGGACACTTCAGATGAAATAAAACTGTGATCAAGTTTTCATTTATTTTATGTTAAACATACAATAAAGCTGTAGTAATTTTTAAATGCTATAGTAAAAATAATATAAAAAATAAATAGTTGTTTTAGTAATAATTATTGAAATTCAAGTAGTTGTAGTTATTTAAAATTCATTAACCGAATATTGTTCATTGATGTTGTTCAAATAAACTACAGCAGTTTTCCATGATTCTTGTAACACCAGTCCAGCTTTAACTATAAGGTTTTAATAGTCGTTGACATATTAGTTGCACTTTCCATCAAGTAAGATTCTGTTAGCCGCAGGCTAATTGATTCAATCAAGCAATACTGACTTAAAACAGCAGTTCATAAAGAGCGGTGTGATATACTGAAGGTAGCACCCCACAGTATTAAATTTTATGTTGCCATGAACAGTCACTAGATAGTCTTCCATCAATTAAAAAGCATAAATTTGACAATACAGCCAAAGTCTCGTATTAAATTTCCAAAATCTGTTTGTTTGAAGACCATTAGTTCAAGACATATCTTTTCCATCTCTCTTTTCCACCTAGTGTCCATGAGTTGCGACCAGCGCCTAAACCTCCTTTTCTTTAAATCCCTTTACTTTGGACTGATTTTCTAGACATTAGAATTTGCACCGGTTTTGGACCTTCCTTTAGCTCGCCGGCTTGATTTTGTCTCAATAGTGATCGATGTTGTCATTGATGACTGTAGCACTCAAATTGTTTTTATGTTATGTTATGCTTAATAAATCAATCAAATTTAGTTCAAGGAGCATAATATATGAGTCTGAGCCTTCGTTGAGGCAGTCCCTTTTGGTAATATTCTAGCATTATTCTGAACAGTAGCTGTTTCAAAAAGTAGAACACTTTTTAGGGCTCAATTTATAAATCAAAGATACATTTTTATCAATTAGTACAAATTTTTTTCTATAAAAGGTAGAATCAATTTTAGATCTTAAATCAAAAGCCATTATGAAATGGCATAAGAATACAAATGGCGTATATATCTACGAACTTGTCTTTCAATGCTATCAATGGTAGTTTAAAACTGAATTAAAACTGAAAAAAACTGAATTAAAACTGAAAAAAATTGCATAGCATCTTTAGCATCAAGAAGAAGCTTAACCAAGGAAAATAAGAATCACAGGGTCTGTTTTGTAAGACTTTTGCTTTTTCGGCATTAATTCAATACTTTCAGAAATGTATCTAATAATTATATATATTAGACAGAGAAATTTATTGGAAAAGTAAAAAAGCCCAAACGTGACAGAATGTTTTGGAGGTCAATCCAATTTTTACCAACTCCCAGTTTTTGAACGCCATGATCGAGCCTGAGTTCACCAAAATTAACTTCGTCGTCAGTGTCAGGTTGCAGGTGGCAGGTTCAAGGTACATATTCATATGAAAAGTCTGTTTTCTCGCTCCATAAGACCACTCCTTAGATCAACAAGTTATCCCTTCACAAAGTCTATGCCTTATGTAGTCTATAGCTTGGGAAAAATATGGCTTCTGAGGTGGTTTACCGTTGCCTTCCTCAGAATTAACTAGTTCAAGATTAATATTGTAACTCGAGATTGAGTATTACAACTCAGCTTACTGGTACTTACCCTGGTTGACCAGTAGTTAAGTTCAATCTGTACAAGCTTTGCAAGCTCCGAACGGGAGAACGGCAAAAAATAGACAATCTCGTTGACCCTGCCGAGAAACTCGTCCCTCAGAAAATGCCTCTGAAACATCAATACCTTTGATAGTACTATTCAATGACGCTAAATTGTGTATAAGGAGTAGCAAAGCATCATGACTATTAAATTAATAATTATTAAATGGTTAAGTAATATCAGACTCTATTGGAAATAACGTAATAAGTCTCTCTCTTAGTGCACTGCCTACTGGCAGGTCTATGGCATATATCTCCACTCTTCTCTGTCTTCGTTTTCCTCTTCATGTCAACATACGAGTGTATCAGTAAATCATCTAACATTCCCAATCTCCGTCTGCCTCTTGCTCTATATCCTTCCATTTTACCTTCTATGACCTCCTTAAGTAAACTATCTCCCCTCAGAATGTGTCCTATCCAATTCCTCTTCCCAATTCTTATAGCATTTATCAACTATCTGTCCATACCCACTCTCTTTAAACTTCTTCATTTGCAACTGTTTGGATCCCGCTAATCTCATCCATTCTTCTCCATATCCACATTTTCAACGCTTCCTGACATCTCCCGTAATGTCCATGTTTCACATCTATAAAATAGCATAGTCCAAACCAAAGTTTTCAGTATCTCTATATTTGCGGTTTTCTATAAACCTAATTAGTAACATTTAACAAATACCGAATAGAGCATCATAAGTATTTTTTATACTAGTGCTATCTCTGTTTCTTCTCCTTTTTCTCCGTGTACATCGTAGCGACAGATTTAAGGCATACACTCATATCTATTTGATGTTTTTACCTTCATATCTCTGTACATATCAATGCAATTTCAAATTATACACCAACCTTCAATTCTAACTAAGGAGTCTTAGTCTTCCTAAAATTCACTTGTATATTTAACTAATATATTCCATAGCATCCCACATTTCCATTGCTTAAAAGCTGGTAAAGCTAAGGTTAACGTCAGTTTCCTCACTCGAAAGCGATGTCAGTGACGGGCGAGCCCAGGATTTGAACCCGCACCTACTGATCCGCGGTCGAATATCGGTAACAGTTCTTTATCTAGTTAAAAATAACAGACAAATAATTATATTAATTTTACCTTCAGAATTGGTTTCACGACGTTTTCTTTGAAATGTTTTGAGATCTGAACTTTATCTGAGTCATCTATGAAATAATATAAACACTAATATTGAAAGCATGCTACAATGAACAAAGAACAACGCAAATAAGGACAGAATTGAGAGGATTCGACCCGTCTTAAACAGTATGTCTAACAGTAAGTCTAACAGTAAGAGATATCCAAATGAGACATATTCTATAAAGTACATATATTGTTTACGTGTGTGTTTGTTATTTATAGCGTCAACTAGGATCAAAGCCTAGGACTTGCATGGTCAAGATATATATATAATATATATATATATATATATATATATATATATATATATATATATATATATATACATATACATATATACAGGGCGCGCATTAAAAAAATATCCTTGTAGCACAATTGCGATAGCTTAGTCAATTCTTAATATTTCGCCTTGAAATTTTAAGGTTCTCTTGTGGAGGAATTTAGCCACAAGCTGACCAAATTTTTTAAAGATATTTTTAAGGGAACCGGAGTTATCCCAGTTTTGCGAAAAAATTGATTTTTGTCATTTAACACGCAACGTAAAACGCCAATTAGAATCAATTCCTTTTTGAAAATGTGCTGACCCTGAAAAAGGCCGTTAGATGATGACGATTCTATTTTGTGCTAAAATGTATTACACTAACACTATTCTGCCGAAACTGATTGAAGCCTGCAACAAGTTAAAGTCAAATGATTTAATTTTCCACAGGACGGCGCGCCGGCTCACACTTCACGTCTTGCGCAATACTTTCTTGTACAATATAGCCCAGATTTCATAAAAATGGATGATTGGCCTCCCAAATCTCCAGATTTTAATCCACCTGATTCTTTGTCTGGAGACCCATGTTGGAAAAGTATCGTGCTTTCAAGCCCAAACCCAGAAACACAATGGAATTAAAGGCTGTTCTTCAAGAGATCTGGAAAGACCTACCAAAGCAGTCCATTCACAGCGCAATTTTATCTGTAAGAAAAGACTTCTGGCGGGCATTAAAGCCCAGGGTGTTCATTTCGAGCACACATTGTAGCACAATATCAGAGTCGTCATCATCTAACAGCCTTTTTCAGGGTCAGCACATTTTCAAAAATGAATTGATTCTAATTGGCGTTTTACGTTGCGTGTTAAATGAAAAAAATCAATTTTTTCGCAAAACTTGGATAACTCCGGTTCTCTTAAAAATATTCTTACAAAATTTGGTCAGCTTGGGGCTAAATTCCTCCACAAGAGAACCTTAAAATTTCAAGGCGAAATATTAAGAATTGACTAATCTATCGCAATTGTGCTAGGAGGATATTTTTTTAATGCGCACCTGTATATATATATATATATATATATATATATATATATATATATATATATGTCATCCAAAACGTGTCACGATTTAATTATTATCGTAACGGAGATTGAGAACCTTGTATCTTTTCTAATTAAACGAATGCACATACAACACATAATACTTTTTGATACATACATGTGCATGTATAATTATACTAGGCCTACGGATTAAGATCAGTGAAAAACATTACATCTTTACAGATAGATTGATACAACAACCTATGCAATCCATTAATCGGCCACCATTCCACAATAGATAAAATTTAATACATAAGTATTAGGTGAAACTAAACCCAAAATAAACCAATTTAAAAGTAATAATTTTCTGATCTTGCATCCGAAACAAGTTTTATATACTACAGAAAGAAATATACATGTATATTATAATATAATTTAAACATTCACAAAATGTTATTTGATTGACACAGCATCCAATATTAGGAATTTTATAATATGCTAAATGAATAATGCACACACACGCCTCACACACACACATAGAGCAGTAGATTTCGCAACAGTTTCAAGGATAATTTTTTTCCTCATCTCGGCCGGAAAGAGACCTTCAGCTTTTATAAATCTGGGATGCATTAGCGAAAATCACATTTCTCTTCTACAAAGCAATAACCACCCCTACTTCAAATTCACATATAACAGATGAGTAGCCAATGAATGAAGTCTGCGCATGTTAGAAAGGCTACCATTCAGGCTTCAGTGCCGAATGGTAACTAAATACAAACACGAGATATTAATGCTAACCCAGTACGCCCTCAGCCCTCGCTTTCTTAACTTGCTCAATCTCTCCCCTCAGCTGTATCGATAGATCGGCTATTTCATCACTGGCCAAGTTAGATGTCATCACAAAAACAGCGTCCTTACATTCTATCGTCTGTCCCTTACCATCCGTCAACCTACCCTAAACACATATACACAGCCTCGTTGTTCTCTATTCTTCCTTGTATTACAGGCCTACTGTCCATCACTTACGATGCTTCAACTTTCAACTAAACATATACATGTGATCATCCACCTATCTACATTAAACATCTAAAGCGGCCTCACGTCCTATATCCTATATGCAAACGTCTCTAAATGTATTGATGAGTACAGATCTTACACTCTGAGGTATGTCTGTACCGTCCCTTAACATGCCCTACACATGTACTTTACATATACACATAAACACGCGTAGAGTCAAGTGTTCGATCTTAAAGTATACCAGATACAATATACAGGCAGTGATTTCACTGCCTGTATATTGTATCTGGTATACTGTACTATATAAATTACATGACATGTTAAATCTAAGAGCCTTCAAAAGATAAGGCTGTTTAAAAAGGTTAAACATCTGTGTAAAGGCTCACACATAAGAAGGTAGACGTACGTGTACATAAAGTATTATAATTATTTTATAATATCTAGTATGTCAAGCAAGACAGTTATCCTTTCATTTGTTAGTTTAACTTTGTAGACAATTATCTTAACTAAATTTCAGTGCTAGCTATATTTTAACTAAAAATCACAGTACAAAGTGAACCTCATCGAAGAGTTGAAGCATGATAGTCAGTACATCAGGATGTGCCTTCTCCACTTCATCAAGCAGTACTAGAGCATTCGGGCAAGCTTTCAGCTTCTTCGTTAACTGTCCTCCATCATCATGACCTATATAACCCGGCGGTGACCCAATTAACTTTGCCACCTGCAAATACAAACAGCTTCATATCTTTACAAAGCAGGGAATGGCAAGTATCGTTATGTTTGAAACACAGTAAGAGCTTTTATCGAGCTTTGCTAAAAAGTCTCAAAAAGCTAAACTCTAGTTCAACATCAGTTTTCTGTCATGAAAACACATCCGTAATGGTGAGAACACTGGATCGGTTCACAGCACCAACAGACCCGCAGTCGGACAACTTATCAACACATGTCGCCATCATAACGGAAAGAATTATAACTATATAAATTATAGTAACTTTTATTTTATACAGTAAATTTTCTCTACTCCCACAGCTGCATATTTATAAATATATTTAAAGATTATTTTAAATCTAATTTTTCACTTTTATAGAATCGCTTAGCAAAGCCTATCTTTTTTAATAGAGAAGATTGGATTTTTTGGATAAGATTACTCCTTATCATTGAACTAATTTCAGAGTTTTGGAATTTGCACCATTTTGGGGCTTCGTTTTGCTCACTCGCTCGGATTTGTCTAAATAGTGCCCGATGATATCATGTTGACAGTACCTTCCAATTTTTTTTATGTCATTATTATTAATTTAAATGCAACGTAATGCCTTTATGAACCACTTGGCCCAAGGCATATTCATTCTATGATTAGGATCTGACAAAAATTAAAAAGTGAGATGAAGGACTAGCCTCGTGCTTCTCTTGATATTCAGACATATCCAGTCGTATGAAACTCTACACCAACAATAATACGAACCAAGTCTTAACATTCTAATACGAGATTTGTGGTCAAGATTTTTAAAATTCTAATACAATGAATAAATAAAATTCTAATACGATGAATGAATAAAAGATTTTCAGAAGCCATAAATTACGAATTGATACCAAAAAAAGACTTCTTCAATACTATATTCAACCAAAATATTGTTATATGGAATAAATATATTTAGTGAATAAGATGTTTATAATATTATATTCCTTATCCCACAACTGCTTAAAAGATCGTATACACTTTCACATAGCCTACTACAATCATTTATGACTTTGTTCATCTTTTTAAAAAACTGGCAAGGTTTTAGATATACTTTCCTTAAATATTAAGTCAGTACATCTGCAAAATTTTCTCAGATCATTGCGCTAAAAACAAATGAAGAGTACAAATTCTACTACGGCTTTCTGATTAATTATAATAATTGGTATGATAGTTGGTGTTGAAAGACTTCCATTACAATAATACATTTATTATAAAATACTAAATCAGTGTCTTAAATATTTAACTTTGTCAGTGGTAAAGCAATACCAACCTTGCTAATATCTTTGAACATGTATCTGGCCACTTGCTTCGCCAATTCTGTTTTACCTATATATAATGTTTATTATATAAATACATTTTCAATAACCGTCACAAGATATACACAAAAACATGGACATACATGGACACATGTGTGTACATGTGTGTACATGTGTGTACTTTTGTACATGGTCACTGGATTATCTAACTCACAGTCAAAGGCAACAAGCCAATTCAAACCTAATTAACGAGTTCACAGTTAACACATGTGTTCAAAGCAACACACGACTTCAAAGCTAACATATGAGTTTAAAGTTTAACTTTAAACTCATATGTTAGCTTTAAACTCATATGTTAGCTTTGAACTCATGTGCCAACTTTAAACTCATGTGCTAACTTAGTTAGCACATGAGTTTAAAGTTGGCACATGAGTTTAACATGTGGAACAACTTTAAACTCATGTGCTAACTAAGTTAGCACATGAGTTTAAAGTTGGCACATGAGTTCAAAGCTAACATATGAGTTTAAAGCTAACATATGAGTTTAAAGTTAATATGAGTTAATATGAGTTTAAACTCATGTGCTAACTTAGTTAGCACATGAGTTTAAAGTTGGCACATGAGTTTAACATGTGGAACATGTACCAACTTTTTGTAGTTGGAACATGTGCCAACTTAGCACATGAGTTCAAAGCTAACATATGAATTAAAAGCTAACATATGAGTTCAAAGCTAACATATGAGTTTAAAGTTAGCACATGAATTGAAAGCTAACATATGAGTTCAAAGCTAGCATATGAGTTCAAAGCTAATGTTTGCATATACTCACTGAACCTAAAACAAGTGTTCAACGCTAACTCTTTAGTTCCCAGCTAACCTATTGTGCAAAATTAACTCAAAGCTAGCGCATATACTCAACATTAACACATTTGCTAAAAGTTAACGCGACAGAGTTGAAAGGTTATAAACGAGCTCATAGACAACTTAGATGAATTCAACCCAAATAAGAGATATCACGCACGAGTCCTAAGTAACTCAAAAATTAAAAACTTAATTCAAGAGTCCAGATAGAGAGTGCAAGTTCAAAGCTAGTAGCATACGAGAATTCAGAACTTGTTGAATGATCAGAATCTGTCGAATTTAAAGTAAATTCACAACTTCACTTCCTTCCTTGTGCGCTTAAGGCTAACTCTGTGTACAGAGCTTACTCGAGTGTTAAGAGCTCACTCGTATGTTCAGAGCACTCGTATGTTCAGAGCTAATACGTGTAGGTGTGTTCAGAGCTAATACGTGTATGTGAGTTCAGAGCTAATGCGTGTGTTCAGAGCTAATACGGGTATTTAATCAATTTATCACAACATACAGGGTATTAAGTCAGATACAGACGAAAAGGCACACCTCAAAATTGCACGCATGTGTGAAGCGGTAATAAAGGCTAAAAGATTCGCACTTAATTGAAAAGTAGAGCGGGGAGATAAAGTTACAAATTAAAACAATATGTGCATATTCATTAAATATAAAAATACAGATTTCTCATAAAATTTCTGAAGTCAACTTCAGAAATAAGCCAGATTTAAAATGGTTAACTGATACCGCCTCAATAATATGATTTGGTAACACATTCCAAGCATTAATACATCTATTTCTAAATATATATCTATCTTTGTTATTTCTAAAAGGATTTACATAGAGTGAGGCCCCATTATTATGAGTAACTCCTGATTTTAGAGTAAAGAATTCATCTGGTTGTAGATCAACAAGGCTATTTACAATTTTGAAGTATGAGGTTAAATCAATTTTTAGTCTACGGAGTTCAAGAGGCTCAGAGCCAAGGACTCTTAGTCTCTGTGGGTAGGTTAAGTCGCTTAAGCCGTTTAAACGTTTCGTAAAACGCTTTTGTACTTTTTCTATCAAGTCAATTTGGGATTTACAGTACGGGTTCCAAATGTTTGAGCAATATTCCAGGGTCGGCCTAACGAAAATATGAAGGCTTTAAAAAGTAGATCTTTGTTTCTAAATTTAAAACAGTTTAGGATAATGGATGATTTACACCTCGCTTTATTACATATATTTTTAATGTGGCTCGAAAAGGATAGGTTTTGGGTAAGCAAAACCCCTAGGTCAAGAACATCGTTTTTAAAGTATTACATCATTTATAGAGTATGTGTAGTCGATAATCTTTTCTTTAGAATTGCAAAGGAGATTAGATGACATTTATTAGAGGCTAGATCCATTTGCCAGTTCGTAGCCCATAAGTGAATAGCATTTAGAGCATTTTGCAGATCCACACAGTTAGATTTATTTTCAATCGCTGTAAATAGCTTAGCATCATCTGCATAGAGATAGAGAGAGACAAGGTTAGGGCAACAAGCGCTAATGTCATTTATATAGATCATAAAAAGAATGGGTCCCAGGACGCTTCCCTGTGGTAACCCACTAATAACAGGTAACCACTCAGAGCGTACACCATTAATTCTAACTGATTGAAGTCGACCAGACAAAAGGAGGTCAACCAGTCTAGCAAATTTCCATCTATCCCGTACATATTTAATTTATATATTAGTTTAGAGTGGACAATGTAGTCGAAAGCTTTCGAAAAATCTAAGTAGACACTGTCGACCTAATTTACACCACCTAATAATGAGGACAAATAATTTGTATAACGAAGGAGTTGGCTGTTAGTGGGTCTTTTGGGTAAGAAACCATATTGCTCAGGGTAAAATATGTTGTTGGTTTTCAGGTAACCAAGTAGTTTGTCTTTAATTACGCTCTCCATGTATGTGTGTTCAGAGCTAATACATGTATGTGTGTTCAGAGCTAATGCGTGTGTTCAGAGCTAATAAATGTATTCAGAGTTAATAAGTGCATTCAGAGCTAATAAGTGTGTTCAGAGCTAATAAATGTATTCAGAGCTAATAAGTGCATTCAGAGCTAATAAGTGCATTCAGAGCTAATAAGTGAGTTCAGAGCTAATAAGTGCATTCAGAGCTAATAAGTGAGTTCAGAGCTAATAAGCGCATTCAGAGCTAATAAGTGTGTACAGAGCTAATAAGTGTGTTCAGAGCTAATAAGTGTCTTCAGAGCTAGTAAGAGCATTCAGAACTAATAAGTAAGTTCAGAGCTAATAAGTGCATTCAGAGCTAATATGTGTGTTCAGAGCTAACCTATGCCTGATGATCCGAGAAAGAGAAACACAAGCGGATGATCCTCATCATGCCATCCATTCTCCTTCCTTCTAATAGCTACACACAAACAGAAATACACTTAAGAGAAAAGCAGAGTATAGAAATATAGAGGGGGTTTATGGCATGAACCTGCCAATAATTAAGCAGTACACTGAGAGAGAGATAGAAAGAGAGAGAGAAAGATAAAAGATAGATTCAAACATGCATACACTATATACAAACACATTGTTTCACATCCTTCTTTCTTCAAGCTACAAACTTACAAAATAACCAATTTCCTCCATAAAGCTGCAAACAAACACATTCACAAATAATTAATTATTCTCTTTGAAATAGCTTATTTATTTATTTATTCATCACATCATATATTAAAAACAAATGCAGAGCAAATAGAAAAAGGATATACAGTCATGATTGTAAGAACGTAAAATTCAGGCCATAGAGGCGCTTACATATATTCCGGATGTAGTTATAGCTTATATAGTATAGTTCCATTCGTTTTCATAATACTCATATGACACAGAGAATTGAGAAATGTAGTAAAATTCGTGAACCACCGGGAATCGAACCTCGGGTCTCTCAACTTGGCCTCGAGTGCGCTACCATTACGCTATAGTTCACACAGATACAACACTTTCAAATAATATATTAATGGAATTTCTACCTAAGAGTGCTCGATATGCTTCTTTGAGCTTAGCATGTCTTGGTTTCGACTCGATTAATATATATCTCGGTGTCATGGGGATATTATCCCTTAAATTCTACTTTTTCAAATTCTTTAATGAATTGTATGCTCAAATTCTAAATTCTCTGTCCAGGTTTTCCAGATCTTGGGTTGCCGTTAATGGCTATTTGCCATATATTCTACGGGGGTAAATACATTAGCAATGAGACTAACAGGGTCTCCGAAGGCACCATTAACCAAGAGCCTGCCCTTATAAGATTAGGTTAGGGGGTGGCTACTTGAGCTGAAATAAGACCTGAAAAGTGGACTGATGGGGGTCGGGAAAGTTATGCAGAGACGTCGCTAACATTAATATACCTCCGGTTTCGACCGGGGATCAGTATGTGTGGGGTTTGAATTCTAGGCTCGCCCGTCAATAGCATCGTTTTAGAGTGAGAAATCTGACGTCAACATTAGCTTTTTTAGCTTTATTTGATTGCATACAGGAGATTCATCAGTCTAACAACAATTGTCTAAATAACTAGATTCCAGGTTAAGATACTGCAGATTACAGATAGGCTTAATTTCGACAAAATTTAAAGCAATATTCAATAATTAAAATATTTTAGGTAACATTGCATACTAGCTGTTTTGACTTATTTCTCCATATATTTTTTCTCATTTACAATTGCAACTTGTTCCGCTGAGTCACTTTTTTGCTTTCCTGTGATATGAGAGAATATGGAAGGATATGGGAGAATGCCTGAATTAAACTAACGAATAAATACATGTGAGTATAAAAAGGTGTCATGCGCACAACGCAAACAATCGGCATAGATACAAAAGCACAAACCTGCAGCGACAGTAGTTATTGCACTTTCTTGGCCAATGATATGTTCTCTCAATCTCCGCTCCAAAGGAAACTTTCTTCTCTCTTCAGCTTCTCTCTTCACTCTATCTTCTTCGAACTTGCAACAAAAAAACAAGATTTTACAAACAAAAATAATTAAAATTGAATAGTCTATTTGAATAATAATATTAAAGGTTTAACGTTCGTTTCCTCATACAAGGAAGATGTCCCCCTCATCACATGTCACTACAAATCGATTCACCCCAAACGATCTGAAAAAAAAACACGTGCTGAAGAGAAATAAAAGATCCTAAACAGAGCCTGTCCGGTGATCAAAAAAACAGTCAGGCAAGATGAAATAAAATCTATAGTGGGAAGAGATGTGTTCTTAACTTACAACGGAAAGCGGAAGTAGTAGAACATGAGCGAAAATCAGGAGGCAGAGAGTTCCAAACAGTAGGAGCGGAAGATACAGTTCAACCATAATAAGCTACTATTGACCACAATATGAGACAGAGCAACTACATTATTCATTTTGTCTTTCTACAAGTAGGTTGTCGTGCAAAAAGCACAAAAACTACACATTTGCCTAAAGGCTGGCTGTAAAAAACTTTTTACAGCATCAAAAGTATATACGAATTTAATGACGCACAAAATAAATAAATGCGATTGGCTCCATATGACATATTTATTAAATTTACGTCAATAGTCTGGGTAAAAAAAATATATATATATAAATATATATATACATATATATATATATATATATATATGTATGTATATATCTATATATATATAAATATACACATGTATATACATATATATATAATATATATTATATAAGTATTTACATATATTTATCTATATATATATATATATATATATATATATATATATATATATATATATATATATATATATATATATATATAGATAGATATATATATATATATACAGGTTGAGTAAAAAAAAGTGATAACACCTGCAAAAAGTTGTAATATCTCAGGCTATTGTAAATATTTTAAAATTAAACTTTTACCAATCACTAAAGGACTAATGTTGGATGAGGCGGCCAATTTTCATCCATTTTGGTACATAGATTGGCCAGTTATACAAGTTCCAGAAGAGCAACCCCCCATTTTTTACCTAAAAATGGTGTTTGCTACAACGGTAAAGGCAAATTGCCTTCATTGGAGAGAAGAAAAAGTTGAACGCTCAGTATTACATCAATACTTTACTTCTCAAGCTGTTTGATGATTGCAATACTCTTCTTCATGAAGAATATATTCTTTCCAGCATGCTGCACCGCAGATCTGGAATTCTCTTCCATCCAATCTTCGGAAATCTTCATTTGAAGCACATCGGTCTTTGCTTTCCTATGAGCAGTTCCATAGGCAGTTGAAGACCTATCTTTTCCATCTCTCTTTTCCATCCAGTGTCCATGAGCAGCGACCAGCGCCTAAAACTCCTTTTCTTTAATTCCCCTGTACTTTGGACTGATTATCTGAATTTTGGAATTTGCACCGTTTTGGACCACCTTTTTGCTCGCCGGCTTGATTTTGTCTCAATAGTGCTTGATGTTGTCACTGATGACAGTAGCACTCTAATTGTTATTATTATTATTATTATTATTATTATTACATAGGCCTATATATATATATATATATATATATATATATATATATATATATTATATATATATATGTATTTACATATATATAAATATATATATATATATATATGTATTTACATATATAAATATATATATATATATATGTATATATATATCTAATAATATATATAATTATATATATATATATATATATATATATATATATATATATATATATATATATATACATATATAAGTCTATTCGTATCCCGACCCTGGTTAAACTGGGATTTAAGAGAAGATGATGATGATATATATATATACATATAAAATATATATATATACAGTATATATTAAATATATGTATAGGCTATATATATAATTAAATATATATATATATATATAAATATATATGTAGAGAGAGAGAGAGAGAGAAGAGAGAGATAGATAGAAATAGTTACAGATTACATGAGGTTGAAATACTAATACAAAAGTGTTCAGAAATTAATATGTAAAGATTTTTTTAAATTCTGAGTAAGAGGAGCACATCAATTTTATCAGAAAATCATTCATGATTTCTGCTACACTCAAGGCTTATGGAGTTCAGGATCAACAATGAATAACTGGATTTCTGAAGTACATCCTGTTAGGTGTAGTTTTTGAGTATAACAGCATGGCCAGTGGCGGATCCAGATGGGGGCCCAGGGGGCCCGGGCCCCCCCTTAGGCCTGCCGATAAAAAGTTGTAAACTATATTTTCATTGTTTATATAGCAATTTCGATGCGTAAATGTGTTTGTAAGGGCAGCGGTTATGGGGGGTGGGGGGTACGAGAGGGAAGTAAGTTCCATTAGCTCGATTTTTTTTCAAATATGGGCCCCACTAGGGGTCCATATTTGATCCAGGGGCATGTATAATGCAAGGGGCCCGAAAAATGTTGACCGTTTCAATAGTTCTCAATTTTCACTGTAACCACTGTATTTATTTATTTATTTAGATCACCAAAAAAGGTCATTCAACCCTGTACAGTTCACAAGCAATGCAAACAAATAAGTAAATGCAATAAGTGAACACAATTTAAATGTGAACAATGGTGAACTTAAAACGAAAATATAAAGTAGAAATTAAAGAATTGAAATTAAAAAATTCAAAATAAAGAAGATTAATGATAATAGGTAGCCATAATTATACATTTAAGATCAGTATCATTAATAACTATTTAATAAGTACTGACGAAGATTAATATTGAAACAGTTAACGGAACGAGATGATGGTAAATTAGGTGGGAGGGATAGCCAGTATCTAGGGCCTTGTACAGCGATATACTTTTCGCGACAGAAGGTTCTGAACGTAAATTCCGAAACTTTTTGAAATTTATAAACAGAATTTACAACATTATTTAATAGCAAAGAATAGTTGCAACATAAAGGCATATCATTATGAATAAGTTTATACAGAAATACGCAACATCAATGTTTATGAATATCACTTAACTTTAAAATTTTAAGTTCTTTAAATATATTGTTCGTATGACTACGAAACTCTGCATGTTGAATTATTCTAATTGCTCGTTTTTGGAGTACTATCAATTCGTTGAGCAAGGTTTTAGAAGCGTTCTCCCACACAATATTACAATAAATTAGATGCGGATATATTAGACTGTAGTATAAATTTAACATACAATGTTTAGGTAACTTAGTTTTAACCCGATGGAGTAATCCAATGGATTTGGCTAATTTTTGTGCAGTATAAGAAATATGATATTGCCATGATAATTCTTCATCAAGAATCACTCCCAAAAATTTAGTCTTATCTATTCTAGAAATGTTGATATCATCTATGTATATATGACAATTTTCAGAGTTATTGTTGTATTTGTATTTATACCCAAATAGTATGTAATTGGTTTTTTGTATATTTAGGGATAATCTATTCGCTTTATACCAGTCAGAGAGTGTTAGGAGTTCAGTATTAGTTGAATTCATTAGTTTCAAAATATCAGGGTTTGTGCAGATAATATTTGTATCATCTGCCAATAATATGAAGGTAAGAATTTTACTAATCTCGGATATGTCATTGACATAAATCAGAAACAACAAAGGCCCCAAAATTGAACCTTGTGGGACACCACATTGAATAGTTCTATAATTTGATTCTGATTTATTATATACCACATATTGCTGTCTATTGGTTAAGTAACTTTTTAAAAGTGTATTAAATACTCCCCTAAAACCATACATTTCTAGTTTTTAAGTAATATTTCATGGTTTAAAGTGTCAAAAGCTTTTGAGAGATTTATGAAAATACCCAGACAAAATTCTTTATTGTCAATAGCTTTAGACACCCTATCATGCAAACATGTTTAATAGGGCCATATATGTAGAGTGCTTTTTCTTACATCCATATTGGGCTGAAGTAATGATTTTGTGATGGTCAATAAAAGAGAGCATTCTATTGGCAATAATTTTCTCAAATATTTTAGAGAAGCAAGTTAAAAGACTGATTGGTCTATAATTTGAAATTTTGTTACTAGGACCTGACTTATGAATCGGACATACTTTGGCAATTTTCATTTTACTCGGAAATGTAGCATTCATAATACATAGATTTAGTACAATTGCTAAAGGTTTGGCTAAGTAATAGATTATATTTTTTAGAAGAATGGAATGTATAAGAGGAAGAAAGGGTAAAAATGTGAACTCTGTGCTGGAGCAGTGATGCAAACTTGGTTGGAAGGGGCTTAAGCCCCTCTTGCCGCCAAAATTAGGTCACTTTTGCAATTCGTTCAGATCCGCTGAGTTTCTTTAGAGGTGAAAAAATTATCCAATTTTTTCCAAAACAAATGTAGGATTTTAGGCATTTTAGGTATTCCCATGGCTTTAGTACGGGTATGAGTGGGGGGGGGGGGGGGTAAGATACGGGAATACACTCACTCTATGAGCCGAACACAGTAGTGAAAAAAATTTGAGGCCCCCCCATAGCTTTTTGTCTGGTTGCGTCAGATGTCCCGAAGAAGGCGGGGCGTAATTAAAAAATGTGTACACTCTCAAAAAAATTTTGCCCCCCCCTTAAAAAATTCCTGGATCTGCCCCTGATCATGGCTGCAATGGATGAGCTATAAAAACAGGAGATTGCAGTTCGAGATAAAAGAGTATATGGTTAAAAGTTGTAAAATTTGCTGCATAAAAAGACATAAAATAAAGTTGAAAGAAATCTAAATGTACAGTATTTGAAACGTTTTGTAGCAGGACCAACAGACAGATTAGTTCTGAATTAATAAGGTGCAGCTGTAAATCCCGATATGAAGCTAAACCGCTGAGTAATGAGCTCAGCCATATGACAGTAGTGTTCTGAAAGTCTACCGAAAGACAACAGATCAAACTAAGAAAACTCCACAAACATGCAGTCCAATAAAAGAATACAACAATTCTTGTAAAGCAAAGAGGACTGCAATACCTTTGAGAAAGCCACTGAGAGAAGCTTTTCTAGCTCAGGACTTTTTACATAGGCATCAGGCCGGTGACCCATCTCATTCTCTAAAGTTGGATCGGCTCCTAGGCATATAGATCCACAAAATACACACAATTTCATATTGGCAAATAAATAATAGATAGACATAGTACATACCCATACACAAATAGCTGCAGTACATTGCCGTGCGGTACCGTACACATAACATTCGGCAAGATGATAACACAATAGATGATATTACTTGAAGAACGAGATTACGGAGGAAGGAAATCAAGCAATATGACATTAGCTTAATAAACAGCCTTGATCCTGGTTAAACAGACAAAAATTGTTGAACGTATCGTTAGGGTAAAACCTAACATCATCATCATCTTTCCTTGAATCCAAATTTAATATGATTGGGATTTGAAAGTTTATTAGCAACTTATGCAGCCCAGGTGCTCAACAATCAAATGCCCTTTCTGACGTTGTTTGGATCTTGTTGCTTTATCGCATTCTAAGACACGTGCAGTCCACGATTGGTCTATCTTTAGCAACCCTGACACAACACAAGAAAAGAGTAAAACCCAACAAACTCAATAACTTCGTAATAATTTGTAAAAACTCATTTGCACAATATTAACAGGCACTATGGAGAACGTATTTTACATTTCGAAATTCTTTGAAAAACATTATTAAGAACGTTACAGAGTTACTACTGAAAACACTCCAAATTTCGTTATCCATACTTAGCTTGTACAAATTTGCTCCAACAAGAGAAAACAATTTTAAAGGAAGCAGGAACTATCAAGTGTTCAATAAGCCATACTAAACATATTTGTTTAATTTTTTCATTTTGTGAATGTCACATTATCGCCTCCCACACTGGTTAAAAATCAAAGTCGTCCCTGCGAGGGAAGCAGGATGCTTCTTTGTATGAGAAAAGAAATAATGTGAATTCAATAAACATTTTGAAAGATAACAGTTCTGTACATAGTGAGTATATTGGGAACATCAATCCCCTCTAAAACCGAATATCTTTTAATCGGCACTCCTCAGCAAAGAACCAAAATTGCCAATTCCTCCATCTATTTTCAGAATCTTGCTCTCACTCCTACTCCCAAGGCTAAAAACCTTGATGTCATGTTTGATAAAAATCATGATTTTAAATCTCATATCTCATCTGTCTGTCGTTCATCTTTCTTCCAGATCCGTCATATCAGACAGATACGGTCATCTCTTGATAAAAATTCATCCATAATTCTTGATAACTCAATAGTTCATTCTAAATTTGACTACTGCAATTCATTGCTGTATGGTTTACCTTCTTCTTCTCTCATGCATTTGCACTTTGAAACGTGTTCAGAATTCTCTAGCACGTGTTGTCTGTCGATCCTCAAGGCTTCAGGCCATCTCGAGTTCCTTCCTTAATAACCTTCATTGGCTACCTGTAGTTAAAAGGACTAAGTATAAAATTGCTCTCTTAACTGTCAAAACACTTCTTTTTGGTACACCTTCTTACCTTTCTGATCTCCTAATCCAATATCAACCTTCTCGTAAGCTTCGTTCCTCCGATGCCAAACTGCTCAAAATTCCTAATATTCTCACTTCGGTAGGTAGACGTTCATTTTCTTTCTCCTCTCCTACTGTTTGGAACTCTCTGCCTTCTGATCTTCGCTCATGTTCTACTACTTCCACTTTCCGTTGTAAGTTGAAAACACATCTCTACCCACCATAGATTTTATTTCATCTTGCCTGACTGTTTTTTGGATCACCGGACCGGCACTGTATTGGATCTTTTATTTCTCTTCAGCACGTGTTTTTTTCAGATCGTTTAGGGTGAATCGATTTGTAGTGACATGTGATGGGGAGACGTCCCTGACATCATCCTTGTATGAGGAAACGGACGTTAAACCTTTATTATTATTATTATTATTATCAAGCACTATGAAGTATGAACTACGTGAATACAGTGAGTGTGTTGAGAACATACCGGCATCAGACAGTAGATGAACGTGAATACAGTAAGTGTGTTGAGAACATGCCAGCATCAAGCAGTAGATGAATGTGAATACAGTGAATGTGTTGAGAACATACCAGCATCAAGCAGTTGATGAATGTGAATACAGTGAATGTGTCGAGAACATACCAGCATCAAGCAGTAGATGAACAATGTGAATACAGTGAATGTGTTGAGAACATACCAGCATCAAGCAGTAACTGAACGATCTGTGTGGAGTCCATGAGAACAGCATAGTGTAGACTGGTACAACTCTTGAAGCTTGCTTTTACATTCAGTGCATCATTAAACTCATCTTCTCTTGTTACCAATACTACAACAAAATATATTATCATATGAAACATATTCACTATTATAAAGCAAAAGATTAGTTGGACTGACAAAATTACAAATGAAGAAGTTCTTGAAAGTGTCGGTACAGATAAATGTGATAAGAAACCGAGAGAAAATTTGGATAGGACATATTAAAAGGGGGTTGGTTTGCTTAAGGGTGTAACAGAAGGAAGAATTCAAGGGAAAAGAGTTAGAGGAAGACCGAGACAAGAGCTGTTGGATGATTAGTTAACAAATTCACATGTAGATATGAAAAGGAAGGTTGAGGATAGAATTGGTTGGAAGATATTTATATCATGAACCTGCCGTTAGGCATTACACTTGAAGAAGAAGACGGCATAAAGCAATTCCTAAATAAAATGTAGCAATGTAATACAGAATACAATTTACTATACAATACAGTACAATACACTGCTTAATTGATTCCATTTTAGGCGTCAGCTAACGCAATCACATGCCTCAGGTAGCAATATAGAGCACTAGTTGCTCTATATTGCTACTAATGAATAACTAATGTTTTGAATGCTAACATGTCAAATAATGCAAATGTTGCGTGTCTTGCCTACTGGCGGTACGTAATGCAATGGTATTTGGTGATATCTGCGATTAGAACATAATACAAGGTTACATGAACAGCATCGGCAGCTGGTACTAAGAAGATCTCGTTAAGCTTATTATTCTATAATATAACTTCAGTGCAGAGTATAATTGTAAACATTTCAAATGCCTGTTGGCTAGGTATGCCTCGCATAAGAGAAATACAGAGGGGCCCAGTATGAGCAGGGCAGAATCGATGTAAAATCTGCTAGCAAGTAAATTTCCATGTCCGTATTTAACTTCATTTAACTTTTATATTTTAGATATATAAATGACAAAGTAATACAATAGATATAACTAATAAATTGAGATTGTATCTCTCATAACAAATGTGTTCGTCGTCTTTAGTTTCTTGCTTTGTCAAGGACCTATCTGGTCTTATGACAGAGATCTCGTACCTGAGTTCTACAGCTGAGATTTCTCGTCATCATCATTGTTGTCTTCAGAAACTGACATTAAATTAAACTTCAACTGATCGTCAACTCTATGTATTACAAGACATAGCCTAGAACAGAATCGTCAGCATTCTAAGCATCAGACGACATCTAGATGCTCTTATGATATTGACTCTACTTCACAAACTGTTGCATACGTAGACTTTTTTCAAGAAATTTCAGCACTCATTAGACATTGAGAACTTCTTTCTTCTGTATTTAAATATAACAGAATTAAATTAAAAAATCAGTCAAGGATGTGGATTAATTTTACATCCGTTTATCAGCACACACACATTGATATCATTAATGAGAGTTATGGTCACATTTTTGCAGTTTTCTTTATTGCGGCTTCAACTTTCTGAATAACTTGTAGATCATTTAAGCCACAATATACAGAAGAGATTTTAATTTACAGTGTAAAACTGTCGTTGATGTGCCGATGCAATTATTGTTCAATTACTTCAAAAAGAACTTACCTTGGAGGGAGTTGAGTTTCTTCTCCTTAGCAACTCTATAGTAACTACTGAATTCATCCGGGAGGTTAGGATCAGCGCCAGCCTTTAGTAGTATCTCCACTGATCTAAACATGCATGCAAGCATACACAAAAACCGTAGAGTATATATATATATAGGAAGATACAAGGTCTGCGAATCAGCTGCGGCCATCTTGCTGGTCCATTTCCCTACATTTTCAACAAATGTCAAATTTGACTTCTGTAGCAATGAACTATATTTTATTTTATTCATAAAATTTATATATTACAATCTTATATGTTAAACCAAGTAGTCTAAATATTATGGTTTGAACATAATTAATGAATACAACTTTTGTGAATTAATATTTCTAAGCATAACATAAAAACCTCTAATAGTTTTGACTGTTGCGTTCACACATATTATGCAAGTAACTGTAGCGTCTATTAGTAACCAAAGTTTTGCTAAACAACAATACTTTTCTGTGTTAACTAATACCCTTTAATTTAAGTCATTTTTCCAGCAAATATATTAGTTTACAAGTTTATCTATCACTTTATGGTTATGGCCAGGACTAAAGACTGGATTAGTATTGTGGCTAAGATTACGATATCTCAGATTAAATCTAATGTTCAAATCGGTGTCGTTATTTAACAAATTCACAGGACTAGCATGGCCGCTTGGTGCATCTAAATTATTACACAATACTGTCTCCAGTCTAATTCTTATTCGGAGCAATAAACCTTGTAAAAAGTACAATGTCACACATTGTATAATGAACACTTGTTATATTCAAACATTGAACATGTACATGTATCAAGTTCAAATTCAAGCTAGAGCTGCTAAACCATATATGACCGTGTCTTGTAAGTATAAAATAAACTTAGTTTTACATCTATGCAATATATATCTCAATACATTGACATTCTCCATACTCTAATACACTAAGATATACGCTATATTTATCATACTTATATATTTAGAAAAAAAGTTAAATAGTAATGTCAAATAGAGCCAATGTAATTATTTGCAATAGAAATATTGCAGCCAAGACTTCACATAAAAATTCCATTTCTAACTTTCCTACATTACTACTTTTCTATTCCATTTCAACAGAGTAACATGACTAATCGCTTCCCTTTTGAAATTTAGCTATTTCATTTATCTCTTTGATTAAATGAACTTGTAAACGCAACTTTATTTCACCTGCAGCAACATGACATTGACAAACTCTTTATTGAGAGGGTACTCATATAAATTCCACCCAAACCAGATTTCTATATACACATGTATGCCTGCAAATACAAGTACCTTATGTTTTTGTTAACAACAGCCACCTGAAGAGCTGTCCATCCTAACTCATGTCTTGTATTTATATCCACGCCTAATTTAATCAACCTGTAACACAATCAACTAATGAATCATATTATGTCTTATCAACGCTAAATCAAAACAATGAACTCATGCTTTTGGATCAAGCATTGAAGTACAAATCAACAAGTACTGAGTTTCCCATAGCTGAGAAATCAGTTCAACAAGCACAGAGATAATTCACATAAATGTATTAACATTGATGAGTCACCTGAATAAGTCGCTTCAATGAAAGACTAGAATCAGTTACCTCTAAAAGAGATTTGACTCAGTTACCTCTAAAAGAGATTTGACTCGGTTACCTCTAAAAGAGATTTGACTCAGCTACCTCTAAAAGAGATTGGACTCAGTTATCTCTACCTCAGTTACCTCTTTCAGAGGTAACTGAGTCAGTCACCTCCAAAATAGACTCGAGTCAGTAGCCACTACAACAAATTTGATTCAGTCACTTCTATAAGAGACTTGATTAAGTCATCTCTTTGATGAATCAGTCGCCTCTATGAGAGACTTGATTCAGTTGCCTCTATGAGAGATTGGATTCAGCCACCTCTCTGAGAAACTAGAATCAGTCACCTCTTTGAAACTTGAATCAGTTGCCTCTTTGAGAGTCTTGATTCAGTGTAATCTACGAGACTTGAATTAGTCACCTACATGACAGACTTTATGTTAAGTGACACCATAAAAATGTAAGATGGTAATATCTCAACTAGTCCGTTGGTTTAATTGATATATAATAGAGATGCATGTAAATGCAGTCTTGTTAGTCCTTGTCCTTAAGGACTCCTGTAGACTATTTTTGAAGTCCTTGCCTTTGTCCTTGAGGGTATGGTCTTTGTCCATTCGTTTTGAGTCTGGTCCTTGTCCTTGTCGTTTTGGGTCTGGTCCTTGTTAACATTAGCGTCAGGCATTGGAACTGGATAGTCCATAGCCATACATTAGGAACCATTGAAGTACACAAATTATTGCTGGTAATAATTTTGCCTTTTATAAACCAGAATACGAGTTCATTAATAGACAACTCAATAGTATTATGCATTCATCATCATCATCTTCTTCCCTTTATTCCCAGATAAACTAGGGTCGGGATAGGAATAGATCTTCTCAACTACTCTTTGTTCCATACCACATCATCCATCAGTCCCCTATAATCTTTTTCAGTTGGTTTTGGAAAATTTTGTAGCAAGTTCTGGAGCCTAGGCACTCACCAACGGAATGGCCTTTCTGATGATGGTTTGACTCTTAGTGCTTTAGTCGCCTTCTACAACATGTGCAGGCACCAGTCGATGTATTCTTCAATCAACCCGAATTCCACACGGGGAAATATTATTATTTCTTACATTTTTTAGTATCATTACTAAAAATAATTATTGTATTTTATAATCGTTAGATTTTGGTTTGTGAAGAACTAAGACGTTGAGTAGCTGAGAGCTCGGTTGAGAATTTGATAGCTTGTTGAAAAGTTGCGAAATTGAAAGCTCAAGCAATTGAGTTAATTAATTCAGGAATCATCACAATGAAATAATGCAATCTTATATGGCTACTGATTCATTTTAATAAAACTAAAACAAACACCTTTGCTATAATTCATTGATATTGTATTGTTGCATACCAAGATTATAATATATATATGTAAATACACTGTGTATATATATATATATATATATATATATATATATATATATATATATATATATACAGGGTGAGTAAAAAAAATGATAACACCAGCAAAAAGTTTGAATATCTCAGGCTATTGTTAATATTTTACAATAAAACTTTTACCAATCACTAAAGGACTAATTTCTGATGGGGTGGCCAATTTTCATCCATTTTGGTACATAGACAGGCCAGTTATGCAAGTTTCAGCAGAGCAACCCCCTATTTTTACCTAAAAATGGCGTAAAGCACCTCCTGCAGTTCTGTCTTGTTTTTAGGCTTCGGCTGGTGTTTCTGATAGAGATGCAGCATGGTTTCCCAGATATGGTAATCCAGAGGATTATGATCGGGTGAGTTTGGAGGCCATTCATTCTTCTTGATGTAATCCAGGTTTCTCTCGCTGATACTTTCCTGTGCATGACGAGATGCATCAGCCGGAGCACCATTCTGCTGAAAGATGAAACCATTTGGTAGAAGAGAATGGCAATCATCAAACAGCTCCGAAAGCAAAGTACTAACGTAATACTGAGAGTTCAACCTTACCTTCTCGTCAATGAAGTGCAATCTGCCCTTACCGTTGTAGCAAATGCCATTTTAAGGTAAAAATGGGGGGTTGCTCTGCTGAAACTTGCATAACTGTACAATCTATGCACCAAAATGGATGAAAATTGGCCACCCCGTCAGAAATTAGTCCCTTATTAATTGGTAAAAGTTTAATTTACAAATATTAACAATAGCCTGAGATATTCAAACTTTTTGTAGGTGTTATCATTTTTTTACTCACCCTGTATATATATATATATATATATATATATATATATATACATATACAGTCATGGCCAAAAGTTTAGCACCGATTAGATAAATACACTAAACTTGCCATACATTAATCTGTAGCGCCAGACGTGCTAAAAGTAAAGCAACTACTGTTTATGTTTATTAAATGTCAATGTACTACATACATATTTTCACTAGTCTCAGTATCTGGTGTGCCTTCCTTTGTTTGCAATGACTGCTTTAATCCAATCAGACATGGAATGCACAAGATTGCGACAGTACTCGGGTGTTATTTCGCTAGTCCGCACTCGCTTAATTGCTTTAATAAGTTCTTGTTCAGATGACGGATTCATTGCTGCTACCTTCTGTTTCATGCAAACCCACAGTTTTTCAATAGGATTGAGATCTGAACTGGACCCAGACCAAGGTCCAAGGACCTCCTCTTGCAAAACTGACAGATATTTCTGTCCGTTGATCCAAGTATTTTTCGGCATAAACCATAGGCCACCTTTACCAGTTCCAGAGAAGCTCCCCAGACCATTATTGTTGGTGCTTGCCGCACAGACGGTATCACATAGCTGGTGTTATACCGTTGATTTGCTGGACGCCGCACGTTTCTGATGCAGGATCAGAACTGCGAGAACGTTGATTCGTCCGAAAAGAGAGCTTTCATCCAATTATCACACGTCCAGTGACGGTAGATTGTACAGAACCTCAGGCGATTCTTGATATTCTTGGCGGTCAGGCAAGGTTTCCTTGCTGGGCGTCGCGATGGTAGGTTGAATTCAGTTAGAAGACGTCTTCTCACAGTCCTGCCACTTACTGCTGATCGTGTCTGAGAAGCAATTTGCACTGATGACCAGGTTGGATGCGCTGTAGCAACACGTCGGACTTTTCTGTCAGTGCGAGGCGAGGTGATGCGCGGACGTCCAGACCTTCTGCGAGACTTATAGCCCTTCAGTTCATTCATTCTCGCTATAGCTCGAGTCACTGTCGACTTGGCTATGTGTAAACGTCTAGCTACCTTACTATGAGACATGTTCAGTTCATGCAGTACCACAATTTGTGCACGCTTTGTAGGAGAAGTTTCTTTGGATTTTCCCATTGTGCTGATACAATTTCAAATCTATTACCTTATGAGTATAATATTGTATGCAAACTGTCAAAAACTAAGTTGTTTTGCTACTACAATGGAATTCTAGTGATAATTCAATAAATGGCTTAACTCCTGTCCTACACTGTGAACTATTCAAGTCGATTTATCAAATGACCAGTAGGAGAGAGATACATACATAAGCTGGGCTGACAAAAGAGGGTGTAAGTACCAAATAGTGGACCAGAGTTCAGTTACGTAACAGACAATAACTTCCTAACAACCAACAAGTTACTTGACGGTCACTGGTGAAGTCTACGGCTACGCTTGAACAGTCTCTGGCTGGACGTCTGCAAACTGGAATATTTACCTTGCCTGGTTCACAGAGGGTGTGTCATGCCTGACACTAATCACTCAAGCAAATAATCATTGTATTAATCAAACAAGTGTATTTAGTAACAAGTGACAGCCCAGCATCTTGTTTCTAGTGATTGACCGATTTTCACTTGGGAAATATTGTTACTAAGGCACATTATACAAATTTTTAGTGAATAATGCTCATCGGTGCTAAACTTTTGGCCATGACTGTATTTAAATAATGCTAGAATTATGATTTTAGGCCTACTTTTTTTAAAAAGACTTTTCTGAATAATGAGTAAAATGTTCAATATGTTCCTATATAATTAACTACATATATATATATATATATATATATATATATATATATATATATATATATATATATATATATATATATATATACATTCAAACACTATACATGTATATATATAGTAATAATAATAATAATAATAATAATAATAATAATAAAGGTTTAACGTCCTTTTCCTCATACAAGGATGATGTCAGGGACGTCCCCCCATCACATGTCACTACAAATCGATTCACGACAAACAATCTGAAAAAACAATATTTAAGATAAAGAAAAAGATCCTAAACGGTGCCGGTCTGGTGATCAAAAAAACAGTCAGGCAAGATGAAAAAAATCTATGGTGGGAAGAGATGTATATTATAATGGCTGGAGCCAGTGCGAAGTTGGTAAGATACTCGACCCCGGATCAGTACGTTCGGGGTTCAAATCCTGGGCTCAGCCGTCACTGACATCGCTTTTGAGTAAGAAAACTAACGTTAACCAGCTTTATATATACAAATATAAATACAGTTATATGTCTCTATAATTATAATATATATTTTATATAGTATAATAATATAATGACCCTATAATTATAATATATATTTTATATAGTATAATAATATTTTATTATTATTGTGCGTCTGATCCATGTCCTTGTTAGAACAGATGCTTGTTTAAGGCTCATTTCCTCCCTCCTCTCTATGTTCATTAGTAAATCATAATACAACATTTACCTCTATATCTTGCTGATTTTGCTGATCGTTGGAATTTATATTTGATCAATTATTATGGCCAATAAAGCACGACCGTGTAGTGATCGAAGTTTGGCTATAAGGAGTTTAAAGTGAGTGGGAATCTTTGGTAGACTAAATCCAACTACTGCAACAAGATAATTCAGGACCCGATAAACGCGACAAAAGTGTTTACCAATGGATATTTTTGTAGGATATTTTACTACTTTCCTATCTTTGACTTTAGCTATTTGCCACAATGGGGAGGAGGGTGAGATGGCTCATCGGTATAGTTCATAATCAAATTGAAAAAATGTAGTAAATGCTCCCAAAATGGCATATAGTAAGTATATTTATCTACTGTCGGAAGAATTGCCCTGCCCACAGATTTTTTAATTATTGTTGTTTAGCCCTTGAGGTCAGGTCCTTGTCCTTGAGGGTCTCATCCTTTTCCATATCCTTGTGGGTCTGGTCACTGTCCTATGGTCTAGTCCATGTTAATGTCACTATGCAAATGGCTGATGTGAGGAACATATTTATACTCACAGTCCATCATCAAACTTCTGAAAGCGCACTCCAGCAAACAAAATAAGTGATCCATTCACAAAGGCTACACTTTATTCGGACATTCATATAGCCATTTTTCCCAAATGGTTTCCAGGACCTTGATAAGGCATAGCCTTTTGTGAAGAGATAAACTTATTGATCTATGAAATGCTCTTTATGGAGAGTGAAATCAGGCTTCGAGTAGGAGGCAACTTGCACCTGCCACGTAGCAAAGCTCTAGTGAGAATGTAACCTTTATCTTTATCTTATATATATGGCTTCTAGAATGGCTTCCCATTGCAATCCTCGGCTATGGCTTAGTTGCCTCCGTAAGTAAGGAGGCAACTCTCTCTCTCTCTTAGTGCACTGCCTACTGGCAGGTCCATGGTACATAACGCCTCAACTCTTCTCTGTCTTCCTCTTCATTTCCATATATGAGTATTTCCATTTAATAGACCAAAGATAAAGATAGTGAAAACTTTGGTTTGGACCAGGCTATTGTATGGATGAGAAACAAGGACGTTAAGGAAGGAAGATATTAGGAAACTGGAGGCACTGGAAATGTGGATATGGAGAAGAATGGAGAGGATTAGCTGGACTCAAAAAGTTACAAATGAGGAAGTCCTGGAGAGAGTTGGCACAGATAGACAGTTGAGAAATGTATTAAGAAATAGGAAGAAGAGATGGATAGGACACATTCTAAGGGGGGAAGGTCTATTAAAAGAGGTCATAGAAGGTAGAAGAAGGAGGCAACAAAGCCACCATAAAGTAAATGATTCCACCCATAAAGTAAATGATTTATCAATTCTGCCGTAACCTGGATATCAAAACGGTACATGTTGTAGACACAGTGATTATATTTATATTAAACAAACCTCTTCAATTCTTCAGTGTTATCTTGTTTTGCTGCTTTCAACAATTTCTCATCTGTTACACAGAAAGTCATTTCCATAACATCTTTCTATTTTAATACAAATTATCAGAAGTCAATTCAAATTAGTTCCAAATGACAGTCAATTGCGGTTAGCATAATATATTGACGCATATGGCCCAATTACTTAATTTGGAGATATTAATAAGTCTATCTATACAAGTCAGTTAATAGCAACGCCACCATACGGCCGCCAGCTGGAGCCAGTGGCAATGTCGGTAAGATATTCTATCGCGGATCAGTATGTGTGAGGTTCGAATCCTGGGCTCGCCCATCAATGACATGTTTTCGAGGGAAGAAACTGATGTTAGTATTAGCTTTTTTTAAAGGAATTCTATTAAACGATAATTTTTACATTAAAATAAAGAGAAAAATTGTTTATTTTTAAAGGTACTTCAGAAACACATGCACCTTTCTTTCAACAGCCTTGCGTCTGGTTTCAGCACTAACAAATAGACCCTCTTCATATAAACCTGTGAAATATTTTAATATTTATCCCTAAATTAATTTTTTAAATAATGTTCATTTCCAATTTAGTTTCAAATGGAATATTATAACAAAAACTTTCAAAAAATATGCCTTATTCTGGTATTTTCTGTTCATTTTGTTCTTTTTTTTATACTACAAAATATCCTAATTTATACATACTCATTCAATTCAGTCACTTCAGATATAGGACTTTAAAAATTCACACCTTCACACACATATCAGAAAAACATTTCAATAAAATTGGACAACTTAGCTGGTTGAAAGGCCTAATTTTCCAAATTCTATTCCAATAAATTAGACAATATTATAACAAATTCCAATTGTTGGGAATTTTCTGTCTCACAATGCATATGTTGTCAGAAAGTTTATAATTATCTAGTCTTTCAACTCATCGAATCAATGGATACTAGTTTATAGCCAATTCTGCATGTGCCATAGTGGTAAGGTATTCAACTGAGGAAGAATTCAAATCCAGAATGATTCAAATCCTGTGGAAGTTGCCCATCACTGATCATTTGAGACAAAAAGTTGACACTAAACCTGGCTGTATTTATTTTAGTTACATCTAAACTGTCAGTTA
The DNA here is from genome assembly GCA_905160935.1 of Enchytraeus crypticus. Taxonomy (NCBI): domain Eukaryota; kingdom Metazoa; phylum Annelida; class Clitellata; order Enchytraeida; family Enchytraeidae; genus Enchytraeus; species Enchytraeus crypticus. The sequence continues at coordinate 593,451 of CAJHZI010000715.1, forward strand.
GGCTTGACCATCCATAACCCATCACGAGAGAAAATACTAGATAACTAAGTTAACGCACAAAGTTAATTATATATAATTAACTTGCTGTCAACTTATTTGAAATTCAGGACAATTAATTTGGCTACCACAATGACTTGCCTCTGAAATACATGTACATTTTATCTGGCGAGAAAACGAAATTTGACTTCGGAAACATGCCTGCATGAAGATGCTACTTAAATCCCTGGAAAGCCAAAAATGCATATGTATCAAAAGTGACTCATAGTAGCTCGAGATTTAAATGTTCATGAAAAAGATTAAGCACCCGAGACAAGACTAAGTTGTTGTCTTTCATTTTAACATGAACTATTACTGTACAAGATGGATCTTTGAAGCAAGAATTTGAGTGTTGAACTTACGGTCTGAAGAGTTGCTAGTCTCACATAAAGCGACGACACCTACATACACACCAGACCCTATTACCTTCCACCAGGATTGAGAGCGAATGGTATAGACACTAAGTATAGATAAAGCTCGTCTGTACCAACTGATCGCAAACCATGTCCTTGATTTACACGAAGTGTAGTAGTTGAGTACTCTAAGGCTTGATAATCTTGCCGTACCTACACATACACACACACACATATACCACAAGAGAAAAGCAGTATATCTTACTGACATTGCCACTGACTGGAGCCAGTGGCGAAGTCGGTAATATACTCGACCGCGGATCAAATTGTGCGGGGCTCAAATCTTGGGTTCGCCCGTCACTGACATCGCTTTCGAGTGAGGAAACTGACATTAACCTTAGCTTTACCAGTTTAACTTTTATACTCTTAATCCATTAATAGAATATCACGCTAAATTTAACAGAACTTTAAATATTACCCAGCCGTAAAATGATCTCTCTATAATGTCCAGCTAAGTGGCAGGTCCAAGGTACATATTAACAGTTTACTGCTATACTCCATAAGGTGCCATGGATCCATCAATCGACAAGTTAATAAACATAACGGCACACTGGATCAGGAAGCACAGATGCATGTTTAAGGCCCATTTCATCTTTCCTCTCTTCTAATCCTTTTAAAAAAGTCTATTTTATTTCATTTATTTATTTAATGAGTTTGTCTTGCACAATAACATGACATGTGTGCAGAAATAGGACATGGTATAGCAAAGACAGGGCATATGTTAGGCTCTAGGCACTCACACAGACACTTAACAGAAAATCAAATATTTTTGAATGGCCCTGACACAACACAATCGTTTTTTAAATACGTTATGAGCTATACCCCGCAGAAGTGTGACGAGTTAATTGCCAAGGTTGAACGATATAGCCAATAGGAAATAAGTAAGCAGACACTAAAAGATGAAGGTCAGACACCGGTTTGTTGATAAACAAATGAAGGTTGATTTTAAATGCACAAAATAATCGTTTTAAATGTGTTAAATGTGTTTATTTCTTATTAGTAGATAGGAAATGGTAAAATGCTTCGCAGCCGTATGTAATCAACAGCTTCTAATAGGGTAAATGCCAATATCAATGTCAATATAAGGAACATTTTTCAAGTTTTCTTGCATTTATCATTATATTCAATGCATTATTTGGAAACAAAAAACTGTCAGCTGCAGCGTCATCACATGAACTGTGACTTAATGACTTTTACGAACAATTAATATTTCATTGATATTCCATTACTTTTAAGTCAAAGTGAACAGAGTTTAAAGAACAACGTAATATTACACATTTAGTTCATACCATATGAGTAAAATATAAATCGTTTGCTGGATAATAGACGTTAAATTTTGATTGATATTTCGTTCAATAAGTCAAACTAAACAGAGCTTTGTAACATGAGTCTTCGCATTCAATCCTTACCTATACGAGGTCTAACTGTTTGATAGAACAAAAACGATGGAAGAGTCTTCATGGAGGCCGCCATTATGTTTGTTTATTTACTTTATAAATCGCTGTTTCTCGTCTTGTTTCCTATTTCTAAAGATTTCATTTTCTGGACACAACATGAACATAACGGCAGAAAAAACACACAATGAACACGCTGGGTCAGAAAGCACAGATGCTTGTTTAAGGCCCATTACCTCCTTCCTCTACACGTTTATTAGTAATCTTATCCTTTTATGGGGCATTAATTGCAGCCTACGCTGATTTAGTCTTTTTCCGCAAACCAGGGGATCTTTTTTAATAATAATAATAATAATAATAACCTGACAATACAAGGACCTGATGAAGTATTTGCTGAAGAATTAAAAAACTGTCCAAATGTAATATTTAAAATAATAGCAGAGATACTCAACAACCTTGCAGAAGGAAGAGAAAATTTAGAAGAAATAGCGGAGGGAATATTGATTCCTTTTCAGAAGCCTTGCAAACCAAAAGGGAAAGTAGAAAATCTAAGACCAATAATTCTATTAAATATCCTAAGAAAAATATTATGTATAATATTAATGTTCAACGGAATATATAATAAAAGAAATAATCAAATTCCATGGAGTCAGGCCGCATATGAGGGAGAAGCAACACAGAAAATGTATGTTCATTAAAACTAACAATAGATAAGACAATAATAAATCAAAATGCAAATATTGAAATAAGCTTACTTTTATTAGATATGAGTAAAGCGTTTGATTGTGTAAATAGAAAGATATTAATTGAAGATTTAAAACAGATGTTAGAGAAAGATGAACTTTATATTATAAAAATTTTAATAGAAAATGTAAAAATATAAGTTATAGGCCTAAATGACAATTTTGAGAGAAAAAATTGAATACCAACACAGGAGTTCCTCAATGAGACTGTTTATAAATTTTATATTTTTTACTTTATATCTATAGTTATAGCTTTAAATGCAAAAGAAGATAATAATATAGGCCTACCAGTAGAAATACAAGATCATACAAAAATAAAAACAAAAACAAAAATGATAAACTAAATATAGAAACAATTGATCAGCAGTTTGCCGATGATATAGGATGGATTATTTTTGGAAATAACAAATCTGATGAACTAATAAAATATGTATAAATCAGAGTTAAAAGTCGAGATTTACAGATAAATTAAGATAAAACAGAGAAAATAATTATACCAAACACAATATATGATATGCAATGGCAAAAATACTAAATACTTAGGTAGTATGCTAGAATTAGAAAAAGATTTAAATCAAAGGAAAAAATTAACATTGATGGCATTTAATAAATATAAATCTAAACTAAGAATTAAAAAATTAAGCTTGAAAATAATAATTAAAATATTTAATATATATATATCAAACCTATCTTTATATAGGCTATAATAGTGAATTATGGATAATAACTAAAAGCTTGGAAAGTAATATAGATATATTTCAAAGAAACTATTGAGAAGCATATTAAATATAAAATACCTGCACATAATTAGTAATACGTACGGATCTATATGACAGAACCCAAGTAAAATCATGGAGTGAATTAATAAAATTCATAAGACTCAGTTGGATAGGACATATGCTAAGATTGGATGGAAATACTCCAGTAAGAAAAGCTGTAAATTATAGAATAACAAATAATAAAATGAAACTAGGTATGGAAATAAATATACGTTAATTAAACAATATAATATAGAACAAATTTCCCCGTGTTGCGCTCGGGTGTAGTTGGACCACTGCAGAATTGGGCAACCGCAAACAATCTGCCGCATGTAAGTAAGAGGCGACTAAAGGCAGGAGCTGAGGATGGCAAGAGGCGACCCACCTCACCATGAAATATTTTCCCCTAGGATTAAATGGTAATTAATCCACCTAACTGAGGAAGGAAACGGGAAACCATCTCAGAAGCCATATTTATCCCAAGCTATAGGCTACGTAAGGTAGGCTACGGATAAGGCATAGCCTTTGTGAAGGGATTAACTTGTTGTTCCAAGGAGTGCTCTTATGGAGCGAGAAAACAGACTTTGAGTATGAATATGTACCTTGAACCTGCCATTTGGCAGTGCACTGAAGAAGAAGAAGAAGAAGAAGAAGAAGATACAACAAATAGACAATAAATATATCCTAGTACAGAGTGATGTGTATGATTTTGCCCAGGACCGGTATCAGTGGAGACAGAAGTTAAAAGAGGCTGCTCTGGTGTCCATAAAGTGACGTTACGCAGCGATAAGAAGAATAATAACGACAATTAGAGTGCTACAGTCATCAATGACAACATCGAGCACTATTGAGTCAAAATCAAGCCGGCGAGCAAAATGAAGGACCAAAAACGGTGCAAATTCCAAAATCCAGATAATCAGTCAAAAGTAAGGGAATTAAGGGAATTAAAGAAAATGAGGTTTAGACGCAGGTCGCCGCTCATGGACACTAGCTGGAAAAGAGAGATGGAAAAGATAGGTCTTCAACTGCCTATGGAACTACTCATAGGAAAGCAAAGGCCGACGTGATTCAAATGAAGATTTTCGAAGATTGGATGGAAGAGAATTAGAGATCTGCGGTGCAGCATGCTGGAAAGAACGATTAGATAGCTTAGAGGGTGAAGATAAGCTAGGTCTCACAAGTGTAATTAATTTAGAAGACCGAGTAACAGCAGGCTGCATCACTTTAATCAAGTGAGATATACAAGTTTGTATGTCTCACTTGATGAGACGTACAAACAGGGATGGTGGACTTATTGGTTAACGATGCTGTTTTGTAAATGATACGCTCTTTAATCTTTAGCCAGTGTAAAGACTTTAAAATAGGCGTAACATGTGAGTACTTGGAACTACAAAAAATTGTTCGCGTAAGTAAATTCTGAACAGACTGCAACCGATCAATCTCACAGCCATGGAGATTTAAAAACAGGGAATTGTCCAATTTCGTTTGCACAAGAGCAGCACTAATTGTAGCAGCTGTCTCACGTGACAAATATGGACGTATTCGACGAAGGTCACGGATCTGAAAGAAATATGCTTGTGAAATTTTAGTTATGTGTTCGTGGAAGGTTAGGTGTTTATCAAGGATAACACCGAGATTTCTCACAGAAGAAACAGGTGATACTGTAATACCCGAAGACAAAGAAAGAGTTTTCCCGTTCAGCTTCAGAAGCTGTTGAGGTGTCCCAACCAACAAGAATTCAGTCTTAGATGGATTAAGTGCCAAGAAATTAGCAGACATCCAAGAGGATATAGACTGAAAAATTTGTTGCATGAGGGTTTCAGCATCAGAATAGGAGTTAGGAGTGAAACAAGTGTACATTTGAGTGTCATCAGCATATCATTCATGATCAAGATAATGAGAAGAGATCAGTGAGCTTAAGGGCGTTCTATAGAGGTTGAAGAGGATAGGACCAAAAACGGAGCCTTGAGGCACACCATACTTTAAGTGGAAAGGCGAAGAGATGTACTCCATCATTTTCAGACTAAAAGAACGATCCGTCAGATAAGAGGAAAACTAATAAGAACAATTCCACGAATACCAAACCAGGAAAAAAAGACGTTCCAGAAGAATATTGTGATCAATGGTATACAAGCGGCCGAAAGATGAAGCCTACTGTTAAGCGTTGCGTGCACATGGCTTTAACAATAGAATTGCACACAGATAGAAGCATCGCCTCAGTTGAATGATGCTTAGTGTAAGCAGCTTGATGCTTATTAAATAGATCATTGTAAGAGAGATGAGTAGAAAACCTCTGAAGAACAATTCTTTTCAGTGAGTTTAGATAAGTATAAACAGTGGCGGATCCAGGGGGCCCAGGGGCCCGGTCCCCCCCCTTAGGTCCGCCGATCAAAAATTTTAAACTATATTTTCATTGTTTCAATGGCAATTTCGATGTTTAAATATGTTAATAATGGCAGTGGTTGGGAGGGGGCGGGGGGAGGGGGGGTAAGACAGGGTATATTTTCATTGTTTCTATGGAAATTTCGATGTGTAAATATATTTGCATATAAAATTCCCATCTCTAGTATATCCTTTCAAAAGCCAAACTGTGAATTACTCACTCAGTATTGCATCTGATATTGACTGAATTAAATTATTATTATTTTTTATTTATTTAGAATTAGAAATCAGGCAGCAAGGCCCATACAAAGCACACAAGACACACAACACAGCACACCCATAAAATCATGTAAACACTCGTAAAATCAGATAATGTAGTTCTAAAATGGAAAAATCACAACCTAAAACAATTAATTAGTGCACTTTCACACTTACACACTGATTATACACACATTTAGAGTTATATATAATCGTATCAAAACTAGGAATGTTACATATCTGCAGCGTAGTGGATAAACCATCCTGCCTTTTGAAACCAAAGAACCGTTTGGCACATCTATTGTAACATGAACGAAATTTATTTAAGGAAGACACTTTAAAATTGGACCAGAGTGCAATATCGTAAAAACATAAACAGTACGTTTTAAACAGAATAATTTTAACTGTACGGGAGCAATTAAAAAATCGTCTTAAAAGCGTGTTAGTGCGGACAAAGGTATTACTTATTTCACGAATAATGTCATTATCATCACATAAACGATTATCAATCAAATGACCTAAATATTTAAATGAGAGACAAAATTAATGTCGTCGTTACCTAGTTTAAAATTAGGGAAGATATAGTCTAAGGCCCATCTTCTCTCGCTAGGTTCAAAAATCATAGCAACATTTTTAGGAATATTGCAAGACATATTAATATCCAAAGCAATAGAGCACAGAGTGTTAATTAAAAGTTGCATAGCTCTCCATGAAGGTGTAATAAGGACAATATCATCGGCATATGCAAGAATATTGATAATCTGCCTGCCAATTCTACAACCAATACCAGTTTCAAATTGAAATTACCTGCTATAATTAAGCTGAACAGCATCACTATCATTATACAATGAAGTAATTTCAGAACATAATTCAACATAATCCTCTAGGCATTCACTGGTACCATAGTCTGTTATTGATTATTTAATGTTAGTTTTTAATAAGATTTTAGACTCATGTGCTATTTAAGCTTATTGTTCTGTTGTCTGAACATTCAATAGCATTAGGTTTTTCGAAATTAGAATCATCACTGTCTTCGTGAAATCTTCTGACCAGATATTGGTCTCGTAGGCTTACACGTCCATGCATAATTCTACATGTATATGTTTCAGTAATGCATCTCCCTCAATATTCATTTTCAAAAATCCTGCTGGTTGGTTATCTATCACCGCCACTTTTTCTTTTTTCACATTTGTAATTACCACAAGAAATTCTTCTTTCATTACATCTGGTCCCTTTTGATCATTCCCTACTGTGGTTTCTTTTAGTTCAGAAACAATTACTTTTGGTTTTCCATCTTTGTCATAGGCCTACAAATCTCCAATCTCTTCTTTCCACCTTTCCTTTAGATCACACATCTCTCTCTCTCTCTCTCTCTCTCTCTCTCTCTCTCTCTCTCTCTCTCTCTCTCTCTCTCTCGCTTACTCTCGTCGCTCTCTCTCTCTCTCTCTCTCTCTCTCTCTCTCTCTCCTCTCTCTCTCTCTCTCTCTCTCTCTCTCTCTCTCTCTCATCTCTCTCTCTCTCTCTCTCTCTCTCTCGTCTCTCTCTCTCTCTCTCTCTCCTCAATCTCTCTCGTCTCTCTCTCTCTCTCTCTCTCTCTCTCTCTCTCTCTCTCTCTCTCTCTCTCTCTCTCTCTCTCTCTCTCTCTCTCTCTCTTCAACTCACCATCCTTTCGGTTTACACTGAAGTTACACACAACTAATGTAAACAAGTTGAACGAGCTGATAAAAAAAGTTCTAACTATTTTTAGTTAAACCTTTTATCTTAAAAAAGTAGTTACACTACTAGTTAAAGCTAATTTTAAAAGTAATTAAACCTTTAAATTTTCTCTCACTAAAGAACGTAATACAACTAAACTACACTTAAACGTAATAATTTAACTATCATTTGCTCGTAACTGCAATTAGAATGCTACTAATTATTACGGTAATATCAAAGTTAGATAAGTAATTCTTTATTAACTATATGACAGGTGCAATCATCCATACAGGTGACTGAAGTAATCAAATAGTTAACTTTTTAAGCTGTTAACATGGAAATAAAATAATTTTCGAAGTTACAGCGCAAGTTAGATGATAAATAGAAAATTTATTTTACAACTGTGACGGGCCATAGTTACACAGTTACGAGTAATTAATAATAGTTATTAGCATGTAGTACTGAGTCACGAAGCAATAACATGCATGTTTCAGACTCACTAAGACACTTAACTAACTCAAATACATAGCTCAGTGAGATAGCGAATAATGTATTATAGGCCTGCAAATCTTCTTCAAGTGCCGTGCCTGTACCAAAACTAGGTGGTCATGGTCATGGTTCTCCAAGGGTCTGTGTCCGTTATTGCTTTGATCATTTCTGTTTTCGTTATCTGCATATATTTGCTTAGACTATTTAAGAAAGCCATCCGCTGCCAACCCTTACTACGTTTGCCGTCTATTTTTTCAATAACTGTAGTATTTTCAGCGATTCGTTTTCGTAAAATGTGTCGGAAAAACTCCATCTGCAGCAGGTGCTGTATTCGATTCAACAGATCTCGATTAGTTGGTATTCTTTGTAAAACTTCTTCATTTGTAATATGATCTATGTAAGATAAACTTTTCCGTTGTCAAGATATTCCTACGAAATTATTCAATGTTTGGCAGAATTAGCTGCTGGTCAAGTTTTGTAAATTTCAATAGCATCGATCAACTCATTGGGACTTTATTTTCAAAACAACTTGTGTTCTCGCTTATAAAACATATTGCAGAATAGCAATGCTAAATTGCATCAGAAAATTATCCCTGTCATTCTGGTAGGCCTACAGTATGTGCGATCGAGATTCGTGTATGGCCGTGCATTGATTTACGAGCATCTGGTCAATACGTGATCAATAGATGACCGTGACTCACCCGCTGATCCTCACTAACGATGAAACATGATTCGCGCAGAGGACCGCATCTTAAATGTATCACGTATATCTGTCTATATGATAGCGTTGGGTTTCTAATCAGTATAACAGTACCAGGAAATGATACAGTGTCCCTTGACCGGTAAGATGCTATAAATTGCAGATAATAAAGGCTCCAAATTAAACCATGTTTGCTATTGATTCTTCATTATTATTTTACTCTGAATGCGTAATTTAACTATCAGTTGCATGTTGTTTTAAAAAAAAGGTTAACGGCTCGAAGATTTTTGTAACTAAACTTCGCTTATTTGTCAAATTGACAAAATATCCGCTAATTAACTCTTAATTAGTCTAATCTGAAATCTAACGTACTTATATACCAAGTATAGAAAGCGGTTTCTTCTGTCAAAAGTAAGCAGTTTAAGTCTACTTTAATTATCTATAAAGTTAAACTGTCTGTAGTCAACCGCTAAATATGACGGGTTAAAGACTGACGGTTAAAAGTCAACAGAAATAATCGTACCCTCAACGTCAGAATCTCGAGGTCTACGTCTTATCGCTGATGCTTCGACAGTTGCTTGAAGATAGAGACTGTGGCTTAAGCGTCTTTTTCACGCATATAGCCGTATATTCGTTTTTCGCGAATAGATGCCGCGTAGAATAGGCCTAGTAAAGCCATGTTTGCTTGAGAGGCTAGCCATAAACAAAAACTTAACTACATGTATAAGAATAGGCCTTAATATGAGTTTAACAGGACTAACAAACAAATTAGCTTTTTATAAATAATGTTAAAATTATCGTTTAATGTGTCCCTTAAAAAGACGTTATGCAGTGCAGGCTACTGCTATACGCTGCAATAATGCTTTGGTTTGATTTCTGTTTTAGTAAGCAATAGCAATGTTCAATGAGCAGGATAAACAGGATTGTGTTCTCAGGGAATGACGCCCCTGTCTAGTAAATGATAGTTGAAGCCGAGGAAGGGCATAGGAAGCCCACCTCGACATTAGCAAAATCACCCAAGAATAATGGTATATCAAAAGGAATGTCTGAATGTAATGCTTCTATAACATTCATATCAAGATCGACTCGTATTTGGACATAAAGAGGAAAACGGAAGATTGATAGGCCTATGAGCGGAGGCGTTATATTACTTGGACCTGCCAGTAGGCAGTGCACTAAGAGAGCAATGTTCAATATGGGTTTCTTTGAGGTAATGAACTTTTTCCTTTTTTCTTAACATGTAATTAACAAAGTGGAGATGGGGGGAGATTATAGATATAGTATCAACCTATTCCAATTTCTGATCACTGTTAAAGTACGAATGGGATATTTTAATGTAAAGGTACAAAGCAACGGGGTTTTTAGGCTACTACTGTTTTCAGGAGTTTTATAAACGTTTATTTATATATAAATTACTTTGATTGAAACCCAATGGAGGAGGAATAGAAGAGAAGAGAGATGATATATACTCTAGCGTAGAATAGCTGCAATTAAAGGCTTGGTTTACTAGACTGCTTTTCACATGTTCTCAAGTGTTTCAGCAGCTTGCGAAAAAGTCAGGTACAGTAGTGAGTTCGAGTCTCATGCGCTGGCTGAATTACCCGTCTAGAAATCTTTCCAGATATCTGGAGAAATTATCTGAGATACAAATCAAGTCTAATGAGCTGAAAGGAACCTCTAATAAGAACAGAATCCCACTGGCTGTTATATCAATGTTTAGCAAATCAATGAGGCTCTAGTCGACCATGCTCCAGTCGACGAGGCTCTAGTCGACCAGGCACCAGTCGACGAGACTCCAGTCGCATAGTCCAAGGCTCCGAGTACCCTATTTCTGAAATCTTCTACACTCCTGGCGTCTTGGAAACAATTAATTAGTAGCTGCAGTTTTAGTTAAACGTTGCTTAATAAGAAATAAATGCATGATTGTTTCAAGCAGTGCCAATTACAATAATAGTCATGACGTCCCAGACATTGCCTTATGGCGAGGAACCGGACGTCAATTTTTATTGATTTATTGATTGGTAGTGTTTTTATTATTGACTCTTGTTCTTTGATTCATCTTGAAAGTGAACTATAAAAGCCGCTTGTGGGTTTTCTCCATAAACAAATAAAAATCTCCCTTTTTACTTAGCAAAAAATTGTGTATTAATCTTGATTAGAAATCTAGGCTCGGTTAGAGAGCACTTCGAATCATTAGAACCGACCAAAGGCAAATACATAACATAAACATAACGGCACACTGGTCAGAAAGCACAGATGCTTGTTTAAGACCCATTTCCTCCTTCCTCTCCATGGTTATCAGTAATCGTTGCCTTTTGATGGCGCATCAATTGCAGCCGGCGCGGATTTAAGAATAACCTTCCATCACCCTGGGATTTTTTCTTTCAAAGCTGTCGAGACTCAGATAAGCGATAAAAATTAATAATTACATTAATAGTTAGGTAGGCCTATAAAGCATGTCCATCTAGTCGCAAAATTAGCAAATAGTTTGACAGTTTCTAATTTCCTATTTCTCTAATGCAGTTACCATTCAAATTACAGTGAAATATGTTGTAGCATTTACTATTTTTATGCAAAATACGTTTCAGAAGATTATAGATTAGTGGATGTGAAGATGTCAATATTGCCCTTGGAACACTCTGCAGTACTCCTTACCATTCTGACTCTCGCGGGTTCATATTTGACAGCGGGTGGTTTGTAGTCACTTTAATATTTAATTATATTGTTATCTAATAGTTAATATTTTACACCAAGCTTTACCGAAAAATACATAGTGTGATTACAGATATTTATATTGTACGATAATCATTCATCTAGAATTGATCAATTAATAAATTATTTGTTCGTTGTTCTTAATATTCTAGTATAAAATTTATAAAATAATTATTTCAATACAGGATACAGTGAATGTGCAGAATATATTGAATTACATATAAATGCTGACTAACTATAATTTTTAATAAATTTAATAATATCTTTATAACCCTCTCGCTTAGTTCACGGCCTAACGACTGTTCCATGGCGTATTATTCTTTCAACCAATTCTATTGACAGCCTTCCTTTTCAGCTCTATATATGAAGTTTCTATCCAATTATATAACTTCATGTGTTTAGATCTGCGTCTAACTCTTTTCTCAAGCATGATTCACGTCTATGGACCCTCAACCTCATCAAATATTTTCACCCATCTCCCAGCGAATTACACTCCTCAACCACATTGATATCAGTAGGGAAAGTAACAACATGAGTGATTGTAATTGAGTGACAATGTTTTTGAAATGTCGGCTTGACATGTAATTTATCGCAACAAAGTTGCGTTCACCAGATGCTTGTAACCACCTGACTGATTTCCACTCAGGTCTGAATCTTTTGAAATGCACGTAACTTTGCGACAATGATAGGCAGAAAAGTATTTTCAAAAAAAATTATTTTCAAAATAGAAAATGATATTTTATATTTTCAAAATACTTTTGACAGGTATTTAATTTTAATTCTAAATACATACAAAAAGTATTTTGGGATATCTAGAAATTATATTAAATTTACTATTCAAATAGCTCTACATTTCAAAATGCTTGCAGTATGTTAGGCAATCACTTTAAACTAATATTCTTGATAATTGTTATTCAGACGTTTCTAATAATTCTCAGTATCATTTGCTATGAGGCTCATTGACATTATTGTCATGGCTAATAGCTCTTTATATATTTTATGTATCTAATAGGGCCTACACATAAATTTAAAAAGCTGTAAAATGAAATATAAGGATAATACAAATTAAGACAAGAATCATAGTGTACTTTTTCCATTTTTTTCAAACAGAGAACTCAAAATCAAAATAAACATCATAATATTATTACTACTACGCACACTGTAGATATATACCTGACACTGATTTATTTTATAATCATTTGTATATTTGATCGTGGTCAATTATTAATTTGTTCTGATAGATACAAAAGAGTATTGTTTCCCATATGTATTTAACGCAACATGCTCGGATAATGAGGTCATATTAATGACCTCTGCTCGATATGGAAGAATGAAGCAAGGTTCGTGTGTGATGTCAGAGCATCATGTTGGATGTTGGGCGGATGTGCTCTACCACGTCGATAGGAAGTGCTCAGGACGTCATCGATGTGTTTTATCCATTCCTGACACCGTTCTTCACTCGTTGCAGCCCTGTCCTAAGGACCTGCTTGCCTACCTAGAGGCGGAGTTCCAGTGTCTTAAAGGTTTGCTGCACACGAATTATTCATCGCCACAATTAATTTCCAATTTATGTGAAACGAAATTAATGAATCAAAATTACGTAAAATTAAGCACTCCCACGTAACTCCTCTCTTGAAGTCTCTGCACTGGCTAAAAGTCAGAGAAGCTGCATTGTTTACAATGCAGCTTCTCTGACGTAGAAGTCTATCACTGCCCGAGCAAAGTTACATGTTCCGTGCTTATTACAAGTGAGACAGCCTTCCGCTGTGCAGTCACATACATGTACATGTCATCAAAGTTAATTATTCAAGTGAGACCTAGCATTCCTTCTCACAGTAAGCTCTCTAAGCACTCCTTCCAGTACACTACTCCTCAGATCAGGAATTTTCTTCCTTCCACTTTGCGCACCCCCTCATCTTCTTCTGATCATCATTTTCTTCTGTATGAACTATTTCATAGACGGTTAAAGGTCTTTCTCTTTGACCTCTAATATTCAACCATTGCACAGGAACTGAGACCAACACTTAAACCTCCATTACACCAGACATTTCCTCAGACTGAATTCCCAGATTTTGGCTTGCACAGTTTTTGGATCTCACACTCTGCTCATAGGATTGGATTTGGATCATAGTACTCAAGGTTGTCATGGACGACAGTAGCACTCTAATTCTGTTATTGTTGTTGTACGTGAATGTAGTGAAGTACAGAAATAGCCTACTAACAATTCCTTATTATGTCATAGATATTGAAACTAAATTTTAGAGGAAAAACAAGGAGGGTCGTTTACGAAATAGTCTACAAAATAAAATACCGACTAAAATGATAGACAAACGAATTTAAAGTCAGTTCTATGATACGACCTCAAAGAACGAAGTTTTAATCTGACACAATACGCTTGCTATTTTTGAAATTTCGTCAGAAGGACATTACGTCAAGCTTTTTTTATGGAATATCAGTTGTTTAAAGACGTATACGTAAAAGATCAGATATCAGACTAAACTATGCTGTTGTGCTAATTAAGTGTTTTAAGGGGTCTTAAACAAGTAATTTATGTAAACAAACAAGCTTTCTGGCCCAGTACTGTTATGCCATATTATTTTAGACCATAAGTGACGTATATATAAGCAATTTGGTATACTATGTACAGTTATACTATGTTATTTTAGACCATTTGTGAAGTGTATATTAGCAATTTGGTAGTAAGGCATTTTAGCCCAAAAATTAAAGGACAGCCAGATTCATTTTTTCATTAGTTCTAAGCTTGCTTCAATTCGTTGTTTTTTATAGATAAAGTTGGTATCAGCTTTTTAATGTGTCCGTAAAGTTAGATCTTCATTTCAACCTGCCTATCGTAAATTAAATTTTACTCAACTGGAACTGCACTAACCAAGATCTGCAACGATCTATGTCTAGCCATGGACGCACAACATGTATCTGCCCTTGGCCCTTGTTCTTCTTGATCTAACTGCTGCTTTTGACACAATAAACCACAATATACTCCTTTCTATAGACATAATGTTTGCTTCGATATCTCTGAAAAGGCTCAAGGCCTACCTCTCACTGCGTACCCAATCTGTAATTGTTGATAACACTCCATTACAATCCTGCACTATACCTTGTGGAGTCCCTCAGGGTTCTGTGCTTGTTTGCTCAAATTATACACTACCCCTAAAGTCACTTGCTAACTGATTCAACGCTGAAATTTCGCTTTTACGCTGATGATATACAGATTTACATCTCGTTCTCTTGTCTCGATACTTTTGTGCTCTGTCCAAGCTTACATCAGCTCTTGATCTAGTTAACTCCTGGTTTTGCGGTAATCGGCTTGTTGTCAATCCTTCAAGATGGTGACAGTATTAAGCCATCCGGTTTAGTACTGTCACAACGTGATACTAATGCCTGATTTGATTGACGGGTTCCGATTGGTGTGCACATCGAAGAACTCTAAGTACATCGAAACAGGTGCCAACAATTCTCTGTATGTGATATATACGATTTCATAGTGTTTTTCAAGATCTGATTCTACGATTTTATCTGAGATAAAATGAGATCCTGAGATTAAATGTTCCAGAGCTTAAATTCCTATAATTTGACTTTAATAATTAAATTGGAATCTTTACCTGTCTTCGATTTTTGACTTAATCTAGATAACCTTCTGATCTATTAATGAATCCAACGACCGTATTAAATTTAAATGAATTTACTATTAAAAGAAATATAAGATTATACAGTTATGCAATTGAACGAAAATTAAAACGATTTCAAATAGCACGTATAGGCTTAAGCGATATTCATAGAACTTAAAATTATATTTTCTTAACGTAAACTGTTCACTTTAAATAAATCAAACGAAAACACTTTACGTCGTAAATCACAATTACTATCGCCACACAAATTACTACTACGCTCTTTAGCACAAATTCCTACTCTATACTTTACTTTCCTCACAATTAATAGGCCTAATAGGATTTCTTCTAATATAACCCCTATGTCAGAATGTATCGGTGTAACACTATTCCCAGTTTGATCATCTACAGATCACTCTCTTCACTTTGACTGTTCGATGAACTACAATCCGTTCTACAGAACGAACTCTTCGAATTACTCTTGAATTCGGCTACTACTGAGATTCTGCAAATGTAATAAATCTTTTCAACGTGTCACGATTTATGTCCTTTTTTGTCTACCATCTTGAATCTCCCTTTTCTCCTTCCTATCTAGGTATGTCCTCATTGGTCACTTGCCATTACTTAGCTACCGCCTATGATCACATTTTCATAAAACTCAATACTTTTCAATCTTAACTTTACTTGTACAGCAGTATTATTAAATACTTTACTTGATACACAAAAACCATACAACACACAGTATACTAAAATATATCGAATCAAGCTTTCTCAGTGTTTGTGTTCTATCCAGATAAACTCCAAGATTCCTAACACGAGAGTCAGATAATACTTGGAATTTAGAGATAAGGTAGAGACAAGATTTAGGTAGAGATAAGGCAGGCAGTAGAAGTTGCCTACGACTGGAAGTTAACCATATTATCTCTGTTTTAGACATGTTTGACTGCAGACAGTTGCAGGCATTGATATCCCCGAGACTAAGGAATAATTCAGAAGTACATATTTCAGCCTCGTCAGGTGTTTTACATTACCCGTAGGCTTGCGTATCACCCGTATAGAGGTACTTGAGCCTGTGACGCTGGATGATGATCGCTAGGTCAGCAATGTAAATATGAGTGTGAAAATTATAGAGATCAAACCAAATCCATGAGGAACTCCATTCCCTGATACATGAGCAACTCCAAATGACCTTGGATGGGAGGATTGCTACGTCATACTATAAAACTTTAGGGCTACAGATGGACTTGCACACAGAAAGGCAATTTCAATGAGCACTACACTATTAATTTCAGAACTGGAGCTTTCAGAAAACTATCTATACTCTTTGTGTTTTGGAAATATATTAGACACAATTTGTAAAGCTCTGTCAAATTTGTAAGTCCAGTTAGTTGCCAAACAACATAGGCCTGTAGCCTATAAGGGAAAATTTAATTTAAAATTATTACATTTTCTTTGGGTACAGTCTAGCTATTATAGGAACAATAAAAAATTATGAGATGTTTGTAAATTTTATTATTAACTTCCGATGGAGTTTTGTCGCAAAGTGTTATAATTATTCTCAGGCTCTAGAAAACTTGAATATTCTCAATCTATTTAAATTTAATATTGCCTACAAATAAAGTAATTGGGTTATCACCCAATTTTTCTGCAGTGTAAATAAAATATTCCCGCTAATGGGAAATAGTATGAAATGTTATGAGGAAATAGTATGAAATGTTGTCGCATACATTAGCTCGCAACATAAACTCAGACTCATAGTATTTTTATTCGTTCAGTTGAGATTGGAGTCTCGATGCCTTGCAAACACGCGGGCCAGTTAGGCTTAACCTTAGCCAAACCTCAGGGAGTTCTGGCTAGTATCACGACGGAGGAGAAAGCTGTGGGATCGTCACAGTGTCCCTGGATTGTCACAGTAACGAGGGGTAGACAGATTAACGTCACTCTGTTCGACTTTGGTGTGGCAGCTCGCTACCCTGATGTGGGCGTGTCTTGTCATGCCTACGCCGTCCTCGGCGAGCCGCTGGTCTCACCCACTCGCAGTGTTACAGTGTGTGGCGGCAGAAGTCGAGAGAGATTTGTCTACGTGACTGTAAGTGAACGACTGCAGGTGACTTTGATGACCATCAACTATTGGATCGAGGCAATACATTTCCTACTCAGATTTGAGGGTAGGTTTCAATTCATGCAAATTTTAGAAAATATGACAAGAAACTATTTCAAAACCTGAACTACATGTATATTTATTTACTTATTTGCTTCATCAAACGTAAAATCGAAAATCATTACAGATGCTTAAACGAATACTCAATTATGTTATATTTTCAAGTAAGAAAATTATTGCAAAAACCTCATAGTAGGCTATTTTATTAATTGTGTATTACTTCAATTAAAACGTCCGTTTCCTCGTCCAAACCGATGTATGAGACACGTCAACTTTTTAATTTATAAATTTTATATAGCGATAGGATGTGAAGATCCGGCTGTACCTAATGGAACTCGGATGAAGAGGGTTGGAGATAAGGCCATCATCATGTGTAACTATACAGATCAATCTTGGCACATCGTTTGTCATGGAGCGGAGTGGTTCGGCCCCGTAGAAAACTGTTCTCTCGGTAGGTCCAAGTAGTCAAATACAAGTCACATTGGTTTGTCTGTATGTTTCATATATATATATACATGTATATATATATATATATATATATATATATATATATATATATATATATATATATATATACATGTATATATCTATATATTTATATATAATAATAAAATATTAACTATAATATATCTATGTATATTATCTAATTAATTATTTAATTAAAATTCTATATTAACTATAATTATATATACAGTATATAATTAATATATAACTAATAATTATATATATATAATTATTAGTTATATATATATATATATATATATATATATATATATATATATATATATATATATATATATATATATATATATATTATATCTATACATACATAGAAGAGAGAGAGAGAGAAAGAGAGAGATGTATATATATATATATATATATATATATATATATATATATATATATATATATATATATATATATCTCAAGTATAGCATGTGTATGCCTAGTGTATGCCTATATGTCTCAATATTGATTCTTGCTATTTTTGTTACTATCTCAGAGTTATTTAAATTTATTATGTATTATCTATTCTACGGATATGTAATATTTTTGTTATTTAGAATCGGCCATTAATAGCTCCAGTGTAGAAACAGTGGACACGAACAATGCCTTACCTTTTGGTTAGTAGCTACAACTTCTAAGAGATAAATGGTTAAACCGTATGTTAATATCAGTGTCTTTTTCTAAAAGCATAGTATCGGTATTCCTTATCAATTCAATACATGTACAAAGCAGGTATAAATGAAGTAGGCCTATTATATATATACATATATATATATATATATGTATATATATATATATATATATATATATATATATATATATATATATATATAAGCGTGTATATCAGTGCACTGCATATTGGCAGATCCATGGCATATCAATGGTTTGGTTGGAGCCAGAGGCGACGTCGGTAAGATAGTCGATTTCGGATCAGTGTGTGCCGCGTGTACGTAAGAGGCGACTAAAGATAGGAGCTGAGGATGGCAAGATGGGACCCACCTCACCACGAAATATTTTCACCCAGGATTAAATGGTAATTACTCCACCTAACTGAGGAAGGCCACGGGAAACCACCTCAGAAGTCATAGTTTTCCCAAGCTATAGGCTACATAAGGAATGGATAAGGCATAGACTTTGTGAAGGGATTAACTTGTTGATGTAAGGAGTGCTCTTATGGAGCGATAAAACAGACTTTGAGTATGAATATGTACCTTGAACCGTAAACATCAAAACTGCAATAAGCAATAACAAGTTATACATTTTTAGAATGTTCTTTCCTTTCTCAATAACTTTCCATAATGATTAATTAGTTAGGTCTTAGTATCGTTGTGTAATTAATAAGTTAATGCAAGGATATCTATATAGTAACTGTTATATGTTATATATATGTATATATGATTCCTTAGTTACTGTAATTAGTAAGTTTTCCCGAATCGGAAACAACTAGTTGCCAATTTACAGTCCATTGGATTATAAAGGATTCATCGTCATCAGTTCATGCGTTTTGAACAGAATATAGTAACAACATTCATCCATTGGTTTCAATAATCGGCAACCCTCACAAGTTCACAATTTCCTTCCATGAAATGTACAATTTTCTCAAATCTTTGTGATCGTGCTGAACATAGTACTCCTAGTACTGGCTGGAGCCAGTGGCGACGTCGGTAAGACATTCGACCGCGGATCAGTATGTGCGGGTTCAAATCCTGGACTCGCCCTTCACCGACATCGCTTTCGAGTGAGGAAACTGACGTTAACCTTAGCTTTACCAGCTTTTTGTAGGTCTTCCGCTTTTCCTTTTATCTTTGGTATGGCTTCCAATTAATTGCAGTCTTTGAATGTCTATCCTCATGCATTCTGAATAAGAGACCCAAAAACGTCAAGCTTCATTCAGAAACAATTTGATCTAATTTTCTTTGTTATACCTTTCAAACACTGTTATACTTTTGATGTGATCCATTAATGAATATTTAAGATTCTTCTAAGGCATATTTGCTGAAAATGGTTTAGTTTGTATATCATTTTACTAGTACTTTCCCAGGCTTCACATGCTAACATCAAGACGATGGCTGAACGTCCTTTTTCTTTAGTCCAACATCACTTCTATTACCCTTAAAAATATGTTTAAAAAAAATTAATGTTGCAGTTTTTGGTTAAAAGATTAATTAGTTTGAAATAAATAACACTTTTAAATCACAGGGAAATTTGAACGCCACTAAACTTGTCGAGTGTCTCTCTCTCTCTCAGTGCGAGCTCTCAATTTAAACTTTTAATTATCAACTGATTTTCAATCTCGGTCTGCCTCTGCTTATCTCTCCTTCTATGACCTCGTCTAATAAACTATTCCTCTTAGAATGTGCCCTATCCAGTTCGTCTATCTAATTCTTAATTAAACGGCCAATCTTTACCAACTTCAGAACTTCTTCATTTGTAACGTTTTGGGTCTAGCTAATGTTTTCCATTCTTCTCATTTCCAACACTTCTAGTTTCCTGATATCTTCTTCCCCTAGGGTCTATATTTCACTTCCTTATAGTAACGGAGTGTATACCAAGGTTTTCATTATCTTTATTTTTTTAGCTGCTTTATTATAGGCCTTTCCTACTACCGAAAGAATCTTTATCTCGTGCAATCCTATTATTTTCGGTCTCACAATCATCTGTCAATCGATATTTCCAATCATCTGTTACAGTGTGACCTAATATTTTAAACTCTTTACCTCTATTAAGTGTATAAAGACTTCTATAAGAATTTCTTCAAGAACATTAGCTTTTGAAACTGTAACACTATCGCTGCTAATATGAGAGATCCCCTTCGGGTCACCAATAGGCGTGATTAGCTTATCAATACCGATAATGACAACGACGAAGTTGGGTGTTTCTTTGGTGCCCTTTGCCGTTACAAGATTTATATAATTAAAGACTATGCGAATGTATTCTAAAAATATGGATGTAGCTATTCTAGAGAGAATAAATTGATTTTAAAATCATTGACTGAAAAGTTCCTTACTAAAGGTTATTACCTTAAATAACAATAGTGTACTTTGGTCTCCTTTCATAGAAAAAGATATGTGTACTTCGGAAGAACACTACTAATAAATACTGTAGTAGTAGTACAGCAATCTGTTTGTTATAAAAAGCGGTTGGGCATATATGCATTAATATACAGTGTGCAGATTACAGATATTTAACAAAATATAATGTTTGTTGTTTCTTAGGAATTCTGCAAGCAATATTCATAGGTATTGGTTTAGGTCTCATTCTGAGTGTCGCTCTGCTTGCTCTCCTCATATTCTGTCGTAGAAGGTAAATCTCACTATTTATGCATAATCAAAACTGCAAGAGCTTCGCTTCGATTTTCTCAGAAGACACTATCGATGTGATCTCTCTAGCGGCCCGTCTAAGAAGAGTTGGCAGTTCATGCAAAAGCTAAAAAGCTGATAAAGCTAATGTTAACGCCAGTTTCCTTACTCGAAAGCGATATCAGTGACGGGAGAGCCCAGGACTCGAACCCCGCATATAGCCTACTGATCCGCGTGGAGTATCTGACCGACTTCGCCACTGGCTCCAGCCAGTGAAAAATAAGGCTTGAAATCAGACGTAAACGTAAAAGCTGAATTTAAAAAAGTGTTACTTAGGTGTGAACTTTGTGTACTAGACTACTAGGAACTATAGTCGCATCCGTAACTGTGTCGATTTTAATGCCATAATGCAATCAGGTATAACAGTAGCATTTTAATATCCTGGAATTGGCATACTGAACTTCGGCAGGTATAAAATTTTACACATCTGACGATAGGGGGTTAATAAGCACAATCATGAGTCTAAATTTAGGCCTAATTCAAAAATGTTACACGGCAACCTCCCTTGATCTGCCTCTTATTCCAATGGGCCGACCACCCTCCACTTACGCATGCCAAACACCTCTCCCCATTTAATAGTTTCAATTATAAAATTTATAATTATTTAAATATTAAACGTGCCTAATTATTATGAAGCAGGTTAAGTGAAACAACTAAATGTCAGACATCAGACCAGTACGACGAACACGGCCCGGAATACGATCTAAGGAAGATCTTACAGATTGACTTCTGGCCTCCCGTCAATTCTCAGCGCCGAGACAGTCGTTGTAGATATCCTTTCATATCGTGAGTTTGCGGCGGCATCGACTCAAGTCGCCTTAGGCATAGCTAATAAGGCATTAGAGGTGACTCGACGGCACGATTTCTTTATAGATTTGCGATCATGAGTTTGGTCCAGTGCTAGAAAATTTCTTTACTTTTATTTAAAACTTTTTGAAGTTTTGGCATTACTTAAACTTTTCTATTTTAAATATTGACTAGGCCTACTTTACTTTTCAATTTTAAAAAAAATTCTTTTATTTTTACTTTCGAGTTCTGTAAAAATTACTTTACTCTAAAAGTACTATTTCCTGGTAATACTGTTATCAGATCAAACGTGAGGCATCGGTTCAAGATAATGTTAAGTTATACTTTGATCAACTATGATCAGGCGCTAGTTTGTAGTTTGACATGTAGACACCGCTACACGTCAAACGATCGAGTGACGCATTCAATGGATTATTAATAGGCTACAAATTATAATAGACCTATGTCATTTTTTGACATTCAATAATTATATATAATTCATGCACTTCATTCTTGGAGCTTGTGCTTTGATCCACTAAATCAAAAGCGATGTCTTGAATGCAATATAATTGTAATTAGCAGCGTATCTACAATATATGTATAATCGCATATGCTTAGGCCTATATAGAATTGAAAATTTAAAACTAAATAAGTAATATTATAATAAACTACTAAGGCGTCTCATTCAGATGATAATAAGGTTTCTCATTCAGATGATAATATAAATTGTAGTTGGGTATCTTTTATATAGATTAATTCAGTGTTTGCGAGCTCTTTGTAGTACATGTAATAACATACAAGAGTATTGAATGTAGATTGAATCAAATATTAATACATTGAAACAGGGTCGAGGCTACATCTAATTACCTTCGTTTTAATAATAGCTATAGTAGGCCTATTTTATATTATTGGATTAGGATTAGGCCTATGTTAAACACCCTCTACTAAATTTACCTGAGGCTATTTTCTTCATTGTCTTATTATCCTCATTGTCTTGTTAATTATTGTATTGCTTTGCGCCAAGTTTTTTTAATGTAAACTGTGGCTAATAATTACAATAGAGATTTGCTCAAAAGAGCAATTTATATTTGAATTTGTCCTTCTTATCTAAAATTTAATACTGAATTTATTGAACTCAATCCACTTTTGGGTCGTGACCTTAGCTTTCAGTTTAGACTATTAATAAATTTATGCGTTGTTATATTTTAGAAGCATTTTTATTCCATAATTTGAAACAATACTTTTACTTTGAAACCGGAAAATAAAATTTTTTACATTTTGATTCCCCAAAAATACTTTAACTTTTTAGTTTAATGAATTAAAGTACTTTTCTAGCACTGGTTAGGGTCAAATAAGAACTTTCTAGTATCGAATACTAGAAATAAATACTACTATGTTACATACATATAACACCTCTAACAGGAATGTATCTCACGTTAAGCTGAGACCGCATGAAACATTTGTTTTCAAAAATTTCAACTTGGGACGAAAACAAGTTTGATTTAGTTATCTGGATACAGCCTATTATGCTGCTATCCCGCACGCCGACGGCCTGTCATTAATGGAACGTTGGCAATAAAAGTTTCACACTTCCCACTAAGCGAAGTACTATAAGTGACAAAAACCTAATAACTGGTTTAATATTAAATAATGAAGTTAAACAAACCTTTAACTTGAGTTCTATAAGTTCTACTTTAATTGTTTTAATTAACTATTTACTTCTGTTTAATGTGCTTAGATAAGTCATTACTCGTTACAGAAATAGATAATCATTGCCTAGGTCAAAACTATTCTATTACATATATTATAGCATATCCAAGACTTTACGTCCATGTCTAAGCTTAGGCTGGTTGTTGTTTCTGTCCATTGCTATTCCCTTACCCGTTAGTCCTTAATTAGCTTGTTGTTCTTGTATGATCGGTATTATTCCACTCTTGTTCTATTTATTGCTTTCTTTATATTAGTTTGCAATTCTTTCTGCAACTTATGACTCTAGGCTTCCGTTATTATTAATTAATTAATAATAATAACAATAACAACAATTAGAGTGCTACAGTCATCAATGACAACATCGAGAACTATTCAGACAAAATCAAGCCGGCGAGCAAAAAGAAGGTCCAAAAACGGTGCAAATTCCAAAATCCAGATAATCAGTCCAAAGTAAAGGGAATTAAAGAAAAGGAGGTTTAGGCGTAGGTCGCTGCTCATGGACACTGGATGCAAAAGAGAGATGGAAAAGATAGGTCTTCAACTGCCTATGGAACTGCTCATAGGAAAGCAAAGACCGATGTGCTTCAAATGAAGATTTCCGAAGATTGGATGGAAGAGAATTCCAGATCTGCGGTGCAGCATGCTGGAAAGAACGATTAGATTGCTTAGAGCGCGAAGGTAAGCTAGGTCTCACAAGAGTAATTAATTTAGAAGACCGAGTAACAGCAGGCTGCATCACTTTAATCAAGTGAGACATACAAGTTTGTCCAGGGATGGTGATGGACTTATAGGTTAACGAAGCTGTTTTGTAAATGATACGCTCTTTAATCTTTAGCCAGTGCAAAGACTTTAAAATGGGTGTAACATGTGAGTACTTGGAACTACAAAAAATTGCTCGAGCAAGAGAATTCTGAACAAACTGCAATCGATTTATCTCGCAGCCAGGGAGATTTAAAAACAGGGAATTGCAGTAGTCCAATTTCGATTGCACAAGAGCAGAATTATCGGACAGCTATTCTGTGTTGTATGTATGATTACTGGCATATGCTGGTGCACAGGTGCACTGCATGTGTAGTCTGTTAGTGCATACAATCACGGTATATAAACCCTTGTTACTTCTTCTTGGGTGTCATTATTGGTTCACTCAGTTCTTAGTATGTGAGTCTACAGTGGTGAGGTGGTCAGTAAGTTGGTCAAGTTATTATTATGTTTCGACGAGTTTTATTTATTACTATGCAGGAGACATGGCTCTTGTTCTGTTCTTCTTTTCTTGCCTTTAACTCTAAGTTATATCATGATATGTAACATAATTGTAAGTTATATTAGTGTAACAAGCCTGATACTGACATACACTATAAGTATGGAACAGTAACTATATATTTAATAGTACGCGATAGAATTCCTACTTTAACAATTCCTCATCCTTTCTTAATTCCGCTATTATATTGTGACTTTATATTTCATTAAAAAAAATTTATCTTTTACATTTCTGCCCCTATCTGTTATATTTTGAATCTTTAGTTTTTGTTATAAGTTGTTTGATATGCTGCATTGTTACGATCTGCTGTTTTGTCAGCTTGATTATTAATAAAGGAATAGATTATAATAAGGCCTAGATTATAATATGTGCGTGTACAACCTGTGTACGCGTGCTACATGCAAGTACGCCAGAGCGCAGCTACATCAGAGGATGCGGCCCAGTTAATAATTACATGGATATATTAGTAGATTCACTGTATGCACCTCATACATTAAAACTTAAATAACTTTGTCAATTAAGAACATATCAGCACATCGCGTTTTAAATTGATTTGACCGCACTTCAAAATAGCATTAGCAGAAAATATATGTAACTTGTGTTCTAATGTTTTATCGCAGTAATCACAGGGATATCGATTATTAACTTAAAAAATACAGTATATAGACCTACTGAACATAGTAGCCTATATATACATGTACTGTGTTTTTTAAGTTAATACTATTATAATATAATCGATTCGACCAATATGACAGGCATCACTTAAGTGAAATAACTTTCAAAATACAAGCGATAACGAAAAGAACTGTAGTTCGAATTGTAACTTAATAATTAGTCATTAATTACAAATTATAAAAAGGGATTTAACAGTAACAATTTTTCTGCTACTGACCCTAACGTAAAAACGTAAAAAGTGAGTGGACTTGCCCCACATTACCCTATATTATATATATATATATATATATATATATATATATATATATATATATATATATAATTTAGGGGTGTACCGGATTTGGTTTTTCAAATCCGCCGGAACCGGATTTCAATCACAAATCCGGCTTTGACCTAGTTATATTTGTAATATTAAAACCTACATAAAGCCAAGGTTAACGTCAGTTTCATCTCTCAAAACAATATAAGGGCCACGCTAGCCCAGGACTTCAACCCCGCACATACTGATTTTCAGTAGGAAGTCATCATTGTCATTAAGCTTCTAACTAGGTTATCTGCGTTTGCTCAATCGATCATCAACATAGAACCATTCACTAGGTTATAAGCGTATGTTCAATCAAGTTGTTCAAACATCACGGAGTCATTTACATGCTCAATAAACTCTTCATCATTGAATAATTAGCTATGTTATCAATATATGCTCAATCTATTCATCATCATTGAATAATTAGCTATGTTATCAATATATACTCAATCTATTCATCATCATTAAATCATTAACTAGGTTATCAATATATGCTCAATCTATTCATCATCATTAATCATTAACCAGGTTATCAATTTATTCTCAATATATTCATCATTATTAACCCATATAATTAATTACGATATCAGTATTTGCTCCCCACAAGTGATCGTTCTGAAGTCATTAACTGCCTCAATCAAATAATCATTGAATCCTTAACTAGTTTTTCAATATATAGTCTATAAAAGTATCATCAATAAGATATAAATTAGGTTATTAGTGTATGCTTAATCAAATAATAATCATTAAGACTTATGTTTTTCTTCTCTGAGGTAAACTTTCAGCAAAATTTTGAAATATCAACTTAATACTTTTTTTATTAAATATGATTGCCAAATCCGGTAACAAATCGAATCGGCTGGATATGGAAAAATTTGCCGGAACCGGATTTGCAAAAGTGCCGGAATCCAGAACCGGTACCCCCCTAATATATATATATATATATATATATATATATATATATATATATATATATATATATATATATATATATACAACTTAAACAGTATCTATAAATTTACTAGAGGTGACAACTCTTGCTTTAGCAAGCACACTATATAGGACGACCGAACATATGCAAGTATAGTTAGTGTAGTGAATGTAATACACAAATAAAATAAAATGAGAGAAATAAAGCATTATGTTCAACAGCTCATGTAGTACACCAAGTATATGTAACATATAACAATAACATTGGCTATTATTTCATATAGGAATGGTTTACTCGTTCAAAGCATATAATCGCGTACGTATTTAAAAAGACAATAACATTAGCAATTATATTTGTTTACGAGCGTCAATGCTTGAAGAAATATACAGGATATGTTAGACATTGATCATTTCATCTGTTAATTTCTTATTAAAAAATCAAAATGATTGACTGCAAACCATCTTCAACAGACTATAAGATGCATAAATTAATTAATATAAGAATTAATTTGACGTCCCTGACATCATCCTTGCAAGAGGAAACGGACGTTAAACCTTTATTATTATTAATTATCAACCAATTAACAGATAATTTAAATGCGTCTAATTAATATTATTTAAAATAATACAAAAATAAATTACAAAGAGTACACAAAGTTTAGTAATTCTACAAATTAGTTATTGTGCAATATAAGAAAATTCAAAGTATATACTCCCACAGTTACAGTTAAAAATTCTAAATAGCTTTACTGATCTCTTGTCGCTTTGCATAAATCACATAAGGCTATCCGGTCGTAATGCCATATGTGGATCCAGTGCGTAGAAAGAACTTTCGCAATATTGCACGAAGATCAGGCTTAATGTCGAATAATATGATGTCGCACAGCAGTGGATAGTAAGCCGTAGCGTGCAGGCGAAACTGTCAAAAACAACATGAAACAACAACAACAGTAACAGAAGCAACAACATCATTGTCATCATAAGTCATTGCCATCATTGTAATAATACCGTCACCATCAAAAATAAAAAAAGGCTTGAAGGATAGTGGAATACAAGCAATACTACAAACAATAACAACACCAAACAAAACAATCAACAACTACTACAATATACCAATTACAATCGCAACATCACCAACAAAAGCAACAACGACAAAAACTCATATTATAGTAAGTATAATGGCAGGAATACAAACTACCATTATCAACAACAATTGGTTCAACAACAATTGGATCAACAGCAATTGGATCAACTACTACACTATTTCAACCACAGCCACATAAAATGCGGAAACAACAGTCAAATATACAAAACCGTGATATACACATCTGGCATTACAAATAACAAGTTAGGAATTAACAGTAAGATCATGGTCTACTTCGTTTATCGTTTATAAAATAATTATCAGTGCTATAAGTTTTGTATGTTAACCGTAGTCAAACTAGTTAATCGTAACCAAAATTATAGGCAAACATAGTGAAATTGGAATACTTGAAAAATGTGAAAAAGTGAAGAAATTTATGAAGATACATTCCGAAAGACAGAAAATTAGGAATGAAAGAGAGAGATAAAGAGATACCGAGGTAGAAGCAAGAACGACAGACTGAGAAAGTGATATGGTAAAGTAAGAGTGCAACAGGGATTTTAAATATGGTTTAAATACTCAAAAGTAAATAAATTTTATAGTGGACTCAACTGTTTGATTTTGACGAAAACATTTTGACAGCGGGATTTAGCGCGCTTGGTTTAGTTGCACGTCAATAATCGAAGTTAAGCTAATTCGGCCTCGGTTAGGACATGATTGGGTTAGTATCACCTTGGGAGACCGAGTGTTGAAATCTTTGAATGAAAAAATTCCAGGGTGTTGAAAGGTTATTCTTAAATAGGTGACGACTGCAATTGATGCGCCATCAAAAGGCAACGATTACTATTAACAGTGGAGAGGAAGGAGTAAATGGGCCTTACATAAGCATTTGTGCTTCCTGACCCAGTGTGCCGTTATGCTACGTTAACTACATCTTTATTTTAACTATTGTGACAAGACAATTTTCGATCTAGAACACATCAACAACTTGCGACCATTCATTTAGCCTATACATTCAGCAAAGACATCACTGTAATGTAGATATGTTTTCTAATTCTGATTTCAGGTGCCGCCACTGGCTAAGCTCTGGTTAACAGTAACACAGCAAACAAGGGAGTAGAAAATTTACCAAGTCAGAGTTTAGCTTGAGCAGTTTAGTGAGAAAGAGCAGCAATAAGCTAGTCCAGGCATCTCTATGGCTGTCAGACTGAAGGCCAATGTAATAGCCCAAAGCTTCCTTTCCAACCCTGAAAATCAATCAATCAATCCATCAATTCAAATACGAAATCAGTCAAATAACAATTAATCAATCAAGCAATGGCATATAACAATTAATTAATCAATTAATGAGGTGATAAATCAATCTTTAATCAACAAAAGAAAACAACCATAAATAAATACCAGTCAGTCAATTAATCAATCAACTAGCATAGAAATCCTGATAATACTTAATAATTAATCCAATATTATGTAAATAAAACCAGTTATTTATACAAATAATAATTTTTATATCTAATGATATAACTCAAAGAATTGTTATAGTGGTAGTGATGAAAAAACATGTTCATTTTGTCCATGTTTTCTGTTTTTGTGCTTTTAATATGCTAAAGTTTCTGTACCAACTTTAATATAACATCGAGCTACAGGTTATTGTTAAGGTTTTTGATATAATATTACGGTTAGATTTATAAATAGAGTCAAAAACAATGCCAGCGTCTTACAGAAACTATAAAGCAGATGACAAAAGAACAGTAGGAAGACCTAAAAGAAGATGGAAGGACTGCCTCGAAGAAGACTTGAAGGCTGCTGGAGTTAGCTTTTATGGGAGAACAGAAGGAAAAAAAAGAATGAAAATCGAGGAAATGGCAAAGAATAGAGTTTTGTGCAGGAATATCACAGAGAAATCTTTAGCTGGAACCAGCCACAGGATAATCATATGACATAACATATAACTAACATTCATTATTAACTATATTAACTATATAATAATAATAATAATAATAATAATAATAATAATAAAGGTTTAACGTCCGTTTCCTCACTCAGGGATGATGTCAGTGACGTCCCCAACAGCACACATCACTATAGATCAATTCACCCACACCAATCTGCAAAAGAAATGTGCTGAGGAGAAGTAAGGTCCTAAACGAAAGCCAGTCCGGTGATCAAAAAATGGTCAGGGTAGATTGATTAAGTCTAGGGTGGGAAAAGGTAAGTTTTAAGCTTGCTAGAAATGTTGAAAGAGAAAAACAAGAGCGAAGATTAGCAGGAAAAGAGTTCCAGATTGTGGGTGCTGCATAAAAGAAAAAGAATGTCAGCCCAATGACGTGAGAATAATTTGGAACAGAGAGGAGATTGGCATCGGTGGAACGAAGTGCACGTGAGGGACGATAGGGAAGAAGAATTTCAGATAAGTAAGAAGGCTTGCCAAATCGCAGAGTTTTGAAAGTTAATAGAGATATTTTATATTTTATGCGTTGATTAACAGGGTGCGAAATTGAAGTTGAGAGGACTTGCAAGCAACACGTGCAAGAGAAGTTTGGGCGTGCTGCAAACGATTGAGAGAAGAAGTAAGAAGGCAACCCATGTAATAATGAATTACAGTAGTCGAGCTTTGAATGAACTATAGAATTAGCAAGGATAGTGGCTGAATTTCTAGTAAGGGATGTATTTCTAGTAAGGGATGGACGTATTTGCCTAGCCTGACGAATCTGAAAGAAAGAAGCACGACAACTATAACTAACACTCATTATTAACAATTATAAATGCCATTCATTATTCAATATCAAATGCTGAACCAAAATAAAAGTTTTCAATAACTACTTGAGGTATTTGGAAAATTGTACATATGAAAATCTAAGCATTCCCTGACAGTCCGGCGTCTCTTGTAATCACAACTGATAGTGTAACAGTGTTACTTGTAATTTTTAATGTTGCAAGTGGCTTCTCACAATTTGTTTAGCATTTCCATTTAATTTTTGAAAAAGAAATTGTAGTAACGAACCGAATTGTGAATATGAAATTAATTATATTTTGATGATTTTAAAAATAAATAGAGATCGAGATTAACTACATCACGCAATATGGATGCAAATATTTTACAAGGTAAAACAAGCATTATAGTGAAATGATCAACAATATTGATATCTATCACGTTTGATACCACATGTTTAAACCGTTAGACAATATAGTCCATTTTCCGTGTAACCAGTCCAGAGAATGTCCGAGATTTGACTCTCAGATCAGCGCAACTGGGATTCGAACTCATGATGGTTCAATTCACTTCAGGATCTGTCATTTTAGAACTTCATGACGTTACCCTACGTTATTAAGACATTCTACATATACGTATCATCTATGTATACGACTACATGCACATTTATGTATACGGCTACATGTAAGTGTTAAGTTGTAACTTATAAGTTGTAGCCATTATATAAAATCACGATAACTGAAAGTGAAAACATCCTTGGAAAGTGATGAGCTTGAATTCACTTTTAACAAATTGGAAGCAGAATTGAATTGTGTGTACTATAGTCATGTAGGCGGTGACTTGAATCGTGCTGTACGCAAGGTCTCCTCACACTCTAAATTCATCAATAGCACTTTTAGAAAATTGGGTTCAACACTTTGTAAGGAATATCTAAAATATCCGCGTGACGTTGATTTTACATTTGCTGTTGAACATCGTAATTTGTACTCGTGTTTTAATCATTTTTATATTAATAATGTATTTGTAAATTATGCAGCTTCTTTGCATATAATTAATGACTTTGATAATCTGTAGGACCATTTGCCATTAACTCTAACGTTGAATGGTGAGTTCGTTAAATCTTGTGTGGCAAATAATGTTAAAAGTAAACTTTTAAAAAAGGATTGCAAGTCAAAACAAATTTAAAATTTTCTAAATTGGAAATCCATGGGCAAAAGAGAATATCTTGAATTAACCGGTCAAGAGCTTCAGTATTTACATAATCTTCTCGGTACAAGTGACATTAAACCTCTGTTAATGGAAAAACAATATTTTTACAATCAAGGGGTTATTAATGCTATTTATGCAGAAATAGTCGCAATTTTGGTAAATACAGCTTTAGATACCGATGAAAATAAATGCAAAAACGGTGTACAAAAATTTTGGTAGAATAGTGAACGACTAATATAAAGACTTGTTCTATCTTGCATTTTACCAATTGGAAGCTGGCTGGACGTACTATGGCTGGTCCATTATACGAAGCAAAAAATGAAGTCAAAAATTTTACACCTCGGCTAACATTATTACGCAGGCTGGGAACGAAAGCTTCAATCGATGTTCTCTTAAAGCTAATTCGTATGCAAGCAGTGCCAGTTCTACTTTATGGTATTCCAGCTGTAAAACTGAATAAATCAGAAATGGAAAGCTTATCTAAGGCGTACAACAGTATCTTCTCAAAGATTGTCCGTACATTTGATAAAAATAATATTATTTACTGGTAAAAAGGCTAATGTTAACGTCAGTTTCCTCACTCGAAAGCGATGTCAGTGACGGGCAAGCTCAGGATTGAACCCGCACATACTGATCCGCAGTCGAATATCTTACCGACATCGCCACTGGCTCCAGCTGACTATTGTCAGTGGTATTGCGGTTTCTTGCCAATAGATTTATTATATGATTACCATAGGTTTACATTCCTGCATAATTTAATAATTAAAGATAAGTGCTAACAAAATTTGGACTCTACTGACAATTAAAAGTACAATGACTATTTACACATTGAAAGTAAATTTGCAATTAATAGCAATTACTCTTTGTCGAATATTTGTTACAAATTTTGGCGCTATTTTAAAAATGCTCTATTTTGACTATTGCACAGTATGTGAAAATATTGAAAATGTTAGACTTTTATAAGCATTTTTTGATGAATGCTGTTGTGTCATGGTTGCACTGTAATTGTATCTGTGTGTGTTTTCTACCAAGAAATAGTGAACTAAAGATTATTATTATTGATAGATCATAGTACATACTAGATACTATTAGATAGCAATACTGCAATGGCAATGGTGCATGCCATAGATATAAAACATCATATGAGTAATAGTAAAAAGTTTCAGCATACTCTGAGTGACCGTCACTCAGAGCCAGAGTCCTAATTTTAGGCATGAAAAAATTTATGAAAGGAAACAGCAAGAATATGTTTCACAAATTTAGACTGAGTTTTAACATTCAGGATAATCTGGATTCAATCAGATTCAGAAATCATGAATCGTGAATGACCACGACACATTAATTGATAAATATACTATTACTAATAGTGATGCATTAGCAGCAATACTAATTTTCAGTAGTGATATTAGTCATTTGCAACAGCCACAAACTACAAAACAAAATATTTATTTTCTACAAAAATGAAGGTGTTTTGTTTTTACGGTTTTATGTGTGTTTTTACCTTGTTTAAAAAACGTTACAAATTGTTTTAAAACAAGCTCACATAAGAAACATTTGAGTTATTGCAATTATTATTTATTTAAAACATTTATTGCTTGATGTTGTCCTTTATAAATCTATTACTGTCTCTTTGAGCGCACGTTTTGAGTGATGATCTGTAAAAAGTGCCTGTCTTCTTAAAAATGCATCACGATAGGGTAATGGGTTGGGTTTGGATAGAATTTGAACTTTTATGGTGGGCTTCGTCTAGTAAAGAATGGGTTAGGAGCCAAAATTAGACCCATATCCATATCAGACGTATCACAGGCGCAAGATTTAAAAGAGGTGCGCACTTTACTACAGTCTTTAGTAACTTTTTGATAGTTTTTCCTTATATTGAAGGTTTCTTTACCTTGCGCAACTCCTTCACTTGACTTCTGTTTCACACTTCTCAGCCTGAGCGATTGACTGCCATAAATATCTGAACTTCTTCACTGTTCTAACTTCGTATCATCTAATATTGCTACAGAGATTCCTCCTTCTCACTATCGTTATTAAAACCAGCAAGATTTGTTACATATGTCAATTTCTTAATCACAAGCAATGGCTTGTCCATTTCAAGAAATGACAAAAGGTTAAGAAATTAAATTTCCAACATTGATTGCCTGCAATTTCCTTATCCGTAGACATAACGTTCAATTAGCTAAACAACAAGGTAGCGAGTTCTAATAAGATGGATGACTCTACTAACTCAGATGATAACGAACTGGATCTGTTACTGAGACACAATAAGAGACATAGCAGAACATTTCAAGCAGCTAAATACAATTACAAGTTACATCTAGAAACAATGGAGAAGAATTTACTTGATGAGTTTCTGCTGCACTCGAGCCCTGTGAGACAGCCTTGCCTCGTCTCCATAGATTCGGAATAGAATTCTGAGGGCACAGGCTAAACTCTGAGTCTCCTGCTTCATCAGGTTAGGCTTCATCTTACCCTTAAATCCTACAAACAAATCAGTTAATCACTTATGTTTCTTCTTACCCATAAATCCTACAAACAAATCAATTAGGTTTCGTCTTACCCATGAATCCAACAAACAAATCAATTAGGTTTCTTCTTACCTATAAATCCTACAAACAAATACGTTAGACTTCTTCTTACAATTAAATCCTACAAACAAATCAGTAAGGGTTCATCTTACTCTTAAATCCTACCAACAAATCAGTTAGATTTCTTCTTACCCATAAATCCTACAAACAAATCAGGTTTCTTTTTGCCCTTAAATCCTACAAACAATCAGTTAGGATTCATGTAACCCATACATCCTACAAACAAATCAGTTAGGTTTCTTTTTACCCTTACATCCTACTTATATACACAACAGTAAGGTTACATCTTACCTTTAAATAAATCAGTTAGTATATAGAAATGTTTATACAGATCAGGTATTCAGAAATGTTCCTAGATAAACTAAGATATATTTTCCTACCAGCTTTCCACAGCAGGCTCCTCTGCTCTTGGTTAGAATTGAAGTGCTTAGCAAACTCGTGGGACTCCAGCAAGCAGTCCATCAGCTGGAACAGCTGATCTGAGGTCAGAAAGTGGAACATGCCCTGATCTTCTTTCTGTGTTAGATCAACGCTTGCCTCTCCATCCATAACAAAGCATTCAGCCTGTGACAGGAATTAAGTATGAAATTAGCTGAAATTACAAATTCAGACAGAGAATAATATAATGTTCAAGAGTTTATAAATATCATGAGAACTTACTTTGAATTTAAATATTCATGGCTAAACAGAACATAAAATTACGAGAGCAAAAGAAACTATTTAGTTATAATAGAAATGTTAGCAACATATAATATTAGCAGATAATATTATATTGACAACTACCTTATAGAAAGAAGTAAAGTTAAAGTTGTAATGAAATGCTAGAGGCGGAATGCTACTCCTGAACAACGGACAAGAGACCGAGCACAGACTGACAGCACAATACCTGAGCTGCAGCCTGATTCTCTGCGTCCTCCTTCCGACTGGTCGTGGGAAAGAAAATAATGTTATCGATGGTCTGTATCAGCTCCAACTGCACTACGCATTTGATCAATAGTGAGCTGAATAGATCGTGCTCAGAGTACACCTCTGTAACAATACAGCAACAGACAATACAGATTCTTCCCATGTCACTCAATTTCCTGCTCGAAACGTAGTATTGAATTAATTCAACAAATGAATAGTTATATTGAAACAAATGAGCAGTTCTATTCATTTTAACCAGTTAGCTCAACCTGACGCAGTACTGAGTAGATATCAATAGTTAATGCGTCAAGCACGCTAAGCTCAATATTAAAAATTGTAAAGTATTATTTATTACAAATTAAAATTACATCAAAATTACAATTAGTTATTGTCTAATACTTACATAAATCCTCTCTCAAAACGTTAAAATGCTATCACTTAACTTGTAGAAGTAACTTTATTACCAGTTTATCAGGCAAATTGGAAAATCATGTAACATAAAACTTCATATCGAATTTAATGAGGCCGAGAATGAACTGGAGGCAAAACAATGATTTTTCATTTCAAAAACTGAACAGAAGGATAACGTAGACGCCATATTAAAACGATATCTCGTTTTCATTACAAAGAACAAGCATAGCGTGGTATTGTGTTTCACTACAATTCCCAACCACATCTGTTTGCTATGCATTCTCAAAGTTTTACTGAGCCCGCCTTGAGTTCTAAACAATATAATCCAATTATTATATTTGATCGGAATATAATTTTAAACAATTACATTTTACAATTATATGTAAGTTGATATTGAGCTAGTAATATATTCAAATAGTAGCACGGTATTGAGATGAGCTAGGTTAGTAAGGTGCCCCGCACTGCAGATGAAAGATTGAATCCAGTGTCCACCGCATAAATGACATCTATTAGGAAAAGAAACTGATTTTAACTTAATATTAGCTTGTTCTATCATGAGGAAAGTGGAAGACAGAGAAGAGTGGAGGCGTTATAAAACCACGGACCTGACAGTAGGCAGTGCACTAAGAGAGAGAGCTTGTTCTATATACGAGACCTCAGGTTAGCTAGGCAATCTTTTGAAGCAGGCAACTAAAATACTATATACTAACAATTAGCCTGCCTTAAGGTACAAGGGTTTAAAAATTGGCCTACTAGAATAGAACGTAGTTTTCCAATTTAATTTAGATATGAAATGACGATCGTACAACATGCAGAAATTAAAATGCAAATTATGCTGCTACTTGGGAAAGAATGGTCGCAAAAGATTAAATGGTTTGGGTGAAATAAAGGCATACTCGTTGAAATAATCGCTGATTAATAAATAATGCCAGAAAGTCGATAGTAATTGCTTGGCCCTATTACCTGAATGATCAGAGCTCCAAGTGGTATAAATATTTAAAACCAGCACCTACGAAAACAGCTAAATTAAAACCCGCACCTATGAAAAAGGCTTAATGCTTCAGTAAATAACAAACAGCTATGGTTCTTGATGAAAGCATATCTCAAAACTGAATGATTGACTGCCTGGTTGACTTTAGCTATACTAAGCTCAGTCTAAACAAGAGAAATCAGCGACTGGTCGACTGATACGGTATACTCACTAGTCCTAGGAATTTTACGCTGATGATCTCGAGACTCCATCGAAGCAGAGCTAACAATAGATTGATCGCTCTCGCCTCTCAGCATCGAACCTCCCCCACTCAACTGATCCTCCCGACGTGGTACACTCTCACTCACCTCCTGTTCAACAACACATACACTCTCACTCACCTCCTGTTTAACAACACATACCCTCTCACTCACCTCCTGTTCAACAACACATACCCTCTCACTCATCTCCTGTTCAACAACACATACACTCTTACTCACCTCCTGTTCAACAACACATACCCTCTCACTCACTTCCTGTTCAACAACACAGACCCTCTCACTCACCTCCTGTTCAACAACACATACACTCTCACTCACCTCCTGTTTAACAACACATACCCTCTCACTCACTTCCTGTTCAACAACACATACACTCTTACTCACCTCCTGTTCAACAACACAGACCCTCTCACTCACCTCCTGTTCAACAATACATACACTCTCACTCACCTCCTGTTCAACAACACATACACTCTCACTCACCTCCTGTTCAACAACACATACACTCTCACTCAGCTACTGTTCAACAATACAAACACACTCACGCATTTCCTGCTCAACAACACATACTCTCTCACTCATCTCCTGTTAAAAAAACACAACCTCTCAATAAAAACAACGTGGAACCTCTCTTCCAACCACAGATTAAATCATCTTACATGACAAATTTTTATCACAAAATCGGCATCATTTAGATTTTTTTGTTCTCTTCAGTATTTCCTTTTTCAAGTGCTTTTTTTATCGTTTGGGTGGAAAATAAGGCATTGACTGATGATAGGTGCACGACAAAGAGAAATGGAGAGGTCAATTTGTATCCTGCTTCTAGATAAAACTGATGACCGTATTTACTAGTGAGATAATTTGATGATTAAACCACAACAGCGGTGGGTGTAAACAATGGATTAGTCACAATTTCGTATTCTGTTAGGTTTAAATCACGGTTTAAAGAATGGAGTAGCGGCACCTCTGTTTTTCATGGTTTACATCACGGTGTAACTTAAACCATGGATTAAGATCTAATTGGCCATTCAATCACATATGTACAATACACATGTACTAAAGCAGGCTATCGATTACTATAGACATCATGAAAGTCATGTTTTTACCTATTCTGTTGACTTCAGTAAAGCTTTCGATAAAGTTAATTATTGGAAAATGTTTGGGAAATTACTAGATGATAACATTAACACCAGTATCATATCTATTCTTGCACCCTGGTACTCTAAATAGCTAGATAGCTAGAGAGGGACAGCGAGAGTCAGACTAAAGACCGAAAGAAAGACAGAATTGAATGTTGCACCCTTACCCAACACATTTATCGCTTTCTAACGCTTCTTCTTTCACTAACCTCATCATTGCCGATGTTAGCGCTTGAGACACTGCCCTCTCTCCGGTGCCTGTTGATTGGCTGAGCTATAGCGGGCATTGTTATTGCCTGATCTGGTCTCCAAGTCAGCAAACTTAGCAAAATACACAACTTAGTTTAAACCTCACACTTAAAACTAATTTCTACGTACATTAGTAGGTTTTATAAAACAAATATATTTTATCTGTTTAATGATGTTACAAATTAATTTCACTATTTATGTTGAAGGACTTGCTTGCAATTGCAGATTTCTTAAACATCAAGAAAAGCTTTACAAAATTTCTATTTTAATTATTTATACAGGGTGCGCATTAAAAAAATCCTTAGCAAAACTGCGATAACTTAGTCAATTCTTGCTGTTTCGTTCTGAAATTTTAGTCGTCTGTTGAGGAGGAATTTTTCAAAAGCACACAAAATTTTGTAGAAATATTTTGATTAGGACCGCAGTTATTAAAGTTTTACGGTAAAATTGATTTTTTTAATTGACAGATCGTTACAGTTGATGTTAGATATTTAGTCCATCCAAACTAGATTCCCCACGACAAAGTAAACAAGCAAATGACGTCAGGCTAATGGGTTAATGACGTCAAACAAATGGGCTAATAACCTGACTCAGACCAATTAACAACTGCTGCTAAATGTTAATAAACCAAGATCTAGTAGGGCTTTCGGTTAGTGTGCGCCTGGGTCCCAGAAATTACTACAAAACGCCATAATCTCGACCCCAGATAGAGATGTAAGGGAAGATGATATTAACCTACTGAATGTAACATAGTAACCTACTGATTAACCTATGTAGGATATTGAATAGAAAGAACGTTTTACTGAGACACTGGAGGCTACTAAAATCATATTATATAAAACATCAGGTGCGCAGTTCTCCCTTTTTCTGTTTCTCACTCACACGCCATCACTCAAGAAAGGGTACACCATGTCAGTCTTAAAATTCACATGGCAGGTTTTCACCAGGAGCGTTGGCACTCAAGAGAGGGCTCAGCATGTCTGTCTTACAATCCAAATGCAAGTTTTCACGAGGAATGTTGTATCCCCTTCTTTTTCGATTATTTAATACAGTTTAGGCCTAA
Source organism: Enchytraeus crypticus (assembly GCA_905160935.1). Lineage (NCBI taxonomy): Eukaryota > Metazoa > Annelida > Clitellata > Enchytraeida > Enchytraeidae > Enchytraeus > Enchytraeus crypticus. The sequence continues at coordinate 632,963 of CAJHZI010000715.1, forward strand.
AATGTTTCATTTCAATTTTTACAATGAATAAATTCTTCATTTCATTTATTGGCATTTGTTTATCGTTAACATTTTTCACAATTTCTCACAACTGCATTAAAGTTCATTGCCATACTAATTTTATGCATATATATTAAAAGTCGAGAGTAAGTTAGAGATAGACTGATAAAGAGAAAGCATAACTACGTGTGTGGGAGGGTCGTATGAAAGATTTCCTCGATACATTGACAAGTGCTTGACCACGCATCCACGCTGAATTTTCCTCCATTAGATATCACCAGATTCTCTAAACAGTTTGTTCCTGAGCGAGCCAACTGCTCGTTATCTATTACACAGTCAGAGAAAAAAATTAATCGATCACTGTCATCATCCTCAAACTGATAAAACTTGAACCTGCACAAAATATAAACATATATAAATTTCTGCACTGGTTTAAGTTGGCACTTAAATTTGCTACAAGCTACATTATATTAATTGACATGAAAGTTTGGAAGTCCTTTATGTCATTCAATGATGACGTCTGAGAAGTACTAACCATACAAGCAAATATTCATTGACATTGAATGTTCACAAGAAGCCTAAGAGAAAAATAATGAGTTCAACAAAGTAGAACAATTAAATCCTCACCCGAAGGTGATGTCAGGGACGTCTAGAAATCACTATTAAACCACAGAACTTTTCACTATGCCAGAACACACCATCACAATCTACGATTAAATTTATATATTTATTTTCCTGCATAGGTTAAGTCGCTTTACCTCCAATTTTTCAGCTCAGTACCATAAATGGTTTTGTAGTTTATAGGTGATTACGAAGTACATTTTTAATTTAGATAAGTAGAATCTTTTTAGTTACTACAAGCCATGATTAAAGAGACGACGAGAGCCTAAACAGTGTAAGTCTGTTATCAAAGGAACGAGATTCAATTCAGATAGATCTGTACAAGAAAGAAACGAATTTTGATCTTGCTTAGGATAGCAATGTTGCATGTACACGATAGAGGAGCTTCTTGGAAAGAATTCTCATAATACTGGAGTCTTAACTCAGTATGTTAATTTTTTATTTCACAGTTAGGCCACATATATGTACATAGAAACATACAATTAGGGCATGCACACAATTAGGTCAGTAATTTTAATAAAAAAAAGGCGTGGTGAGTTATAGCTAGGGAATTCTACAATATTAACAATAATTTAGTAATAAAGCTGTTAATGCTAATGCTAACGTCAGTTTCCTCACTCGAAAGCGATGTCAGTGACGGGAGAGCCCAGGATTTAATCCCCGCACATACTGATCCGTGGTCGAATAAGCTTATCTTACCAACATCGCCACTGGCGATGAATAATAAAGGTAATAATTATTATATTATGACGTAACTAAGCATAGATAATTCACGGTCACATCTAAGCTCTAGAGATCTTGGACAGCTTGAGTCAAATGACACTCAGATCAGTCAGATGAGAGCGGGAGGAGAAAACAACTCCTAAAAGCGTCGCAGTAACTGTCAGTGATTTAATGTAGCATTTCTGCTTTGCAAGTGAATATCTTCTTGAATATTAATTAATAGTGAAGTAATTAGATCTAAGCACAAATTATTCACCATAAGCTAGGCCTACAGGCCCACGTTACTTTTGAGATTCACCATAAGATTGGTCTACAATACGCCTATTTTCGATTGTTGCCGCAGATGCCTTGTCGTTCATAGAAAAACTTCCTAATAAACACAATGTCATCATAGAAGAACTTCCTAATGCACACAATGCCATGTCTTTCTCTTCGATTACACAGTATTCGCCTCTGTCATTAAAAGCATTATCTTTGAAAACTAACAGTATTTTCACTAAAGTATATCTATTTTCACTAAAGTATTTTATAAAGTAACTAAATACATAAATATCTAACAGTAATTCTCTGAGCTCCAAAAACAAAAACTAAACTTTATAAAAGCACTTAATTTTAAATTGAAAACTAATGAGATCTTTTTGGATTTACTGATTTAATTTTCCTTTTTGATTTACTAATCTAATATTTTAATTATTTTAATTGAAAACTAATCTAATAATTAATTCAATGCAAAAGTTCAAACCTTGCTCGACACACCACTTTAGTTGCTCGTAGAGCTGTATCGATAGAACAACACTAAGTACATCATAGTATTGTGTAAACACGTCCACGATGGCATAGAGAGCATGATTGCATGTAGTGGTCATCCATTCAGACTTTTCATATTGGTTCTCTGGCAGCTTCATGTCGTCAAAGATACGAAACACTATCTTGAAGATATCATTCCACCAGTGGGAGCGGAAACTGTCACCATACGTCTTCAATATCTCAAACATTACTGTTAGACCTCTGCATAGCAATTAATCAATTTCTCAATCAATGCATCAATCAATTAATTCATAATATAATTCATCATTCAATCAATATTGCCAATTTGGATGAAATAATATCACATAAAAAGAGTAAAAAGAACTGAGGAAGAAAACTAATATTTTGAGACTCTTGCATATAGACTAGATAGAGTAATAAAATGCCTGTCTATACTTAGAACAACGAGAAAAGGAAATGAATCCATACAAATAAATTAATTGATAGAAATATCATTTTCCAGAACTTACTCGACACAAGAGAAAGACATTAGACATTAATCAAAGAGAACTACGTCTTTGACGTGAAATTTTTTTAATCAAAATGAGCTACAACAGTAAGACAATCAATGGGGATCAGGTGTATCATTGAAGGCTTTAGAAGTTTATAAATTTTCTTAAAAGTTTTTAGTATCATTCTATAGAGAACAAAAGTAGGCTACGTATAACTAATAACTAGAGACAAAAGAGTAACTCATAATTATGTTCTATGGTAAATAAATTTATATACCTAGTTCTAACGTCTAGTTTACATCTGTTGATGATACAGGAGAGCTCAAAGAGCACAGGAAACCAGCCTCTCACCCACAGTCTGTCCTCTTCTGATACATTCATCAACTGTTCCTGGTCTCCTGCATGCTCCTGGAACACCTACACACACAAGAATCACGTTCCTGCATGCTTCTGGAACACCTACACACACAAGAATCACGCTCCTGCATGCTCCTGGAACACCTACACACACAAGAATATCACGCTCCTACATGCTCCTGGAACACCTACACACACAAGAATCACGTTCCTTCATGCTCCTGGAACACCTACACACACAAGAATCACGCTCCTGCATGCTCCTGGAACACCTACACAAACAAGAATTACGCTACTGGATGCTCCTGGAACGCCAACACAAACAAGAATTATACGCTACTGCATGCTCCTGGAACACCTACACATACAAGAATTACGTTACATGCTCCTGGAACACCTACACATACAAGAATATCACGCTCCTACATGCTCCTGGAACACCTACACACACAAGAATCACGTTCCTGCATGCTCCTGGAACACCTACACACACAAGAATCACGCTCCTGCATGCTCCTGGAACACCTACACAAACCAGAATTACGCTACTGGATGCTCCTGGAACGCCAACACAAACAAGAATTACGCTACTGCATGCTCCTGGAACACCTACACATACAAGAATTACGCTACTGCATGCTCCTGGAACACCTAACACACAAAAATTACATTTCTGCATGCTCCTGGAACACCTACACACACAAGAATCATGTTCCTGTGGTGCTCCGACAATTAACTTGCATACTTTACTAAAATTAGTTACCAAAATAATTCATATAGGGAGTCTAAGAAAATAAAATTATCGACTCTTCGATTCAGAAGTTATTCGTTTATTTTAGAATTGATTACGATAATTGACCAGTTAGTTATACGTTGATGCAAAGCAAATGCTTCGAGGTGTTTGAAATAATCACCAGCTGCTTTAAAGCTTGAAGTAACAACGCACAGCAACGCCATTAGAATCACAAACGAAAGCCTTGTCAAAAAAATTGAATTTCATATTTTGTGTAAGTAGTAGTTAAGCAGACAACGCTAGAAGGGTATCTATAAGCGACATATAGGACTGTACAGTAAATAATTAAATGGTCATATTTTATAAAGAAAATACTGTCACTGATCAGACTCGAGGTATGACCAAAGCTTTATCATGGCTGTGCATTTCAAAGCTCTAGCAAGGCTTGGGATGCCGCTTAGGATACTGCATTGAATTCTAATCTGTTTTGGTAGCATGCTTCCATTATATAATACACTATTGATTTATATTTATAAATTAGATCAAACTGAAATATCCTCTGAAATCATAACACGAAAAATGTCAACTGCGTGACCAGTATCAGTTTGACTTTCTTCACAGGACATAGAGCCAGCAGTTAATAAAGCACCCAGACTACAAAATTTTGAATGAAATCTGCTCAATATACTATGACCCTAGGCAAAAGAGCTCGAGATACGCAGCTCCACTATTTGACTTAAATGTTCGATCCTAAGTCTAAACGATTATTTGATGACACAAGCTGTTGCCAATGTCTTTTTCATTTGGTTACATAGTTAAACTTTGTTGAACGAATGTTCAACATTTGTTCAGCTTTGTTGAACATGAAAAATGTCAACTAAGTGACCAGTATCAGTTTGACTTTCTTCACAGAACATCAGTTAATAAAGCACCCCAGACTACAGACTACACACCAGACTAAATAAAAATATTTCTTGCTCAGTAGTTTAGAGCGCTCTTAAACGCTCTCAACGCAGAACACGTTCTTGAAGCTCAACTCTCTTAAAGCAGAAACGACCGCTGACTTCTGCTTCTTTAAACTTTTACTTTATACCTTTAAGATAAAACCACAAATATTTAAAATGTTATTCCTTACAAGTAACTATCAAGCTACTTTGCTGAATGAGTTATTAGCCTCACAAATAATTACGAAAATTGTGACATAAATTTTGCTGTGAAGTTTAGCATTCTTAAACCACGTACACGTACTAATCGTTTTCAAATATCTACGATCATCCTAGAGCATGTGCAGCACATGGCATAGTTTAAAATACGGATTAATGGCAAGTCCAGGACAAACAGGTTTTCTCTACCTATATTCAGAATTTTCAAAGACTTCATTGGTTACGTATGAGAGTAACATTAAAACATTTTGAATTGAAGTACTTTAATACATATAAATGATATAATTTAGAGTAGAAATATTACATTTGTGGCAGTGTAAACATGCAATTCTGCTCAATAAATGCTGACCAGAGAGAACATTATATTACATTACATTGGTTACTTCGCATTATTGTTGCGATGTTGAAAATATATATCTAAGCAAGGAAGTTTCAGTACCTGAGGTCTCTCTGCTACATATTTAGCGCAGTGACGTATGAGCCTGATGGCCTCCATGCTCGTGTCAGGGAAGGCTGCGTTACAGACAAACTCTGAGAGACATTTAACCGAGTCCTGGAAAGAGTCTATGACAGCCGTGAAGTGGCGATCAAATATCGAGACTGTAACAGAACAATATTACTTTTGGATGAAAGAATATCAGAAGAATGTCAGCAAAGAATGTCAGAACACCAACTTCAGGTTACTGCAATAAGTCCGCACAAAATTAACAATTATTGTAAAAAAGTATAAAAAAGGTAAAAACTCATTATAGTGAAATGATCCACTACGTTGATATCTATCACTTTTAATACCACATGTTAAAACCGGTAGGCGATTTTTACCATTTTCCGTATAACCAGTCCTGTGAATGTCCGAGATTTTACTCTAAGATTTTTACTCTAAGATTAGCGCGGCAGGTATTCGAACCCACGAGAATTCTATTCACCTCAATATCTGTCATTTAAAACTTCATGACGTTACTATTACGCTATTCAGACATTGTAAACTCATCATAAAGCAAGAGGCATGAAAAAGGAGATGCTATTACCGCGATTTTCAGTAATATTTAGGCTAATATTTATAAAAGCATAATGGTAAAATATAAAATAAATATTATTATTAATAAATATCATTATAAATATTATGGTAAATTATTTAAAATATAAATTATTTCCTGTAGTAAAAATTGCAAAATCTGAGCACATCTCGAAAATTATCTCGTCACCTTGTACATCAGGTCGCACATGGCTTCCGGTGATCACCGAGAAAAATGTATTCACTTTATTCTATCGTTCTCTGAGAACTGGAAGCTCCAATCCCGCAGGCTTTCCCAACGTATTACTGCTCAATCATCATCTATCTGCTCTATCGTCACCTATTTGATCTATCATCATCTATCTGCCATACCATCCTCTGTTTGCTCTATCTTCATATCTGCTCTATCATACTCTATCTGTTCTCTCGTCTAACTGCTCTATCATTCTTTATCTGCTCTATCATTTTTTATCTGCTCTATCATCCTCTGTCTGTTCTATCATCCTCGATCGGCTCTCTTATCCTCTATCTGCTCTATCATCCTCTACCTGCTCTATCATCCTCTATCTGCTCTATCATCCTCTACTTGCTCTATTATCCTCCATCTGCTCTATCAGCTCTATCTCTATAACCATTATTCATATTCTTTGACACATCTACTCTCTCAGCCTCTATCTGCTCTCTCAGCCTCTATCTGCTCTCTCAGCCTCTATCTGCTCTATCATCCTCTATCTGCTCTCTCAGCCTCTATCTGCTCTATCATCCTCTATCTGCTTTATCATCCTCTATCTGCTCTATCAGCTCTATCTCTATAACCATTATTCATATTCTTTGACACATCTGCTCTCTCAGCCTCTATCTGCTCTCTCAGCCTCTATCTGCTCTCTCAGCCTCTATCTGCTCTATCATCCTCTATCTGCTCTATCATCCTCCATCTGCTCAAGCATCATCTATCTATTACATCATCCTCTATTTGCTTTATTATCTTCATACCTACTCACAGTCTGCCATTAACGTTGTTTCATCTATATAATAACGATTGTTCAGCAAATGTAATTATTAGCTATTATAAACTGGTAAACCTACAGTCAATTTTAATTCTATTTTGCAGCTCATTAAGGCCTGCTTTTCTCATGATCATCTCAGCATACATGTACATAGTGAAGGGTGCTGGAGATGAATACAACTACGTCTTACACCTTTCTGAAGTCCAAATTTTCTATATTTATCTGTAGTCAAAATTCAGTTTTGACGACGACTTCTTTATCGACATGGAGTGTATAAGACGCTCAGGCACCCAAATAGGTCTCAGTGCGTTCATATTAAAGGATAATCCACACAGTCAAAAACATGCTGTAGGCAATACAACAGCATTACAATCTTGTTTATATTCTCGTTGTTGCTCCAGTATCCACCCTATAATGGCAATGGCATCTCAAGTCCATCTGTCCGCCCTAAAACCAGCTAGTAAGTCAACCTTCAAGATTTCACGTTGTATGCGACTTTCTATTCTACCATTAGCAACCTTAATAAGTATCTTGAATGCATGAGAAATTAATACAGACAATTATTTTGTTTGAACTTTATTCATATTTTTGACATATTAGCCATTAATGTTACAGCTTCATCTCCTAATTCCTCGATTAACTCCATTTGAATACCAACTTCATCCAATGATTTTCCATTGTTTAGTCTGCGTAAAACCTTTTTTTCATAAGGCAATTGGCTGTGATACAATTAACTGAATAGCATCAATTACTGCGTTAAACTGTCAATAGTTACATTAACATAGGTAATAATAGTGGTAATAAAACTAATAATAATAATAACAGTAAAACAAAATAATCATGATTATTGACGTTCGTTAGCAACCATTACTTGTATCAAATCTATTCTTACTGGCATATACTACTCGACACATCAGAGACAACCAAAGTGTTAGAGCCTTGAATGACCGTAATTCTTAAATTTCTATGTGTAAAGAATCGAAAACGTACGAATTATTTTTCCAGTAGTCTGAAAGGCCAGCTCCACAGTTGTCTCATCATGATCGGAGGCAGCAAGGTGAAACACACTGAAGATGTTCTTCCAACCAGAGCGAATATTCGAAGCCTGAGAATTCACCATCTGAGCTATACATCTCACGACCATATCTCTTATCGTCTGAGATCTAAAAAGCAACGTGTACAAACCTCACTATTATAGTTCTTATAGACTGAGATCTACCCAACAATGTATACACCCATTAATATTATTTACACAACTATACATAAACACTTAAAGTCTGCGATCCTGTCGTTTACACATCAAATATCTATATATCGTTACTAAGTGTTTAAGTCTGGAATAGTCAAAGCTCTGAAAAATATGTGCAACAAAGAAAAGGCTATTGTCTCATATCTCATTTAAGGTTAAAATATGAACGAGTGTATCAGCTTGTTTATTGCTTGAGCCAGACTAGAGCTGCCAATTTGGCACATTCCTACATAAAAGTTAGAGCAAATATTTTTGGATTCCATGTGAAAATTGCATCACCATAATACATAATTCCATCAGCTGAAGAATTATAATTCCAAGCACCACGTGTCTTAAAAAAGATGGGCTTCAGGGCATTCAGCATCTCTGGACTTACAGTTTAGAACAATCTATCGGCCAGTCTAAGACACTAATTCTCTCTTTCTGACTTTTAGAAGCAGCTTATAACTGTTTCATTTAATATTGCGCATAATTAGCTCTACTACCGCTATTAGACATGAATCAAAGAGAGTAATCAAAATCAAACAAGAATACTCAGAAGAAGGTGAAATAGGACGTGAAGTAAGACAAGGTTGTAGCATTTCGCCGCTGCTGTTTAACATTTATGCTGAGGCAATGATGGAAGAAGCCATGGAAGAAGGAATCAATGTAGGAGGAAAATTGTTATAAGATGTATGATTTGCAGATGACCAAGGAATGGTAGCGGGCAGCGATACTGGACTGCAGAAGATAATGGATAGGCTGAATGACATGGCATTGAGATATGACATGAAGATTAATATCAAAAAGACCAAGAGAGTGTCCAATAATAAAGATGAAATTAAAATCACTTTAAACGGTACGAAACTGGAACAGGTAAGAAGTTTCAAATATTAGGGCCATACCGTAAAAGATGACGAAAAATGTGAGACTGAATTATGCAGTAGGATTGCACAAGCAAAAGCGGCCTTTGGTAATAGGAAAGAACTTTTAACAAAACGTCTAAAGAAAGACACAAAGATAAAGATAGTGAAAACTTCGATTTGTACCACGCTATTGTATGGATGTGAAACATGGACCTTAATCAGTCATTAAGGAAAGTAGATAATAGGAAACCAGAAGCATTGGGAATGTGGATATGGAGAAGAATGGAGAGGATTAGCTGGACCCAAAAGGTTACAAATGAGGAAGTTCTGGAGATAGTTCTCACAGATAGACAGTTGATAAATGTGTTTTAAAAAATAGGAAGAACAGTTAGATAGGACACATTCTAAAGGGGGAAAGTCTACTAAAAGAGGATATAGGAAGAAAGTAAAGACAGGCCGAAATTAGGAATGTTAGATAATTTAAAGGTCCACTCATATGTGGACATGAAGAGGAAAGCGGAAGATAGAGAAGAGTGTAGGCTTTATATACCATGGACCTGCCAGTAGGTAGTGTATTAGGATATATAAATATATATATATATATATATATATATATACACTGTATATACAGGGTGAGTAAAAAAAAGATAACACCTGCAAAAAGTTTGAATATCTCTGGCTGTTGTTAATATTTTCAAAGCAAACTTTTACCAATTACTAAAGGACTTGTTGATGGGGGTGGCCAATTTTCATCTATTTTAATCTATGGATTGACCAATTATACAAATTTCAGCAGAGCAACCCCCCATTTTTACCTAAAAATGGCGTTTGCTACAACGGTAAGGGCAAATTGCACTTCATTGGCCAGAAGGAAAGGTAAACCCTCATTATTACGTCAATACTTTACTTTCCAAGCTGTTTGATGATTGCTATGCTCTTCTACCAAATAGTTTCATCTTTCAGTAGGATGATGCTCTGACTCATGCTTCTCGTCATGCACATGAATGGATCAGCGAGAGAAATCCGCATTTCATCATGAAGAGTGAATGACCTCCAAACTCTCCTAATCAAAATCCTATGGATTACCATATATGGGGAACCATGCTGCATCTCTATCAGAAACACCAGTCGAAGCCTAAAAGCAAGGCAGAACTGCAGGAAGTGCTATCTAACATCAATTTGGGAGAGACTGCCCCAAACTGGAATCAACAGGGCTGTCCTAGCGTTCCGAAAGCTGCTGCAGTCCTGAAAAGCAACTGGAGGAAAGCATATCGAATAGGCAGTAATGCTAGCAGATACAACTGGTTCTTTCTGAACCACCACAACGACTCTTTCAGAGCTAAAATAAAAATAAAATAGAATTTTTATTTACAGTACGTTCAAAAATGGGGGGTTGTTCTGCTTAAACTTTCATAATTGGCCAATCTATGTACCAAAATAGATGAAAATTGGCCATCCCATCAGAAATTAGTCCTTTAGTATTTGGTAAAGGTTTGACTTGAAAATATTAACAATAGCCTGAGATATTCAAACTTTTTGCAGGTGCTAACACTTTTTTTAACTCACCCTGTATAGATATATATATATATATATATATATATATATATATATAATTTTTTATATTCCTGTTTTAAGTTTTATATTCAATATATAAAACTTAAAACAGGAGAGTCGATCTATTAATTTCTACTTTACTTCCTATTAAACACAAACAATAGCAAACACAAGCCACAATTGTAAAGTGAAGCAAATGACTGAGATGACAGAAAGAGAAGAAGCAAGTGGCTGATAAAAAGCGAGAATGATTGGGTCACATACGCTGCGAATGACTGAATAGTATATATATATATAATTTCAATGTTTCATCACTATGTAACACACCTGTTTTTCTTCATAATATACTCAAATGGTCGAAGGAAATCCTTTTGAAAGCGGAAATTAGCAAATTCTCCTTTTTCCAAAAACTTCATGGACAATTGTCTCAACGAATCCACTGCAAAGAATGCTATATTCTCATCAGGATTACACCCAACCTGTTAAAATTGACACAATTACATACACCAATTAATCAACTAAATATCTGATAAATTTTGGAATAAAATCAGAAACACATAACCATGGCTTTCAAACAACTTTGCAAATATTTGCGCCTGAGTAAGCCCTAAATCAAAAAAAGTAGAAAACTAACATACTAAGAACTGATGGCTGCGGTTGCAGTAAATAGCAAAAGAAACAATAGGCTATTAAAGTCTAGTACAGGCTGTTAACTTTGAAGATTTAATTAAACAGACTAGAGCTTAAGATAACGATGATTTATGAATCATTACAAAATAGATAATTTATTAATAGAACAGCTCTAAAACCAGTCACAGTCCCTGCATACGTCATCAATTATAATCGCTACCATCTCTTTCTTAAACAGAATATGGAACAACATACGAAGAAAATGTCGCCCTAAGCCTGAAGCCTTATGCGCATTCTAACCAATTTTTTCCATAATACATACAATTCTATTAATTACACATCAAGTTTGTTATTCACCTTGTTGAAGTGATCACCGACGACCTGCCAAATACGAGACCATTGCAGACGAATGCGACCCATGTTGTAGTAGGAGATCTCTACTATTTTCTGTAGGCTAAACATACGCGGATGTGAAGCGTTAGACAACTCCTCCATAGATACAGCACAAAGAGCCCGCACAAACTCGACTATAACAAATATAGTGTACACAGATAAAGCTCAAAGTGTAATATAATTTAGTTCATCACAAAATACTACATTCAAAATACTCAGTCAAAAAACTACATAATACACAGATGCACTATAACACATCAACGAATGAATCAGCCAATAAAAATGAAGCGTCTTATTATTTTCCTGAAAGGGGTGCTAGTAACATCTCAATAGTCAAATATACAGCTAAAGCATTTCGCATCACCTGAACAAACTTGCAAATGCAGTAAAACAGCGTCCACACAAATGAGTGCTGTAACTCCACAGATAGCCTACACAACACTAAGATAAATCATAGAAGGCTGCAACACAGCTCACACACACTCAACTTCAACAACTGTGGTAATCTCCCAGTAGCTCTCACTCTCTCTCTCTCTCTTACTGCACTGGCAGGTCCATGGTATATAAAGCCTCCACTCATCTCTATCCTCCGTTTTCCTCTTCATGTCCAAACACGAGTGGATCTTCAAATCATCCATAACATTCCTTTTGACAGTGCTTTAAGAAAGATCTTTCGTAAATTAAAGGAGTAACTTTATTATATAAGATTGCGTCACTACAAACAGCAGTGTGTTCCCCATAAAGTTTAGTAGAAGGGGGGTGCGGCCACTATAAAGTTTAGCAGACGAGTGGTGTGTGCATCATAAGTTTGTTGAGGAGTGGTGCGTCTATTATAAAGTTTCGTAGAAGAGTGGCCGAAACACTATAAAGGTTAGCAGAAGAGTGGTGTGTCAATTATAAAGTTTAGTAGAAGAGTGGTGTATACACTATAAAGTTAAGTAGAATTGTGGCGTATAAGGTTAGCAGAAGAGTGGTGTATACACTATAAAGTAGAAGAGTGGCGCAATCACTATAAAGGCTAGCAGAAGAGTGGTGTATACACTATAAAGGTTAGCACAAGAGTAATGGCGAATACACTATAAAGGTTAGCAGAAGAATGGTGCGTCAATTATAAAGTTTAGTAGAAGAGTAGCGTATACACTATAAAGGTATATACACTATAAAGGTTAGCATAAGAGTGGCGTATACATTATAATGGATAGCAGAAGAGTGGTGTGTCCACTATAAAGTTTAGCACAACGAGGCAACTATAACAGTTGTGGTAGTTTTTAATTGGTTCTCTTAAGTCACATTAATTACATAAACCTTGAATTTAACAGAAAGCACCATGATAGTTATATGGAAGTTATGTTCTTTTCTGTATATATTTAATACACAGTGCCCCAGGGACATCTTGGATATATTTTAGAACAGGTAAATTTAGATAAGATTTAAAGGGATTAAAAACCTTTCTTTTTCGCATGACATTAGAGTACTTTCTATTCTTCTACAATTGATTGATCTCTAACAAACTCAGCTGTAACAAATGAACACTGGTCATAGGAAGAGCCCAAAAATCATATCGTGTACGGCTTCACCAAATTTGATACTAAAAGTGAAATCCCAGTGGGATAAACCATTCTGAGCATGCCAATTTTCATCAAACATAAGTGCTATGGGAATTGAAAGCAATAACTCTGCGCAACTTAAAATAACTTGCTGGTCGCAAAATCTTACATGTAGGTGTAGGAGAACAGAAACTTAAAAAGGAGTTGGTAGGCGATGTTAGAAATATAATGAAAGATACCGTATTACTACACATCGAAATCCATAGACCATGGTCTTTAGAGTAAATGGTGAGCTAAAGAAGTATAGAACTAGCATGTGAAGAGTTACAGAACTAAAAGGAACTCGTCTTAGACTACATATAATGAATTAGAGGGCAGATAAAACGCAAAAAAACATTGTATAGTATATAGAATATATAATGTAGGTCAGAATTATATGCTAAGGATCCGTCACGAAGAAGAATGCTACAAGAAAGTTTGCTAGATAAACAAAATAAGGACAGCACGTTCTACACTCACCACTATTCTTTTCCATTGTTCTTAGCTTAACAACCAAGCAATAAGATTTACAGAATATCAAATTCTTAAAAGAGAACAAACATTACAGCTAACTGTAAATATAAACATAACATTTACCAATAGCGTCTCCATCTAGTTTGATGGAACCAGTGAAGATTCTATCTACTGCCACAACAACACTCTGGGAGCTGGTCTCACCCATCGACTCCTGCAGATGCTGCATTGTCTTAACATCTATACGACCACCCTTAGCTATCACTGCAATAATACATCAGTCAACACATATCACGTCACCACGTTCACCCTTAGCCTTCACTACAATAGTATATCAGTCAACGCATCACGTCGCAATATTCACCCTAAGCTATCACAACAATAGTATATCAGTCAACACATCACGTCACAACATTCACCCTAAGCTATCACAACAATAGTATATCAGTCAACACATCACGTCACAACATTCACCCTTAGCCTTCACTACAATAGTATATCAGTCAACACATTACGTCCCAACATTCACCCTAAGCTATCACAACAATAGTATATCAGTCAACACATTACGTCACAACATTCACCCTTAGCTATCACTACAATAGTATATCAGTCAACACATCATGTCACAGCATTCACCCTAAGCTATCACTACAATAGTACCTTCCTTACCACTAATTCATTATATTATCAACACACAATTTCATCACACATTTATGTCCTCTCAGAAAAAATCCGCATAATTTGAATTTCACCTAGATATAATATAGTGCCGCTATTCTTTTAATATTCATTTTCTTCTAGTACTAGACATTCAATTGTGGCGTGATATCAATAACATTTCAATGACATATATACGAAAAACGGTAAATAAGTTGCTATAATTAATTAGATATTGGTTAGATATTAATAAACTATAATTTGGGTAATAACTGTAATTACATACACATATCTAATGATATTTTAGTTAAATATCCCTAATCCCGCACTGACGGCGGGATTAGCGCAACTAAATCAAGTGCGCTAATCCCGCACTGACGGCGGGATTAGCGCACTTGATTTAGTTGCGCTTCAATTATCGAAGTTAAGCAACATCGACTTCGGTTAGTACTTTGTGGGTGACCACCTTGGAAGACCCAGTGTTGACAGCTTAGGAAGGAAAAAATCCCAGGGTGATGAAAGGTTATTTTTAAATCCGCGCCAGCTGCAATTGATGCGCCATCAAAAGGCAACGATTACTAATAACCATGGAGAGAAGGAGGAAATGGGCATTAAACAAGCATCTGTGCTTCCTGACCCAGTGTGCCGTTATATTATGTTAAGTTAAATAGGACTACTTATTAGTCATATTTAGTTATGTTTAGTTATTTATATTTGTACTTATTATTAGAATACTTATTAGAATTAGTATCATTCGGGATACTATAACTGAACAATTGCGAGGAGAGAGAGAGAGAGAGGGAGAGGGAGAGAGAGAGAAAAGAGTTTCCAACGTGTTTGTTAGAGCAAACACAGGTTGAACAACAATGGAATAAAATACAGTATATCAACAAGTGATCTTTCAATGACATCTGAAAGCCATTTAACTCCTTGTAGTACTCCAGTTGTTCAAGAAGCTTTTGGTTATGAAAAATAAGCTATCAAAGCATTGTTTGATAATGAAGTAGAATACAATTACAGATTTATTTTACTGGTATTACGTCAGGGCTGAAAAATAGACAAACCATGGGCTGCGCGTGTCGTAAAAGGCGAAGATGCACTAAGATCCAACCAACGTCAGAAAGGGCACTTGGTTAGTGAGTGCCTAGGCCCCAGAGATTGCTATAAAAATTTTCTATCCCGACACTAACTTAGTTAACTAGGATTCAAGGTTTGATGATGAATAATCAATGATTTGATGACGAATGCAATTGCAGAGCAGACAAACCCTCGGGATCAAAGGCTTCGATAGGATGACCAGAGCCTGAGGGCTGAGTGCCCGGTCCAGATATGTAGCGAGTCTTAACAAAGCTTCCTATCAGCTGAGCTAGCTCTAACTGTGATATACACTTCAGAATCTGCAACATAGTTAATAACAACAAAATTAAGCCACGTTTATATGAGCCGGTTGCATGTTGGCATGTTGTTCGACAGCGGATCAGTGGATGCAGGGTTCAACTCTAGTGCTCGCCTCGTCACAGATATATTCGAACATGAAACAGACTTTAAACTTGGCTTTAGCTATTTTAGCTTATTTAGCATCTCAATCCTCGTCCGCATGCGATAACACCGACGAATAAATCTAAGAAGAGTATTCAGTTAGGGACAATTTTACAAAATCAGATAACAAATACACGGTACAAATTCATAGAAAAAATGAAATACGCAATAGTGTTAAAATATGATATAAATCATACCTAAACCATTTATTTATTAATTTCTAAATTATTTCTATAATCATTCACTATATTTAATAATTATAATTACAAACAACTAATTTATTTCTTTAAAGACTTTAGTGGTTATTTTAATTTGTAACATTGTTTTTTTTGTTTTGTTTTTGAACGTTTTTTATTGTAACATTATCAAAATAATGAATGTAATTAAGATTATTTTAATGTCATTATTATTATTATTAAACGTTGCTGGTCGCAGCAGCGGCTGACATTGCCCTGAATCCACAACTTTTGGCTCCAGCAGCGCCCGTCTCCACTTCATCTGTTATCGATCCACCACAACGGTGACTCCCCTGAACAGGCGTTGATGAGGCAGTTGTGAGAACTCTGCTGGGAGAACCGCTTTGAGAAGTCATCGACCCTGAAATCTGGATAGCTGTTCCTAGAGAATTTTGGGAGCGAGTATCCGCTTGATTTGAGCTCTGATTTGTAAAACCCGATGAGCTCTGCCTCTCCGCCTCAGCCTGCCCTGAGGCCACATCTGGTTCAGCCTTTGACCCTGGTGCTGTGGCCCTGGTGAGAGGGACCCCTGGGAGATAGAGGCCATTCTAGCCTCGAGTTTCTTATTTTTCTCGCTGATTGTCAGCGCAGAAAACTCTTGTGGACCTATCTCAGGCTCTATGGACGCACTCGAGGAGGAGGGGGGTATTGAGAGGCAGGGACGTAGGACGCATCTCTTCTCTTTTAGACGGGCTGTGTTCAACTCGTTGACAATCACCCTAGTGTTCACGTGCTGCCCCAGTGCCCTCTTGTCACCAGTCGGCACCTGAGGCTGAGGCTGCGTGGACTGAACCCCCGATTTGATTTCACTTTTTATTTGTAATATTATGTATTTTAAATTTTAAATTTTACTACTAATAATATTGCTTTCTACTGCCCTCTACTACAGAATACCGTGTCTTTAAAGGGACACGGAAGCACACTGCATGGCGATGCTGCAGAGCTAAAGATATCCAATTCTTTTTTTATTTCCTTTTCTACTTTTTTCTTCTTTTTCTACTACTGATAGAATTGACAAATTATTAATTTGTGCTGGTTATGTTTTTGACTAAAATATTTATTCTGATATGAATTCATGCTGTATATTATTTTGTACTTTTTATAACTTGTTTGTACTATTGTAGTAGCGTGTGATTCTGAAATAAACTTAAACTCTCTCTCTCGCTCTCTCTCTCTCTCTCTCTCTGGTATGGTTACATACATGACAACCGCATTTCCGTACTTAGTTGCTGTTTTGTAGTTTTAGGTATTTGCTCATTCCTCTCCATGGTTATTAGTAATCGTTGCTTTATTATGGCGCATAGAAGCATACCGAATGCAACCGTCGCGAATTTAACAATAACCTTCCAACACCCTATAGATTTCCCCATTTAAAGCTGTCTACACTCGGCCTTCCTTGGTGGTCACCCAATCATGTATTAACCTAGCCCATCGTTTACTGACGCGCAGCTAAACTGAATATGCTAATCCTAACCCTCCCCCAATTCTCGCGCATTTTCCCAGTTACATTATGGGTCCTCCTGTCTACATCCTCAAAGAGTTACAATTTTGTTTCTTTTTGTACCAGAGATACCAAAAGCTATTAACATTACCATTATTATTTTTATTATCATTGTTATTATTAGTATCATTAGTATTTTTTTAATTCTTATTATAAATTATTGAAGTGTTAATATTATAAGTATCTCTAAGAAGATGCATCAGCGAATGAGCCGAGAAAGCATACAGCCTTATAGCGCTGGAGTGTAACTGATTGCACTGATTCTCCTGCCCAATTCATCTATAAAATCTGAGGGGAAAGAGTCGATGTGGTTCAGGGTTTCAAAGGCCACGGACACGAAAATGTAGCTGGAGGAGATATTGGCATATTTCAGCATTTTTGTAGTAGCAGCAGAGCCAGTAGCATGACAGACTGACATTGCTAGCTGAGGTGTCCGTCTCAGTGACATCCCAGCTGATACATTTGCCCTCTGTCCAAAGAATTTGGACTAAACCATCCGGCGAACTGCCATCTGAGAGGAGAAATCTCTGAGGTTCTTTAAATGCTGGAATATGGGCTTGACTTATGGCACGACATATCAAGTGGTTTAAATGACAATGGCGACCAATTTAACCGGCACTTCGCTTAAATGACAGCCAGTGAATACCCAAAGCATTGCACCACAGATACAGGTATGAGGCTCACAGAGAGTGCTGCCCAGGCAAAGACCGGTAGCAACTCTGACTGCCTCATCGTCCAGGTGAAGACCACAGGTTATCAATGTTATTAGAGTTATTATTATTATTAAAATTATTACTAGAACTATTATTTGTATATGAACAACCTCGAGCCATGATTTTCCCAGATAGTTCCCATCAGTGTGAGCAACAGAGATGAGTGTCTTGATTGTATCAATGTTCTTTGCCTTCATCTCAGTGATCGGTGACGTGGCTGACAGAAGCGTAAAGCGTGACAGAGCTTGCACATAAGCGTCACGCTCCAACTTTAACACATAGACAAACACTGTTACACTGAAGTATTGTCTAATGAAAAATGATGTCAGGACATGGACTTTACATATTGGGCTAATAATTTTTACTTAGGCTAAGAAAATTGAAACACATTTTTAGCAGTCAAGGGAGTCTCACTTTCACATTTTAAAAAAAAACAGACATCGTTAAAAAGAATAACAAGGTGCAGATAGTCGCCACATACCAACTCTACCAAGGCCAATACACACACACACACACACATATATATATATATATATATATATATGTATATATATATATATATATATATACTCTGAGTCATAAAAAAACATGTGCGCAGTATTACGTCCGCAACATTGACGCTTGTGAACCGATTTTGAAAATATTTTCAAAATTATAAAGAAGAAGAAAAGTATTAATCATAAATCTAGTTTTTGTGACACTTTCGGTTTAATTTAAACAATAACAGACGATATTGCAAACATGGTCTGTTTTTGTTGAAATGTAAAAATGATGTTTACTAATGAAGATATAGCGCTCATAAAAAAGTGTACCTCTTAAAGGGCTATGGCGCACATCGGTTGATTGCGGATTTTCCAAAAAAAACTGGATGCTGGGAGGGCTAGATTGCTTATTAAAGAAATTACGCCGGACTGGGAGCACCGATAGAAGGAAGGTCAGTGGACGCCCGAAGAGCATAAGAACTGAGCATTCTGTAGCGATTGATTCACTTAAACTTAATATTCTCAGTCGCACATATTTTCAAGCACTGCTTCAACGCAAAAATAATTGTACCTATGCAAGAAGTTAAAAAATCTTTTCACTAACACCAAAGTTATGAGCGAGAGACTGCGCACATGTTTTTTTTACTCACAGTGTATATAAATATATATATATATATATATATATATATATATATATATAGATATATATATATATATATATATATAGAAAATATACACGTATATAGAAAACCCGGTCAATTCGTGAAATTTTGCCTGGAACTTCTACCTCATTTTAGATCATGAATTTGTCCACAAGCTTACCCAATTCAGTAGAGATATTTTTTTTGAATATGAACAAAGTTATCCAAGTTTTACGACAAAAACTGATTTTTTCAATTGGCAGGACATTATAATTGAAGTCAGATATAATTAACATTTACGACAAAATAAGCAAACAAATAATACCAAGTAGGGGGCTAATGACGTCAAACTAGTGAGCTAGTATCCTAGCTCAGAACAGTTAATCAATGCTGCGAAATTTAATGAAGGTCTATGATCTGGATTTTCAATATTTAGCTCATTCATAAAAGCAGCCAAGGATCGAAATTCTCCAGCATAGGAATGCTTTGAAGAATGAATGAGAATTCAAACATTAATTAGTTGATCTTTACGTCCCTAGAACCATGTTGGAAGAATACCATGATTTCAAACCCAAAAACATGATGAAGTTAAGGGCTGTTCTTGAAGATATCTGGAAATACCTACCACAGCAGCCCAATGACAGTGCAATTTTTGCAGAAAGAAAAAGATTTCTGACGTGCAACAAATCTCAGAGCAGTTATTTCGAGCACAAATTGTAGCACAATATCAGAGACGGCATGACCTAACAGCTACTTTTAGGGTCAAAAAGTTATCTAAAAATAATTGATTCGAATTCATGATTTACTTTGTGTGTTAAATGAAAAAAATCTATGTTTATAATAAAACTTGGATATCTCCGGTCCCGTTCAAAATATTTATACTAAACTTGATGAAATTGTGACAAAATTCTTCCTCTACAGACGACTATAATTACAAATCGAAATGGCTAAGCTATCGCAATTTTGCTAGGGGGTTATTTTTTAATGTTGTTAAAAAAATTTACATCTACATACGTAAATAACAAACATACATACATACATAGATTACATTGTACATACGTAGATTGTATGTAGAAGTAAAATCGCATATATATCTCTCTCTCTCTTAGTGCATTGCTCAATGGCACGTCCTTGGTACATAACGCCTCCACTCTTCTCGGTCTTCCGCTTTCCTCTTCATGTCCGCATATAAGTGGCTCTTAAAATCACTAACATTCCTAATCTCTGCCTGCCCTGCCTCTATTTCCTTCCATTTTGTCTTCTATGATCTCTTCAAGTAGACTTTCCCGGCTTAGGATGTGTCCTATCCAACTCTTCTTTCTATTTCTTAATGCATCCATCAACCTTCTCTCTGTACTGACTCTCTCCAGAACTTCATCAGTTTTAACTTTTTGAGTCCAGCTAATCCTTTCCATTCTTTCCATTCTTACATTTCCAATGTGGATATGGAGAAAAATATTCCTTCCTCAAGTTCCATGTTTCACATCCATTTAATAGCGTGGACCTTACCAAAGTTTTCACTATCTATATATTTTTGTCTTTCTTTACAATATTTGCTAAAAGTTCTTTCATTCTCTGCAGAGAGGTGTTCAGTTCCTTTATAATTAAGAAGTCATTAAAAATAGATACTTTTCGTGATTAATAGTTGTTTTATATTTTTTACAGTAGACTAAGTATATTCGTTGATATAGACATAAGCAAAGGTGAATAAGGTGGCATACAAATCAAGT
Organism: Enchytraeus crypticus; assembly: GCA_905160935.1. Classification (NCBI taxonomy): domain Eukaryota; kingdom Metazoa; phylum Annelida; class Clitellata; order Enchytraeida; family Enchytraeidae; genus Enchytraeus; species Enchytraeus crypticus. Next base: position 654,074 of record CAJHZI010000715.1, read on the forward strand.
CATGGAATACTGGACATGTTCATGATAAGCTATAGTTGGTTCTGATTAGAGTTACAAAGTGTAAAGATTTCATGAAATTTTAATATGTAGATACAATTTTTAAATTCATTTTCGGGGGTGTTCCCACAGTCGGATCGTGGGAGATTTTGGATATGTTATTCAGCAATGATTGAATTGCGGGAAGCACAGTAGCAACATTCTAACCATTCTATTATAATTTTTTTGAGGCCAATCAGCAATTTGCCTAGAATATAACAGGAAAAATGTCAAGGAAGACGGTGCTGCCGACAAAACCATCAAATAATCTAAATAAAACGATCAGTTAAATAATAAAAAAACTCATATATACATGTACATACCTTAAAAACATGCTAATATAGAATACTACAATAAATAAAATTACACTAAGCTGGTTCAAACAAGTCAGTAGAGACTACAAATAACCTCCATATGGAATATACAGGTGATTCGAATCGCACAACGCAACCCATCCAGACAAAGCATAGCAATAGATGAGTCATCGCAATCCTGCAATCCTACACTGAAGGCTGCGAGAAATGGCGTCCATGCTAGCTATAACACAACAAACAGAAAGTTATATGCCCAGGCCAGCTGTAACATACAAGAGAAAACTCGAAAAAGACGTTGATAATTATGTACAAGCTAGCTATAACACAAACAAGAGAAAGCTCGATACTAAAGCTGATATCAATTGTGTAAAAGTTCTATACAGAACAATATGTGGCTTGGGTACCTGCAAGCAGTTATACAACACAAAGTCGATGTAAACTGACTGAGTGTTGAATTGCGTTGGTGTTGGATCAAAGCATCAAATTATTACCCAGATAGCAAATCGATACTTGATATTACTTTTTAATCGATATTAATAATATAATTACTTCTCTCTCTCTTAGTGCACTGCCTACTGGCAGGTCCATGGCCCATAACGCCTCCACTCTTCACTGTCTTCCGCCTTCCTCTTCATTTCCACATATGAGTGGGTCTTTAAATCATCTAACATACCTAATCTCGGCCTGCCCATGCCTCTTTTTCCTTCCATTCTACCTCTTTTAATAGACCTTCCCCCCTTAGAATGTGTCCTATCCATCTCTTCTTCCTATTTCTTAATACATTTATCAACTGTCTATCTGTGCCAACTCTCTCCAGGACTTCCTCATTTGTAACCTTTTGAGTCCAGCTGATCCTCTCCATTCTTCTCCAAATCCACATCTCCAATGCCTTCAGTTTCCTAATATCTTCCTTCCTTAAGGTCCATGTTTCACATCCATACAATAGCATGGTCCAAACCAAAGTTTTCACTATCTTCATCTTTGTGTCTTTCTTTAGACTTTTTGTTAATAGTTCTTTTCAACTACCAAAGGCCGCTTTTGCTTGTGCAATCCTACTGCATATTTCCTTCTCACATTTCCCGTAATCGGTTATAGTATGACCAAAATATTTGAAACTCCTTACCTGTTCCAATTTCGTACCATTTATTGTGATATTAACTTCACCTTTATTGTTGGACACTCTCATAACCTTGGTCTTTTTGATATTAATCTCTTCATGCCATATCTCAAAGCCGTATCATTCAGCCTATCCATTATCTTCTGCAATCCAATCTCGCTGCCCGCTACCATTCCTTGGTCATCTGCAAATCATACATCTTGTAACAAATTCCCTCCTACTTTTATTCCTTCTTCCACGTCTTCCATGGCTTCATTCATCATTGCCTCAGCGTAAATGTTAAACAGCAGCGGCGAAAGGCTACAACCTTGTCTTACTCCACGTCCTATTTCACCTTCTTCTGAGTATTCTTGTTGGATTTTGATTACTGCTTTTTGATTCATGTACAAGTTCAAAATTAGTCTTCTATCTCTCCAGTCAATTCCTATTCTTTTTAAGATATTCATCATCGTTATCCAATCAATCCTGTCAAAGGCCTTCTCGAAGTCTAAAAAGCATACAAAAACGTCATTTCCATATTCTAAGCTTCTTTCGCAAAGAACCCGCATTACCCCTATTGCTTCTCTTGTGCCACATCCTTTCCTAAAACCAAATTGTGTCTTGCTCAGTATCATCTTTGCTTTCGACTGAATGTGATTATTTGCTATCTTTAATAAGATCTTCGATGCATGTGGTATTAAGCTGATTGTTCTGTAATCCCAATACTCCACAGCATTGGCTTTTTTGGGAATTGGGATCATCACTGACTTGGTGAAGTCGTCTGGTCAAATACCTGTATTGTACACTTCCATACATACCTCCATTAACTTATTGAGTGTTTCTCCTTCCAACATTTTCAAGAATTCTGCTGGGATTTCATCTATTCCGGCTGCCTTCCCCTTCTTCATACTGTTAATTGCAGAATAAATTTCCTCCTTCATTAAGTCGGGGCCCCTCTTATCGTTTTCTATGATATTTTCTTCTTCTATTTTAAAATCCTCTTGAACTGGTTTCCCAGCCTTATCATACAATTCCTCTACATATTCTCTCCATCTTTCTTTTACTACTTCCAGCTCTGTATTCAATTCCCCATCTTTACCCATTATATTAATGTTCTTTGCATCTCCTTTCTTTTTCTTATCGGTTATTGTTAATATCCTGACTTCCTGGTATAGTAGATCCGACCTCCCTCTTCTATCATATTCTGCTAAATCATCACACTTTTCACTCCACCAATGATCTTTTGCTTTGTCTGTAATTCTTCTAAGTTCACTGTTTAAGCTTCTATATTTCCTTCGGCCATGACTGGTATGATTACTTATTATAGTATTAAGCCGGTATTTTATAAAACAATAAAAGTTTTTTAAAGTTAGAAAATGTTGTAGAGAGGTGATGGGTGTAGTGAAGGGAGGTAGGATAAAGGTAGATAAGGAGGTTTCGTGGTGGAATGAGGAGGTACAGGGGGTACTAAGGGAGAAGAAGGCAATAAAGGACTGTAGGGCAGAGGAATTCTCTCTCTTAGTGCACTGCCTAATGGCAGGTCCATGGTAAATTACGCCTCCACTCTTCTTTATCTTCCCCTTTCCTCTTCATGTCCATATATGAGTGGGTCTTTAAATCATCTAACATATCTAATCTCGGCCTGCTTCTGCCTCATTTTCCTTCTATTCTACCTCTTTTAATAGACCTTCCCCCCTTAGAATGTGTCCTATCCATCTCTTCTTCCTATTTCTTAATACATTTATCAACTGTCTATCAGTACCAACTCCCTCCAGAACTTCCTCATTAGTAACATTTTGAGTCCAGCTAATCCTCTCCATTCTTCTGGCTGAGTGTTGAATTGCGTTGGTGTTGGAGTAAAAATATCAAAGCAACAAATTATTAATTATTACACAGACAGCAAAAAATTACATGGAAGAATTATAAGAATTATAAGGAAGAAGAAGAATTATAAGGAGTTAAAGAGAAAGGCATAGTGAGTAGTGGCAGTGGCAAAGGACAGAAAGTATGACGACTTTTAGTAGAGATAAGACAGTAAAGATGGTGAAAAGGAGATTTATCAAGTAGATAGGAAAAGTGAGAAGCAAGTAAGCGATATGGGGAGTGTGAAATGCAGTAAGAGGAGAAATGGGAAATTGTTCAAACAGATGATGGATATTTTGTGGAACGTTGGGGAGAGTATTTCTGTAGTTTATTTAAAGAGGGGTTAATGTGGTCCCTGAAGATAAATTAGGTGGAAAAGGATTGGAAGATTTGGATGTACAAAATATAACAGTTGATGGTTTGAGAGGGCATTAAAAAAGACTAAGGGTAAAGGAGCTAAGGAAAGCAACAAACTTTAAGTACTTAGGATCTATAGTAGAAGAGGATGGAAAGGTGAAAAAATAGGTTACTACATACTAGTAGGATCTAGGCTGAGTGGGCAAAGTGGAGGGTAGCTAGTGTAGTGCAGTGTGATAGGAAAATACCACTAGGACTGAAAGGGAAATTCAGGCCTATAATGATGTATGGTGATGAGTGTTGGGCACTAGAAAGGGAATCGGTGCAGAGATTGCATGTGGTAGAGATGCGAATGTTGTCTTTAACGCATGGTAAAACTAGGAAAGATAGAATGGAAAATGAATGTGAGAATGAATTTGAGTGGTGAGGGATTTAGGGATAGATTGGCTCAATCGAGATATTGCGATGGTATGGTCATAGAAAGGCAGAGGAAGAAGTAGTGAAGAGAGTTTTGAGAGATGAGATGGACGTTAAGTTAAAGAGAGACAGACCACAGCTGAAGTATGATGCGTTGATTAATATATAACAGTAATGTATGGGGATTAACTGATGATATGATATGGGACAGAGAGGAGTGGAGAAGAAGGTCTATTCGTATCTCGACCCTAGTTAAACTGGGATTCAAGGGAAGATGATGATGATGATCTATAAATTTTACTTTTCAATGGGCTATAACTTGACCGTAAGATAAATGTTATGGTAGATATTTGTTACCTATGCAACGGGGAAAATTTTTAAGTCCATGTCAGCATTATAATTCAGATACGGTACTTATAATAGGAACGTTACATTTTCCCATTTATCACAATCCACTAATTAAGTAGAATTAAACCTTAAACATGGGCCGCACATGCTCTTGATGAGTGGCGCTCGTGAAGTTAGACCGGACATGACTGACGGACTCCATAAGAGCCTTGGCTGTCATAGCCATCTGATCCATCTCTATGTTGTTCAATAGCCTGCGCTGTCGTTCATTCATTACATCTAAAGACAGAAAACACACACAAAACAACTGATATAAACTAGCAAACATCTGAGCTATCTCTATGTTCTTCAATAACCTAATCTGTCGCTCTTCATTATATCTACAGACATGAACTCAGTTTTATTACCCAGTTTTAGTGGCCCTTGATTCGTTTTGAGGGACTGAATCATATTTCTCAACAATTGATTCTTCAGATTGTATTAACAATATAGATGAGAATTGAAAACTGCTTTGGTACTATAAGAGGCTGAATTGTCCAAATTCTGTGGATATTAAATGAATTAATTGGCTGGACCCAGTGGCGACGTCGGTAGGACACTCGCCCGCGGAAGTATGTGCGGGGTTCAAATATTGGGCTCGCCCGTCACTGACAGTACTTTCGAATGAGCTAGCGTTAACTGATGTTAACACTAGCTTTACTAGCTTTTTGCTTTATCTTAAATTTTGAGGGCATTGTTTTCATTCAATTCTTTTTCCTAGGATTACACCATGAACAGTATATTTAACAATTAGATCTATACTTACTGGAAGCCACAGCAGACTTTCCTGGACGAGCCTGAGATGTGATTTTCATCTTAATCTCATTGTCAGCAATCTCATCATATATAGCAGAGAGGTACTCTTCAGGTAGATCCCTATTGTCATTTATACCTCTGTTGATATTTATGTACTGCTGTTTTGTCATCTTATGCTTCACCTAATCACACAGAAAATACTAGTTGAACGCCAGGTTGTAATTATTATATGTGTTTCTTTTCTCCTGCTTAGAATTAGGCAGATGCTGATAAGCTATTATTAGTTAGTGGGTAAATCTTCGAACGATGCGCGGTGTCCATGATATCGTCAGGCACTGTTGAAATTTATGGCTGACCAAGCCAGTGTTATTCGTATATTAGGAACATGCACTAGTAAACTACAGTTAAGACTGTGAATTCTAGTTGTCAACTTGAAAATGATGACATAGAATATGCAAGCATATAGGCCGTATCGTCATGAATACAGAGATCAAAATAAATTAAAGTTAAACATTTTTTTAAAATTCAGTAAACAACACAAATATATGCGCATATTTACAGAAATGAACTCAAACCTGATTACTGTGCAGGTCAGTTGTAAGCATGATGATAGAGAATGCAAGCACATAAGCCGTATCAGCACTGGCAAACAATCCTCGACTATCATTCAAATGCACATACATACATAAATGTATATACAATGCGTGCACATAAAAACAGATAAAAAATAAGCATACACAATATAATGTATATATGTATGTATGTATGTATACATGTATATATTTTATATATATATATATATATATATATATATATATATATATATATATATATATATATAATTTATATGTATAATAATAATTTTATTTTTAAAAAAAATATATATATATATATACCTTAGTGCACTGCCCATTGGTTGGCAGGTCCACGGTATATCACGCCTCCACTCTTCTGTTTTCTATCCAAGTCCACATACGAGTGGAACTTTAAATCATCTAACACGATATACCATTATTTTTGGTGAATTCTGATTATGAAGAGGTGGGCCCCCTATGCCTTCCTCAGTTTCGATTAACATTTACTGGGAAGGGGCGTCATTAACTGAGAAAACTAATCCAGTTACCCAATTGGTTAAGGAATGATAACAAGAATGATTAAGAAATAATAACAGGAAACGAAAATGGACTGCAGAAAGTAATTGATACTCTGAATGATAGGGGCATTGAAGTATGGTATGCAGATTAACATCAAAAAGCAAAAGTGACGAGAGTGTCCCAGGAGAAGAGATAGACAACATCACAATAAATGGTATGATATTGGAACAGGTACGGAGATTCAAATACTTAGGTCAAACTATAACTATGATGATGAAAAATGTGAAACCTAAATATATAATAAGGTAGCACAAGCAATGTTTGAGGCGATGGAAGATATTAAGGAATAACTATTAGAGGTAAATGCTGAAAGGTGTGAGGTTTACAGATGATCAAGGTATTCTTGCTGGTATTGAGGTATGATTGTAAAGGGTTATGGATGATCTGTTTGTCAGAGCTATGAGATATGGCATGAAGATTACTGTAAAATTAGACAAAGGTTATGAGAGTGTCTTGGAATCACAGGGATGTTAATAGCACATTGAGTACTACGCGATTGGAACATGTAGGAAGCTTCAAGTATTTGGGCGACACCATCACGGATGATGGGAAGTGTGAAATGGAAATAAAATGTAGAATTGCAGAGGCCAAAGAGGCTTTCGGAAAGAGAAAAAACTACTAACAAACGGTATTGGAAAAAACAAAAAGATAAAGACTGTAAAAACCTAGGTGTGCTCGACACTTCTGTACGGACGTGAAACTCGGACATTAGATAAAGAAGATATCAGGAACCTAGAGGCATTGGATATGTGGTTATGGAGAAGGATGGAAAAGATTACCTGGACTGACATAATTACAAATGAAGAACTTCTTGAAAGGGTCAGTACAGATAGACAGATAATCAATGTCATAGAAAATAGAAAGAGAAGTTGGATAGGATATATTAGAAGAGGGGAAGGTTAGGATGGTTTGTGGGTAGAGAGGATAGTTTTCTCAGGGAATGACGTCCCCTCCCCGCCCAGTAACTTACGTAATATCAAACTGGGACCATTCTGTGACTTTTTGTGTTAAACAGCGATTTATCAAATTCATGAATATGGTAATTAGTATTTTAGTTATAAATAAAAAGGTAAGTTTAACCATCATTTGAAAAAACGAAATTTTAATATTTTGAACGAAAATTCGGTCTGTTGGATCAGGCATAGACAGAAAGAAAACAGATCAACTAAATTTATTTAAAATTTTATTCAATACATGAAAAGCAATTATTTTTCGACTAAAGAAGCAGTTTAGAATAATGATCTCCAAGGAGAGAGTTTAACCAGTAACCAATTTCTTTCATTTTGTTTACTTCAGTCACAATTTCAGTTCTACCCAATAATAATAAAAATGATAATAATAATAATTTTAAACATTTTTTTCATCTTTCTTTTAATTAATAAAGTCCTTCTTTTATCTTACTTTCTTGTCCAGGGTTCTATACAGATCAGGGCATTTTAAAAATAATAATAAAATTAAGTAGAATACAAGCGCCTATCTATGCAAAAAGCCACAGTAGTGCTAATGCAGTAAATTATATGCTCAATCGAATAAAACTGCCTTGAGCTTCCTCTGAAAATTCCGGAGAGAGAGATCTGATGGTTTAAGACTAGTTGGAAGATTGCTCCAAGCAGTTGGCCCAGATAAAAAATCCCTTAGTACCCATCTTCATTCTAGATCGTGGCAGTGAAGAATTCCAGCATCAGCAAATCGGAGTGCGTTACGACCTGATAGAGTAGAGGCAGGTACGCAGGTGTCAATTGAATATTTTTATACTAATATCAACAATTAATTCACTGAAATCAAGTAATAACAGTTGTTACTAAAAGTTTTTCAATCATACTTGACGTTGCACTCGCAGTATCGTGAGGCAAATTTCTCCATCAGTCGGTCGATCTTCTGAGCCTCACCAGGCAGCCTGAAGCTATCTAGAAAGCGTCTCAGTGCCGAAACCAGGTCTATTCCACTGAAGTCAAACTGATCTACGAACTCATACATTACTTCCTTGTTAAATCTGTAAAATATATCAATTAGTCCTTGCTTAGATATTTGTTAAATCAATCAATCTGACAAACTTTCTTAATTCAAATACAATTGATTGACTATCAAAAACAACAAATTCATGACAATTTACAGTTAGCAACTGGCTAATTTGAATGATCTAATCAATTTAATTAGCTGATTGATATAACAAATATGTTTTTCCATAGAACGAGCCCCATAGCACCGTATTGTTTGGCACGCTACTAGACATGCCAATTTTACAATGTCGTGCAATTTTCGTCAATATGCCTCCAGAAGTGGTGACTAAAGAGAGTTATTCTGCACGGGATCACCTAGTGACGAAGAGTCTTATATAGAACATGTACCCACGATCCTGATCTATGATCTTGTGCCCTACCTCCATATCAAGTGAGAAGACAAAGTCACCATGGCTACGAAGGCTGTTTAAATAGCCTACGTCAATTTCATTTATATATTACGTGTATGCGTGGGATCAGGCCGAAATTATTTAAATTATTCAAGGGAGCTTTGAGATAGGGAGTAACTAGTCCATTAAATTCACTAGTTAATTGATTAATCAAACAATAATTAACAATAGTCACTTTATCTCCTTCTAGCTTAATAAAAAGTAGTTCATATATTAATAATTCAACTAATTAACTGATTAATCAGTTTTTTGATGTAAATGTAGTTATGAATGTTGCTCATTTATCAATCATCAAAATGAATGTCAATTTCTTAAGTTGAAATTACAACCTGAAGCTATGAAATTGCCCATTTATCAATTAATTATTAACAAAAATTCACAGAAAATGCGACACAAAGAAACAACATCAACAAAAAAGAAACAACATCCGACTGTCTGCTTAAAATTAAGTTAATCAAGCTCTACATTTGGCGACATTTCTTTATTACACCACTCCTTAAAAATCACCCCGGAGCCTAGTTAGAATTCAAGAAAGGGCTTTAATTATTGCTTTGCCCTACCCAGAGGTATGAGAAAGATATATTTCTTCACGTTTCGGTTATAGTATCTTGAAAAGTGAGACAAAATAATGTCTGCCAGCCAAGGTTCTAGGAAGTATTAAACCGGAAAATGTCCACAGTACCAGAACATTGGCACGTGCAATTGTGCTTTGAAAAAGATATCTGTGAAAACCATATGGACTTTTTCTAGTTTAATGCATCTTACAGTGGATCTAGTAGTAGTAATAATAGCAGTTATATTATATAATATAAAATGTAGAGCTTGATTAACATAATACTATATAATATAATTATAATAATCATCATTATATAAACACTTGTAAACTCATATTTGCAGTTATAGATTGGATGGATCTTAAATTGTGAGAGACAATGAATCTATTTATTTTGTTGTCAAGTTTTTATACAAGAAAATATTTAAGTTCAAACAGAATTTTAGTAAAAACATTATCTCTATCTCTTAGTGCACTGCCTACCGGCAGGTCCATGGTATATAACGTCTCCACGCTTATCTATCTTCCGCTTTCCTCTTCATGTCCACATATGAGTGGATCTTTAAATCATCTAACATTCCTAATCTCTGCCTGCCTCTGCCTCTATTTCCTTCTATTCCGCCTTCTAACCTCTTTTAGTAGACTCCCCCCCCTTAGATTGTGTCCTATCCAACTGTTCTTCCTATTTATTAATACATCTATCAACTGTCCATCTGTACAACTCTCTCCAGAACTTCCTCATTTGCAACCATTTGAGTCAAGCTAATCCTTTCCATTCTTCTGATGCCTTGTTTAGTAGCTGCAATATATGATTAGTATGGCAAAAGGCAACGAACACCACATACTAGGCATGTTCCTCGACCTTTCAAAAGCATGTGATACAGTTGATCATGGGATCCTTCTTCATAAATTATATCACTATAGATTCGGGGTAATGTGTTTAACCTTTTTACTTCATATTTATCTGGTAGATCTCAATTTACCTGTATTGGAAACACTATTTCTTCTACCTCACCAATTACTACAGTGTCCCTCAAGGCTCTATTCTTGGGCCGCTCCTCTTTTTAATTTATATTAACGATATCCAATCGCTTGCAATAATGTTAATTTGAGGTTATTTGCGGATGACACTAACATATTTGTTAATGAAAGTAATTTAATGGACTTATTTAATTCAAGTAAATATATCTGTGATAAGTTATTCCATTGGTTTAGATGTAATCGTTTAACAATTATTATCTCAAAATCTACGTATATAATTTTTTTCCTAGTGCTGCTGATAATCAATTCATTGACGATCATAATCTTAAGTTTAATTTGAATAATGTCGAGCTCAACAAAGTTAACTCAATCAAATTCCTAGGTATATGGATTGATAATAATCTAAATTTCAAACAACATATTATATATTTATCTAAAAAAATCAATAATCTAAACTCTATGCTCGAAAACAATTTCTACCTGCTTACTGTCGTGAAATGATTTTTCATACTCTTATATACTCATATGTTACGTATGGAGTTGAAGTTTATGGTAATGCAACTGAGTCCGCTCTTCATCCATTACATGTTTCTATTAATAAAGTCTTGAGTAATCTACAAAATCATAATCGCTTCTACAATGTTAAGCAACTTTATGTGAATTATGATATCCTTCCAATTTCCCTTCTACATAAATTCTCAGTTGCTAAACTTATATATAAGCACTTAGACTTTCCTAATAATTTGTCTACTGCTATTAGTGATCTTTTTATTCATAGTAAAACCTAGCACAACTACATAACTAGATTATCATTAACTGACCATCTATACTTACAATCTAACCGTGCATTCTCTCTTCGACGCTATTCAACAGCTACAAAATTTGGAATAGTCTACCCCAGGCCATATCAGATCCATCCAAAACCGTAATAGATTCCAAAAGCTTCTTAAAAATCATCTACATGCTAGTTGGTTATCATAATTATTCATGTTTTTCGAGTGTCAATTTGTTATTTAATCTGCTATATTCTTACTAACTTAATTTCTATTCTGGATCGATATTATAGCCTAATTATGTTATACTTCTAAAGTCTAATAACTTATGTAAATTGAGGTGATTAGGCTATATATTTTATAGGTGGCCAGCAAGATAGGGATATGCCCTCACTGGTGGTCGATATGCTGGTAGCTATTTGATTGCTATGCCTTGAGCACATCTGCACACCTGTGTTTATTTTAACTGCACTTTTTATAGTTTTGTGTTACTATGGTCTACCCTATGTTGAATCTATATTTGGAATCTGTAATTGTCAATGAATTAAAACATTGAGACTCTCTCTCTCTCTCTCTCTCTCTTCTCCATATCCCCATTTCCTATATCTCTAGTTTCCTAATATCTTCCTTCCTTAAGGTCCGTGTTTCACATCCATATAATACCGCGGACCAAACCAAGGTTTTCATTATCTTTGTGTCTCTCTTTAGACTTTTGTTAACAGTTCTTTCCTATAACCAAAAGCCTCTTTTGCTTGTGCAATCCCACTGCATAGTTCAGTCTCACATTTCCCATCATCGATTATAGTATGACCCAAATATTTTAAACTCCTTACCTGCTCCAATTTCGTACCATTTATTGAGACATTAACTGCCCCTTTACTGTGGGACACCCTCATCAGTAGTCTTTTTGATGTTAAGCTTGGTGCCATATTTCAATGACGTATCATTCAGACTATCCATTATCTTCTGCAGTCCAATCTCGCTGCCCGCTACCATTCCATGGTCATCTGCAAATCTTACATCTTGTAGCAATTTTCCACCTACTTTTATTCCTTCTTCCACGTCTTCCATGGCTTCCTCCATCATTGCCTCAGCGTAAATGTTAAACAGCAGCAGCAAAATGCTACAACCTTGTATTACTCCACGACATCGCCAGTGGCGATGTCGTGAAGTAATACAAGTTGTAGCATTTCGGAAGGATACTCGACCGCGGATCAGCATGTGCGGGGTTCAAACCCTGGCCTCGCCCGTCACTGACATCGCTTTCGAGTGAGGAAACTGACGTTAACAGTAGCTTTACCAGCTTTTTTACTCCAATACCTAGTTCACCTTCTTCTGAGTATTCTTATTGGATTTTGATTATTGCTCTTTGATTCATGTACAACTTTAAACTTAGTAATAATTAATAAACTTAATTAGAAAAAAATAAACATGTTATATGACTAATGATTGAGCAGATGGATTTTTCTCTCATCCCCCATTAAATTCGTTACCAATAATCATTTGCCATCTATCTGACTTGAGTAGGCCAAGAACGACCACACTAGCTCATCCTTTGAAATTTTAAAAGCACATAGTGTGATTATAGAGTAGTATCCTAGAATTATTTTTGACTTATGAAGATACTGATTTCACCTGTTAGCCAAAACATGGGATGTTGATAGGAAGCGAAAACTCTTCAGAGTACCAATTCTTCAAGATATACAGAAAAAAAACTTATGAAAAATATCGAAAATGTGATAAGTTTGCATTGCTCTCTGCACTCAAAACAGCAAATGTATCCAACATTCAAATTACGAGGTAGTTTTTTGCAACAGTTATTTTTCAATACTTCAATGGTGTGGCGGGCTAATCGTCAACTTATACAAAAAATCAATCAAAAGATGAAAAACTTTGTTTTATCTTTTGAAAGCTATACTTCAAAATTAATGCTTATAATACATAGAGGTACATGTTTCGCAAGTATACCATCAACATTTAGAGTATAATAAACAAAGATTTCTTACTTCTCATTTTCTGACAGAAAATCGCCAATAACTTGCTGTGCAAGAAAAGAAAAATAATCAAATAATATATAACAGTCAATCCATTAATTACAATGTAATCAATAAACAATAAATAATATCAGTTTCATCACAGTAACCTGCAAAATTTAGAGGTAGAATTGCCGACTGACCTGGGCACAGAATTCACGACTACGATCACGAAAGGCACCTTCTGCGAACCGTATGTCAACATTACTTAATCCCCCTCAACTGATGATTTCGCATTCAGTAATTTAATTTAATTAGATATTTAGTGTGTGTTACATTTGACATATTTTTTATATTAATACTATTAGAAATGTTCCACAGTAACAGGATATATGATAGGTTTGAGAGTTTCATTACAAGTGATCGAGATATAAATGTAGACCAAAGAACACGATGAAGCATCAGAACCTTGCGAGAATATATAATAAATAAAATTTTAAAATCCATAAAACTAGCGTGCCAAGAGATACTGATTTCATATTTAAAGACCTCTAACTAGCTAAATTTCAGATTTACTGATAACAAAATAAAGCAAAGATTAACGACTACTTCTGTACACAAACTATGTACTGTTGGAGACGATACGGGATTTAGCACTTGTTACAAATTGCTTAGCAATCAAGCGTGCTACCAACTCTGCCACCAGCCAGTCGGTATCTAAGCATCCTGTCAATTCCACCAGTAGCACATTCTATTATACTATTACAGCAACCTACAACTACGTTACTTGACGTTCTATATAGGCTACTAGCAAGTGCTACTTCAGAACTTTAGAAGGAATTAGGCATTTTATATAGACTTCGACAGATCACCTGAAATTAAATAGCCTCTCACCTTATCAAGTCGATCATCATTGATAAAGAACTCTGCTACGTCTTCTGCTCTTGTTCCCAATAGTCCTTGTTCCTGAAGATATGCCAAACCTTTCTTCGGTTTTTTGTTGAACCTTACAAAGAATATTAGATATTAATAGTTAAACAAATTAGCGCAGTAGAAAAGAAACAGCATGTTTCGTAACATTGAATTTTCTCCACACACGCCAGAGTCAACTTATAGAAATAAATTGGTACAACCAGGTACATATCAAATTGTTTCTACAGAATTTTATCAAACAAGCATAGATTTGATTATATTGCATTTTTAGTCATTATTACCATTGGAGTGTTGTACCTGAATGCTGCAATGTTTAGTCATAATGCTATGAAGCTGAATTTAACGTCCGTGAAGCTGAATTTAACGTCAATTTTCATTCCACAAGAGCTACTACCAGATACAGTGCAGAAGGAATAGGAATCCATTATTTTTAACTTAGCAGGCAAGTGCTATATAGATTAACTCAACCATAAAACCAGAAATTAGGATTCAACTCCTATTTTTTATATTAACTGCTCAGTGCACAATACAAACTAAATTTTAACAACAAGCACAAACATTTTATATACGCATCAAAAATGAAAAATTTTAAATTTCTTAAAATGCAGCCATTTTGCAATAAAGATTTATGCTACAATTAATACTGCTAAATTTCAGCTATTTTCTTAGACTTGCTTGAAAACGTTAATATAGTGTCTAAATTGTAGTCAGCAACAAACAGTACTTACTGGGTTTTAAATATGAACTATGGGATTTTTGTCAATTTGACAAGCTCTAGTGACTACCATTCAACATATCAGTACATGTCAGTGCGGCCTAACAAATATAATGGAAGCCAGCTAAAACATCTCAATATTAGGAAGAAGAACTATCGATAAAAAAGAAAGAAGATTAGTATAGAGAGTACCACACTTACATATCAATTCCATTTTCCCAAATTTCTTTCTGTTGTTTGCGTACTTCAAGCAACTCGAGGTTTTCCGTAGCGGTAATATTAAGAGGCTGAGAGGTGGCAGCATTGTTGCTGACAGTGGTGCCAGTAGAGTTGAGTGAGTTGGTGCTGTCATAGCTAGTCATAATGCCCTTACCAGAGTCACTGTCCGTCTCTACAGCTGCCTCCCCTCCTGATCAATCAATCATTCAATCAATCATTCTGATAAAATCTGCCTTAAACATTAACTTATAATATGATCCGTCTATCAATAATTTTTCATCTTGCCTCTATTCCAAGTTTAACAAGGGTCGGGATAGGAAAGACCTTCTCCACTCAACTCTGCCTCATACCAATCATCAGTCGAATCATATCGTAATCGAATGCCCTATCCTTAGTGCTTTAATCGCCTTCTACAACAAGCGCAGTCACTGATTGGTTTATTCTTCAAACAACCCCAACACAACAGGGCAAAAATGATTTACCTATCCGTCTAACAATAATTAAATTATTAAATTCAATCATCTATTCTAATGGCACCCTAATCGGAGTTACTGTCTCTTACTGACGAATGTGTTCAATGAACCTTAGTAAACTAGTGAACCTTAAATTACTAGTAGGATTCAGCAACCTTATCATAGGCCATCTCCACAAGTACCACCTGCAGTATCCCAGTACCCTCTTTCTCCTTTTATTCTCCATCAATTGCCTCAACATAAAGATCGGCTCCGTTGTCGACCTTCCGGGCCTAAACCCAAACTCGTTGCCCTCAATGCTTGTTGAACCTCTCTCAACTATTCTCTGCCATACCTTCATTGTAACAGCTTAATGCCTCTATAATTCTTACACTCTTGAATGTCCCCTTTGCCCTTAAATTCCGGCACTAAAAAACTCTACCGCTACATGTATTATTCTGGCATTCTGCGATTCCTGTCACCCCATAACATCTTGCCCAACAAGCACCTCAACCACTCCACCGCTCTCGCACCTACTATTTTCCACACTTCCACCGGGATGACGTCCAACCCCACCGCTTTACCCTTATGCGTTTTCTTTATTGCCCTCTCAACCTCTTCAACTGTAACATTCTGTACTTTCAAATCCTCAAATCCTTAGCTACCTACTTCAACTTCACGGGCCTCATTAACCCCCTCATTTAACAAATTACAAAACTACTCTCCCCAAAGTTCCACAATCTCTCTATCTTCTATTAACACTTACCCATTATTTCCCTTTATACATTTCACACTCCCACATCCCTTCTTTATTTCTCCCTTTGCCTAGCTACTTGATAAATCTTTTTTCGTCATATTTGCTACCTAATCTCTGATAGAATCATCATATTTTTAGGCATTTAAGCATTTTTCTGGTTAAGAAGCTTGATCCATTTTTAAATATATTTTCCAAATACAAAAAAGTCATGCTGATATTGATATAATTATTATTAGCGATTATTCATATTTAGACAAAACCCTAGGAGAGAGTATGACCGGGCTGGCGTTATAGAATTAAATAAACCAGATTAAAATCTGTTGCTGACATATATTTTACAGTAGTTAGATAACTTAGACCAGTATGCCATTCTTAAGCTGTGGGCAATGTTTTCTAACGAGATGGATCACCTTTGTATTCTCAACTCTTGCTTCTCTCTCTCTCCGTCTAACTCTCTCTTTAGCGTTCTGCCAAGTGGCAGGTTCCATGAACATATTCGTACTCATAGTGTGCTTTCACGCCCAATAAGAGCACTCCACTGATTTAAGACGTTGACCAGATTACAATGGCCAATCCTTTAGCAAACTCTAATTTGGCCCTTTAGCTAGAGAACGTAAGGTTTTTCAGCAAGTTAAACATTCCATGGAGAGGAAGGAGGAAATGGTCTTAAAACAAGCATCTGTGCTTCCTGACCCAGTGTGCCGTTATGTTATGTTATGCAATGTTACCATTCTCAGTCTCCTGCTTAGTCGTCAATTACGACACATTCTAATTAACAGTTGGTCAATTCTGTAGTGATCAGAACACACTTCTTGCTTAAGAATCCATGATGATAATTTATAATAATAATAATAATAAATGTTTAAAGTCCGTTTCCTCATCCAGGGAAGATGTCAGGGACGTCCCCAACAGCACACATCACTACAGATCAGTACACCCAGACCAATCTGCAAAAGAAATGTGCTGAGGAGAAGTAAGGTCCTAAACGAAAGCCAGTCCGGTGATCAAAAAGTGGTCAGGGTAGATTGATTATGTCTATGGTGGGAAAAGGTAAGTTTTAAGCTTGCTAGAGAATATTGAAAGAGAAAAACAAGAGCGAAGATTAGCAGGTAAAGAGTTCCAGATTGTGGGTGCTGCATAAGAAAATGAACGTCTGCTCAATGACGTTAGAATTTTTGAAACAAAGAGACGATTGGCTTCGGTGGAACGAAGTGCACGTGAGGAATGATAGGGAAGAAGAATTTCAGATAAGTAAGAAGGCTTGCCAAATCGCAAAGTTTTGAAAGTTATGAGCAAATATATGCTTACGTCGAGCTCTTTCTGCAATGACCCCAACTACATTATATTACTTTACAGTAAATGAGATATCGTAGTAAATAATACTAATGACAAACAATAAAAATTGCTCTTTCAGTCCTAACAATAAATACACCTCCCAACCTGGACAGTGTTAAAGAAGTTTAAATCGCACGTCATGGTAAAGTACTACACTTGTATATTTAGTAGTAAGCACATAGAAATGTGGCTTCACTATAGTGAGAGGCAATATTAATAATAAGAAGAATAAGAATAATAAAGAGTAAGCTTTATACAAGCGCCGCTTTATGCAAAAAGCCACAATAGTGCTAACATAGTCAATTATATGCTCGATCGAATAAAACTATCTTAAGCATCTTCAGAACGCTCAGAAGAGATAGATCTGACGGTCTAAGACTAGTTGAACAATATGTGTATACATGAATGTATATATGTGTACATGTGCATACATGTATACATGTACGTATGTATATGTGTGTGTGTGTTTATATGTATATGTGTATATGTGTATGTTTACGTGTATGTATATGTGTATATATGTGTATATATGTGTATGTATGTATGTTGTGAGTATGCATGGATATATATATATGTATGTATGTATGTATGTATGTATGTATGTATGTATGTATGTATGTATGTATGTATGTATGTATGTATGTATGTATGTATGTATGTATGTATGTATGTATGTATGTATGTATGTATATGTATGTATGTATGTATGTATGTATGTATGTATGTATGTATGTATGTATGTATGTATGTATGTATGTATGTATGTATGTATGTATGTATGTATGTATGTATGTATGTATGTATGTATGTATGTATGTATGTATGTACGTGTGTATGTACATTCGATATTGGTCGCACACTTTGCTATTCGCTCTTTGCCATTTCACAATATTGACATTTTGCATGTTACTTATTCACTTGATAGCTTTGTAATTTTGTCTTTTGTACTTGTCTACCATTGAATTGGTGAAAATAAATAAATAAATATATTGTCAAACATACCATTGAGATTAGATCACAAAGAAAAAACAATTAAATTGAGTACCTAGATTAGACTGTGAATGAGGGTTAACATAGAGATCTTTACTCCATTCCACCATACACTTTAATATAGACACAAGACATTCTAATCCCTTCACTCTCAGGTTCTTCTCTTGATTCAGAGTTGCACCTGAATAAATAAAACAATATAATCATAAATTATTACTTTTGTCAATCTACTTATCAATTAACAATTATTTTTTTTAAGTCTTGACGTCGTAAATGAATGAATACATACACATTCGACAATAGTAAATGAATCACAAAAATATCACTAAATGAAGACAGCAACGTCACTCAACATCTAAAAGCCCCTGGGCCATTTTGATTACAAATATTTAATGAATTTTAAACTACTGACGAAATGAAATCAATGAATAAATTAGTTGTAAACAAACTAAAAACAAGTTGAAAAACGTACAGAAACAATAACATATAAACATACTAAAACGTTAAACATTATATTTGAACTTCTATATGATAAATTTGAATGTGTCATTACGATCCATATGAAAGAATTCATAAGTCCGAATACAAAATAGCTGAGAGAACACGAAATAAACGAGAGTAATAAAGATATAAAGTATAATTAAAGATAAAAAACGTGTAATTTTCATAGCTGTTTTTCATGCCATGGGAGGTTTTTGTATTTTTTTTACTTTTTGTAAACATACATCATCTTCCCTTAAATCCCAGTTTAACCAGAGTCGGGATTCGAATAAACTGATCCATTTGTAAAAGTTTTTGTAGCAATTTCTGGAGCCTAGGCGCTTACCAACCGAATGCCCTTTCTGACGTTGCTTTGGACCTAGTTTTTATGTCGCCTTGTACGACACTGACTGACACGTGCATATTTACACGGTTGGTCTATTCTTCAAGCAACCCGGACACAACACCGGGACATTTTGTAAACATACAATTAATCAAATTAATTGTACAAAATAGTTGCTATAGTTCTTTATATAATTATTATATTTTTTAATTGCATAACCAAGGACTGCATAGTTCCACGGTAATGCAATTACCCTAGATGATCTTGAACTCTCAGATTTTACGAAGATTGAACAATCAGGCCTAAGAATAATATACACTGAACTTTACCATTAATATTAGTAACATTAAAGCTAAAGTTAAAGCCGAATTTAACGTCAGTTTCCTGTTCGATAGCATGTCAGTGATCGGTGAGTACTAGATTTGAACCATGCACCTATTGATCTGCTATCGAATATGAAAACAAGCCATTGGCTCAGCCCAATTACTATAAGTATAGGCCTACATTGAGTAATGTTATTAGTATTGATTAAATATTGAGCATGACCACTAGTAACCGAACATGTCATGATGCCTCCGCTATGAAGATTGTCTTTATTATGATTATGAATAATTTATGATTATTAATTTTTTCAACTCTAACTTTAGTTTAGCTACCATTCTTGATTAAACAAGAAAAATCCATTCCAGTCTGACCGATTCAAACAGTTTCAACGTAATTATTTGTTAAAGACTTTTCAGGAATCATATCGTTGACCTTTACTACATGTAGAGTACGGTATATCGTTGCACTTTTTATTATTCTACAAATTAGACATTACACTGCTGCTATAAGTATCAAAATTATCATCGTCATCATTATCATTGCCATTATCTTCATAGCCATTATTACATGATCAACAGTTACATGATCAACAGAGCCTAGTGAATATCTGTTCTAATCACTGTTGTAATTGCTCCCATTGTATTCATTTTTACAAGTTATAGCAGCAGTTGTGTCGCAAACCATTTGTGAAATTTTCGTTTTGTTTTTAATAAAAACGGCACAAGATTAGAAAAAGAAAATCGGGTATGGAGAGGGTGAAATGGGGAAGAAAAGAGAAAGAAGCGGGATTGAAGATGAAGTTGGAGATTGAATTTGAATGGATTTCAGGGGCTCGGCTAATGACATGTGGGTTAAAGTATTCAATAAAGTTAGAGAATGCTGTAGGGAAGTGCCAGGTGTAGTGAAGAGTGGTAGGGAAATGGTGGATAAAGAGGTTTGGAGGTGGAATAAGGAGGTACAGGAGGTATTGCTTGAGAAGAAAAAATCATTTAAGGAGTAAAGGGAAGAATTAGGACAGAAGAATTAAGGGAGTTAAAGAGAATGCAACGAGAGTGGTGGCAGTGGCAAAGGCCAGAAAATATGATGTCTTCTACCAGAGATTAAGTAGAAAAGAGGTGAAAAGGAGATTTATAAGGAGCTAGGCAAACGGAGAAGTAAAGACGGGATGTGAGGAGTGAGAAATATATGAAGGGAAATAATGTGAAAGTTTGACGTATAATAATAATAATAATAACAATAATAATAATAATAGGTATATTTATAAAGCGCCGCTCTATGCTAAATGCCACAGTAGCGCTGAATGGACAGTGAATGTCAAGTTGCCAGGTGGTATAATGCCACAATCGGAGTTGCGACTAGAACTCTGCAGGTCTGAAGTATGAGCGACCCATTGGTCAAACACACAGAAATCATCATCACGTGACTAAAAGTCTCTTCAATGTCATATCTGAGTCAATCGCTTCTTACGAACGTGTGCAACTGTTAGTAGGTTCAATTCGAACTTACTTGGGTAATAGCATAATAGTTAGTAACAAAATAGTTATATCATAATAGTAATAACATAATAGTTATAATAATGCATAATGCGCTGATATAGTCTGAAACACCCTTCTTTAAACCATGAATTAAAGTATCAAGTTCAATTCTTACTCAAATACTTGCAATCAAAACAACTTTCGATCCCCAGTCACATATGTGAAATCAACAATTCAAACAAACGGCTTGAATGGCAATAGACGATTGATATATATTCGTAGGTTGAAAATATCATTCTTTCTGGTTCAAATGTTTCAGAAAATTAGACGAGTAAAATTCAGCAAAAGTGAAATTTTGTATTGCTAAGCTTTTAATAGTTAAACCATTTAATCTAAAAACTGTGACACATTCGATTATAAAACGAAATATAAAAAATTCTATAAAGAAAACGATCATATAAAGAAAGATCATATTATTAATTAGCCAAAAATTAATTATAATCATCGTCATCAGCAATTCTAAAAATGTCTGTTCATATAACGCTTACACACTTCAGGTGATGTCTTTGATGGCTTCATTTTAAAGATACATAGTATCTTTAAAATGAAGCTAAAATTTAACCACCTGCATAAAATATAAAATGTTCGTACAACCGAAATTTTTAAAGGCATACCTAGTTCAATAGCTTGACGTCCTTGGGCTATTTTGGAAAGATCGTAGACCAGCCTCTCAAAGATATTAGCCAGCGTCAGATCACAATCATAGTTAACATAGATATCAACAACACACTGCGCATCTGTAAACATATTACACATGGTTTACATTGATATATACAACGAATTATTGATATACATGGTGAATAGGTGATTCATAATCATCATCATCTTCCCTTCAATCCAGTTTAGCCAGGGTCAGGATATGAACAGACATTCTCCATTCCTCTGTATTCCATATCGTATCATCATTCAGTCCTCTATTTTTCATATCTCTCTTAATTACCGCATCACACGTCAATTGTGGCCTACTTCACTCTAACTTAACCTACATCTAATCCCTTCAAACTGCTTCACAACATCTCCCTTTGCCTTTCTCACGATTTAACCATACCATCCAAATCTCGACTAAGCAAACCCATACATAATCACCTCAACATTCAAATTCATTCTCACGTTCATTTTCAACTCTATCCTTCCTAGTTTACCACACATTAAACGCAACATTTTCATATCTGCCACATGCAATCTCTGCTTCTGTTCCCATTTTCCCTCTAACTACCAAACTATAGAATTTACCTTTCAGTCTTAGTGATATTCTCATATGACACAGCACTTCAATAGCTGCCCTCCACTTTGCTCACTACTTGTAACTAATCTCACTAGTAACCTCAGTTTTCAGCTCCCTATTCTCTTCTATTATTAAATTATAAGTACTTGAAATCTCCTATCTCCCTTAGCTCCACTCGTGACTTATTGATATTTCTCCATTTACCCCCTAGCCCTTCCATCTAATTTCCAAATGCTCCGTTATTCCCTTATTTAATTATAAGTACTTGAAGCTCCACTCGTGACTTATTGATCTTTCTCCATTTACCCCCTAGCCCTTCCATCTAATTTCCAAATGCTCCGTTATTCCCTTATTTACCCTCAGCTCTTAACTTTCAAATGCCCCTCTTCCATCTTCTAACATTTCAATTATTTTTTCCACAGTATAGTCTACTACCACCTAATTATCTGAAAACAGCGTGCACCACTGAGATTTCTTTGTAACTCGTTTGGGCAACTCATCCATAATGATAATAAATAAGGACTTATGGATGATCTAGATGTACACCCAAACTTCACATCAAAGGTCTCCGAGTGTTCACCCTCCAATCTCATACTAGTCCTTAAGCTGCTGTAATATCTGTGATTACCTCATCGCAGCTTTACCCTTATGCATTTTCTTTAATGCTCTCTCAACCTCTTCAATTGTTATATTTTGTACATCCAAATCCCCAAATCCTACGGCATCTAATTTATCTTCGTGGACCTCATTAAACTCCTCATTTAACGAATTACCAAAATACTTATTTTTTTCAACGTTTTACAATAGCTCCATCTTCTATTAACACCCAATAAAAATTTCCCGAGATGCCCATTTAAATCCCCCCACTACCAATCTTTCACCACACCACACTCACTCAACACTTAGTCAAATGCTCAGCATCCAAATGCCTTTCTGACGTTGGCTTGAATCATAGTGCTTTGTCGCCTTTTACTACAAGTGCAGTCCACGGCTGGTTTATTCCTTAGTAACCTGGACACAACACTGGTCTACAATGCCTTGCACGGTGATCCATTTATGGGAAACTTAAACGCAAATAGGAAAATTTAATCCACTTAAACTGGACATATTTTTAATCTTTACAAATTACTAAACGAAAAATTTACATACAGCCACCAATAGCGACTGCTCATCCCTCCTGCATTTATCTGTTGTTAAACTAAACTTGTAACACACCAATTTCAAAATAAGAAGCTTACTTTCAAATTTTCCTGCAACATTGTCAGTACAAGCCATCGATAGGGTGCTTTAAGAGTCGGTACAGACAAACAATTAATAAATGTGATAAGAAAGAGAAAGCAACGCTCGATAGGACATACTTTAACGGGGATGGTTTGCTATTTAACGGGGATGGTTTGCTAAGGATGCATTAGAAGGAAAAAAGTTAGAGGAAGACCAAGACATGGGATGTTGGATGATTTGATAACGAATTCAAATATAGAGATGAAACGGAAGGCTGATGATAGAATTGGCAGAAAGAGATATATACCATGGATCTGCCATAAGGCAGTGAACCAGAAGGAGCACAAGCAAAAGAGGCGCACAGTAATAGGAAAGACCTTTAACAAACGGTCCAAGGAAAGCCACAAAGATAAAGATAGTGAAAACCTTGGTATGGAATAACTAAAAGGAGGTCTAAACAGCCGAATTTAAAGATACAGAGTTTAAACAACGCTTTAGGCTTACGTAATACCAAATTGAGACCATTCTGTGATTTTAAGTATTAAACGGCGATATATTAAATTCATACATTTGTATTTTAGCTATAACCAACCTAGAAAGAGAGAGTGTGCTTTATTTTTATACTCAACAGCTGCAGTATTCCGGTCATCTCGTCAATCACAAGTACTAGCCGTAGCTTAAATTTATGCCATAAAACTTTAAAGGCACATTATAATAGCGATCTTCCATAAAGAAATCAATCACTTATAATACTCATGTTAAACTGCTAGACAGCTAAGTTCTTTGTTTATTTATGGATCAAATGAATGTCGGAGGATTGGCTCTCTGACTAGCAACTCTTCATCCCCAAATAGAAAGCTTTGATTTTTCTAAATGAATATTTTCACGAAAATATTTTCATAATTACCATATTTAAAGCTGAATATGGTATAAATAGGTTAAATTTATCCATCCGTAAAATTCACACATTGAAAGACGTGGCTAGCAGTTTTCTTTGTAAACGATGAGAAAAGCAACGAGAAACAACCTCATTAGCCATATTTTCTCAAGCTAAAAGCCACAAGGTTTGGCAAAAGCTTAGACTGCATAACGGGCAACAAATTAATCAAAACTCATTTGAGATCTTGAAGGAGACTGTACATAGGAATTGTACTTATGTATTTGGCAGAAAGCTGAAGGGAAAGGAATACAAAGGAATACGAAAAATTTAAACATTCTTAGTAGTCCACGATTCATGCCGAGTAGCCTATGTACATACTTTTATAAAACACGCATTATTGTGAAATGATCAACTACGTTGATATCTATCACTTTTTAATACCACATGTTTAAACTGTTAGGCAATTTAGACCATTTTCCGTATAACCAGTCCAGTGAATGTCCGAGACTTTACTCTCAGATCAGCGCGGCTGGGATTCGAAACCACGAGGGTTCTATTCATCTCAGGATCTGTCATTTAAAACTTCAAGACGTAACCCCTACGCTATTGAGACATTCTATATTCACTATGTAAACATCAGCATCCAGTATCGATGGCCTCTGACAGTGCTGTATTTTTAAATATTCCAAATTCATCTTTAATCTCAAGATCTTCAGTCCGTTTCTCTCCAATTAATAAAAAAGCTGGTAAATAAGGTTAACGTTAGTTTCCTCACTCGAAAAGCGATGTCAATGACCGGCGAGCCCAAGATTTGAACCCGCACATACTGATCCGTGGTCGAGTATCTTACCGACATCGCCACTGGCTCCAGCCAATATAAAATGAAATACTGTTCTGAGTCCAGTACACTCATTTTACTCTCTGGATGCTATTCACACAAGATTATCAAAACTTGCATAGATGCATTTGTTTTTACATTGCGGTAATGACTCAAAAGACTATTTGCCCAGCTAACGATTCATATCCAACTTAAATGCTATCTGCATAATCCTAGAAAAGGTACTTTAATCCAGCCCAGACAGTTTATCTAATTCTCCATCGCCATACAGAAAGTTTCACTGCGGCTAAATCTGCTCCATTCTGAATTGATAATCTATCTTTGCCTGGTAATGAACTCTTACGAGGTGTCCACTTTGGTATTCCTTGTTCCTTCTGGTGCTTCTGACAACTCTAATCACAATATTTTCACCGTAAGATCTAAAAGCGTTTTGGTATCTTTCGCTTTGATTTTCTCAAATATGTTCATAACTTCTTTGTCTCATCAACCTATCATTACAGGTCCAGACCTCTCTATTAAATTGCCACTCCTTCGTGACCTCAAGGATCTATACTAGGAATCGTACCTTTTCTTTGTACTATACCCCAAATAGTTAGATATTAGATGATTTTGCGCGAATAAAGTTCTGAATTGAACTTTATGAAAATTTCAATGAAAATGACACTCCACCATATATTCCTTTTGTAGTTCCGATTGTGTTAAAAAAAATTGAAAAATTACAACACCTCTCATCGGCTCATGAACACACTTATTTAGGTTCTGTACTAATCATCGCTCTGTCATTCTCTTAAATAAATATCTTCTAATCTTCTTTTAGTTTTTCCAGCACCCCTTTCATGTGCAATTTATAGTCTATGCTTCACTAGCCCAGTCAATATATAAAGAACACAAAGTTCCATGATAAATAATAATAAATAAATAAAGGTTTAACGTCCGTTTCCTCATACAAGGATGATGTCAGGGAAGTCCCCCCATCACATATCATTTCAAATCGATTCACCCCAAACGATATGAAAAAAACACATGCTGAAGAGAAATAAAAGATCCTAAACAGTGCCGGTCCGGTGATCAAAAAAACAGTCAGGCAAGATGAAATAAAATCTATGGTGGGAAGAGACGTGTTTTCAACTTACAACGGAAAGTGGAAGCAGTAGAACATGAGCGAAGATTAGGAGGCAGAGAGTTCCAAACAGTAGGAGCGGAGAAAGAAAATGAACATCTACCTAACGAAGTGAGAATATTAGGAATTTTGAGCAGGTCGGCATCAGAAGAACGAAGCTTACGAGAAGGTTGCTATTGGATTAGGAGATCAGAAAGGTAAGAAGGTTTACCAAAAAGAAGTGTTTTGAAAGTTAACAGAGCAATTTTATACTTAATTCTTTGAACTACAGGAAGAAAATGAAGGTTATTATGCAAGGCACTAGAGGTGGCCTGAAGCCTCGAGGATCGACAGACAACACGTGCTAGAGTATTTCTGAATGCGTTGAAAACGCATGAGAGAATAAGGTAAACCATATAGCAATGAATTGCAGTAGTCAAGTTTAGAATGAACTATTGAGCTAGCAAGCATTATGGATGAATTTTTATCAAGAGATGACCGTATCTGTCTGATTTGACGAATCTGGAAGAAAGATGAACGACAGACAGATGAGATATGAGATTTAAAATCAAGATTTTCATCAAATATGACACCAAGGATTTTAGCCTTGGGAGTAGGAGTAAGAGCAAGATTTTGAAAATAGATGGAGGAATTGGCAATTTTGGTTCTTTGCTGAGGAGTGCCGATTAAAAGATATTCGGTTTTAGAGGGGTTGACAGAGAGACGATTACTGCAAAACCATGAATAAACTTGGTCAAGAACATATGAAAGGTATTGCAATTTCAAGTCAGAATCTGAGCTGGAAAATGGGATGTACAGGTGATGTATAAATATCTATTACAAATCTACAAATGAAAAAGGTTAAAGACTTAAAAACAAACTTATTTATGTTTTTATGAATACATGATTAAGATGAACCATGATTAAATTGACTAAATGAACCATGTTAAATGATAAACAGACTTTAATGCTATTACGTACCGGCACATATTCTAGTCAAAGCCTGTATTACCATCCACTTATGTTCAAAACTGCTCGTCGGTGACTCTAGTATATACAGGAATATCTCTTTGAAAAATACCTATGGCATAAACACAATTATAAGGTAGTCAACCATAATAAGTAACTTAGTAACCCGTTCGGTATTCGACACAAGAACGATATGAATAAGCTCATCCAAGGTATCCCTTACAGAACCTTATAGATGCAGCTAATTGGCTGATTACAATTGTAAAATTTTCATAGGCCTATTATTGTTTTACTTTACGTTCAATTGAATTTTATGCTTAGAATTCAGTAACTCATGCCCTAAAATAATATCATTAAACTATATGACATTTATAATGCAGCAAAACTGATGGTTGCTACGACTCGATTACCTTTCTGGTGAAGATATGCAACACTTGCATAAAGCAGTACTGGCCGTTGCGAAAAGCTGAACAAATAAACGATATGAAATATCCAAAACACATCAAACATTATCTTTAGCGTTTACCATTGTTCACGCCATAAGGCCAAGGCAAACAGTAAGCCGTTGCCGAGTTAAGGCAAAATAGTTAACACCTACAGCATCAAACTAGCCTAGCTTCTTCCCAATCATTTCTTAGCTTTAACATCATCGGCCATTTAAAACTTAATGACACTCTACATACATAACTATTTGGGCATTTCAACGTTCACAGTGTTTATCACTGTGCGCATCAAACAGAACGTTTAACATAAGCATACCTCTATTTGCATCTTCAAGTGCTGTTTGAAGTGAGAGAGCAGGGTGAGGAAGATGGCCAAAGAGAGCTCGAAGATGTGAGGCACAGAAGACACGCCATTCTTTGAAAGTGCAACACACAAGTACTGCTTGATGGCATTAATAAAGAGATCGTTAGTGCGGAACACCGGGCCAGCGTTCTGCAGTATCGACAGCAATAACTCCAGAGACAAAATCTTGGAACGAAGCTCATGCGATCTGTCAAGAAAATAGAATAATTGCATCACAGCCTACATCATATAACACATATTATAAATAATTGTATAGCATTTACAGCTTGTCAGTGAAAATAAATATGCAACAACATAATTTCCAACTCCTAAAAATATTTAGAAACCGACAAACACCCTCTTAGCGGTCAACCAACAACAGGTCCATGGCATTTAACACTTGCAACCAATTTTATTCTCAACCTTACTTTTCATAACTATGTATGAATTTGTTAATAAGTTATCTAACATCCTTTGTCTTGGTCTGCCTCTGAGCTTAATTGATTTAATATTATTACTTTTTGGCTAAGCTTGAGCTAAGCCAAATGAATTTTGATGACATAGTTTTAAGAATAAGCTTAAGCCAAACAAATTGATTATGGCTAAGCTTAAGCTAAGCCAACCAAAACTTGGTCAGCTTCAACATAAGCCATACAAACTTTCGTAAAATAAGCTAACAGTTTGGCGTAGTGATTATTTTCCACTCTTACAGCAATCTTTGAACAAAATTGCATCAAAATGATTTCAATTTGGCAGAAGTGTGTGAATTATTATTTTTTCTTCTATATTGTTTTTGTTGCCATAGCATGATTAGTATAGCGGTAGCTATTTAATCAGCTTAGTGGTTCCAAGCACATTCAAAAAAGTTACGCTACCATATGTGCAGACAAATGTCGAAGAGAAATTTGAACCCTTATGACAATACAAAATAAAAACAACAAGATTAGAATATGAGCGTAAATTTCGAGTAAAAGAAGGAACACATCAAGCTTCATTGAAGTTAAGTCCTACTTCAATATTTTTTAGCAAGATCATTTAACCATTTACAGTCAAACTTCCCATTTTGGGACCACGGACGTTATTGCACATTACTCAACTATTCTAACGCATAACTATTTAATCATGATGGAAGGCTATTAAGATAGGATAAAACGTTCTAAAAATATATAACTTGTTACGGGCTTGTTCCAATTTTTAAGTTTACAGAAACAAAATCCGGCACATTTTTCAATTTATTTATTTTTATTTTCTAAAAATTAATTTCATATTAAATTATTTTTGAATAAATTATAATTTTTGCATTATTTTATAGCTAAATATGTGCTTTTTGAAATACTGTAGTAACAGGCATTGTACATAGTCTACTTTAAAAGATATTCTTCAAAACATGTTATGTCCCCAAAAGGGGAACGTTGGACAAGCAATTTACCGGTATAACATTTACTATTGTTTGGGGGTTAAGCTGATTGCTAAGGTTGAGTTTAGCGATGTTTCTTCTTCCGAAAGCATGTCTGTGACGTGTGAGTCTATGATTTGAACCCCGAAATTCCTGACCCGTAAACGGATAACATACCTATTTACCACTCTCCTGTCATGTATTTATAATTATTTATTTACTGTTAGTTTATTGCAATGGTTTATCAAAAAAGTTGTTATTACTTATTATAGAGTGATTATGTATTATAGCTGTTCACAAGGACAGATTCTACAGGGTTGTAAACTGAACAGACTCTTTGATTGGCTGACGATTTTAATTGGTTGACTGCTTGAGGGGCTTGAATTGTTTGACAGCTTGTTAACTTAATTAACAACAACACCTAACTGCCGTGGTTACTAAGCCGTGAATAAAAGCCGTGAAAGATGAAGGAATCTGTCCCGTGGGATTCTCTAGTGACGACTCAAAAAGACCAATTAAGATTACTGGGTTTCTCCAGTGAAGCCGTGAACCAGCTGTCTAGCTATGATTCTTGTATAACATAATTTCCTATAACTTGAAGGAATTTAGATATAATCATTTAAAAATGTAAAGCCACCTTTAATACGAGGGGGGGGGGAGGTTGCTTGATAACAGGGGTGTGTCGGCAGGGTATATAAGGGTTGGATTGTTGGAAGTTGTACACCAGACAGCTTGCCATGTAGTCCCTTTCGACAATTTCTTCACAAGTCATCAACTTACGTCTGATCTCAGTGACAAAGGTTTTAGGGCATGTAGCACTGTGAAGGATAACAGGTGCAGCAAGTGGCCTTAGATGACCATTCCTCAAATGAAGAAGACCAACCGAGGCCACTACAGATCTGATGGACAGGTACTTTTCGTACGGTGGAACGACAATTCTGTAGTCACTGTATCCAGCAACCATCTAGGCGTTACACCAGTACATTCAGCGAAAAGGAGGGTAAAGGGTGCGAAGGAAACTAAAATAACACAGTCTGATCTCATCAGAAAGTACAACGAAGGAATGGGTAGGGTTGATGTGTTAGACAAGATGCTAGCTTCGTATCGGCCTCTGCTCCGTTCTAAGAAGTGGTAGTGGAATCAATTTAGCAACGGCCTAAACATGGCAGTAGTTGTGCTTTCAGGTTCTACCAATATCTGCATCCTGACTACACAGTTACTCACATCCGGTTTAGAAGAACAGTGACGATGGCACTGTTGAGGTCACAGCAGGCACGCATACGACTTGGTGGCCCAACAGCTCCTACACCCGACGACATCCGATATGATGGAGTGAACCACCATTTCGAAAGTGCCAGTCAGGGAAGATGCACTTTCTGTATGTCTAATACTCACCTGCAGTGTGTGAAACGCAAGAAGCGCCTGCATAAACTCTGTTCTGGGCTGTACCACACCAGGCCATAATAACCAGCCAGTTGCGTAGCAGTAGCACTGTTATTGGACATGTCGTACGTTACATAAGGTATCATGGCTACAGACTGTAATTAGAGAATAAATGATATGGGATTGGGATATTTTGTAAGAATGTTTAGATATAATGTAGCTAGAGAATAAGACATATTAGACTGATATATATATTGTAATATATATTATATATATATATAATCATATATAGATCTATATATATATATACATGTATATATATATATATCTATATATATATATATATATATATATATATATATATATATATATATTGTACTAAATGTATTGATATAGACAGGGAATACGACTCATTTGATCGGGATTTTTGTAAGGAATGTTTAGGTTTCGTGTCTTCTATTACTCAACTCTTAAATCAGAGAAATTTGTACAAATATTTCAAGCTATATTAACATTCTATCACTGAACGCGTCGTTGCCTATGCAGAGTCCAACGTTCCCATTTTGGGAACATACAAATTTTCGCATAAAATGTAAAAAATTTGTCAAGATGTTTACAGATGCTGTTATGGGAGCTCCAATTGTATAACATATCCAAAAATTAGCCATATATGTTAACTCTATCTATGTCCCAACTGTAAACTAGAGATGAGAATTTTATGAATTTCCAGAGGTCGGGTTCGGTTCGGTGAAAATGAAAGTTCGGTTTGGTTAGCAGTTGGCAATTTGAGAGTTTGGTTCGGTTCGGTTTGTTGAAAATAAGAGTTTGGGTTCGGTTCGTGTTCGGCTTGCTTTCCACCTCACAAGAGTTCGATCTGAGTTCGAAATGGTTGCAATTATTTAACATTACCTATAAAGATGCAATAAACATGGTTAAGATAAACATGTTTAAAATAGATTTTGGTAAATGTACTTAAAAACAATACAAGAAGTCATGCTAACTGCCACAATTTACCCCTGAGTAAAAATATGACAATGAAAAAAGAAAGGTAGTCTTTTTTCCTGTGCATTTCTTAAAATATTCTAACTTAATCGCCAAAGGTTCATTAAATACATACTCAGCTTTCTTGCTGTATCTGAAATATTCTCTTTGATTTTAACCAGCAAATAGAATGCCGCATCAATTAAAAAATAAATTTTGTCATGTCTAAACTTTTATAATCAAGCGGAATAGTCTTGGCTGAAATTTGATGCAATCTTTCAAAGACAAAATGCAATTTATCAACATAAAAATGTCAAATAAGGACGATTTGGTAAACACCTGTGTACTTTCACAGAAATGTGTTCAATATATAACATTTTCTATCAATTGAACCAGTAATAAAATTCATAATTACCTTAAGGTTTAAAATTAGAAATTCAGATTAATTACGAAATTAAGAAAATAGTGAAGAAAACTTAATGCATTACCATGGTGCAAACCATGGTGCAAAATTATTTGCTCCAGATAGCCTAAGCATATTTTCTATAAATATTTGTACATCTAGCTACGATAATACTACGATGGTATACTATAATTAGAAAATTTCATAATTTGAATTTAATACGATTAGACTACCAAGATTGAGCCAAGCATTTTCAGAGATGTATGGATTGGGACTCGTAAGAGACTGTAATTATAGGCTGGAGCCAATGGCGATGTCGATAAGATATTCGACCATGGATCAGTAAGTGCATGATTCAAAACCTGGGCTCCCCCGTCACTGACATCGCTTTCGAGTAAGGAAACTAACGTTAACAGTAGCTTTACTTTTTTAATTGTGAAATTGAGGATAAGTACGTGGAATTTGAGTCCATGTGTCCATGTCGAGTCCACTTAACATATCCTGCCAATCTACGAAATAGCCTTTTTATGAGCATAATTATAAATTTGAATGCAACACAGCATATGGGGTCGAGACGAAGATCCCAACTTTTGTCTTGGTTTGGAATTTATAAAAGAAATTTACAAATCTAAGATAATGAAAAACATCCATATTAAATAGTGAATTGATTTGTTCAATAAGCAAACATTTGCACCAAATTGATAGATAGCAAAAACACGTAAGCATTGGTCAAATGAGCGCTTATTATCTATTCTGAAGCCTAAACTAGTAATTCTTACATAAACTCGGAAAAATGTTTCATAAAATGTGGCGTAAAAATATTAACTATTAATTAACTAATTATTATTATTATTATTACTATTATTATTATTATTATTATTTTCTATATTTTTACCCCCGGTGTAAAGAACCCGAGATTTTATAATAATAATTATTATAATAAAAATTAAAATAATTTTATCATAAAAAATAATTGGGGTGGGATTTAGTGCAATCGGTTAAGCTGCGCGTCAGTTGAACGAATTTAAGCTCCATCGCGCCAGTTAGTACTCAGTGGGCGACCACCTTGGAAGACCGAGTGTCGACAGCTCTAAAAGAAAAATCCCGAGGGTGTTGGAAGGTTATTCTTAAATCCGCGTCGGCTGCAATTGATGCGCCAACAAAAGGCAACGATTACTAATAACCATGGAGAGGAATGAAGAGGAATGAAGGAAATGACGAAAAGTACAAATACAGACACCAAGAAAGGAAACCACGTAGCACATGAGGTTAAGTCATGTGTGTAAGTATAAGAACAAAAAGTTATTACTATTATAAATGTTTAAGGTTATTATTGTTATTACTATAATAAATTATATTATTAGTATTATTATAATTGCAATGTCTGTAGGTTGCAATCAGAGAATTCTGATTAACATTTGTTGTTTCTTAATATTAGTTATTAAGTTAAGTTATTTATTAATTTAAGTTATTTATATATTCTTTGCAACTTCCGGTCATCATTAGATCAATGAATAAATTAGACCATAGATAGATAACATTTCGTAAATGACACAAATCGTATTGTTTATTTAATTTAGTGTATAGAAGTTACAAATGAAGTTAACTTAAGGATTAGATTTATGTTTATGGTTTGGGATAGGGTTAGGATTTAATTTGAATTGAATTAGGATTATATTAATGGAATTAGGGTTAGATTTTGACATTAGAAAAAAACAACACCATTTTTGTCATTGATCTAATGTCTACTGTGCACAGTGCACAGTGCACATGCTTCCGTAAGGCCCTAATTGATTTGTTTTGTTTACAAGTTTGGGTGGTTAGACAAAATTAAAAATAGTTATATGACTGTTTAGAATTTTTACAATTAGTACTTTATTTTAGGTAATGATGTCAACAATTTAAGAACGGCTTATTTCTAGTCATTTGTATGATTTGAGTGTGAATATTGTATCTCATTTCGCATAAATGACCAGAAAGTTTTAACAACAACGTAATAGTCTATATACAGCCTACAGGCTAGGGAATTTCAAAGCATATCTACAACCGGTGCTACTAATATAAGAAAGGTTTGTACTGTTTTAATTTAGAAGCATTTTAATATGTCTAAAAAAATTATATATTGCATGATTCTCACATTTACTTGCCAGATTTATTGTTGACGTATATATATATATATATATATATACAGACTGGGGCAAAAAAAATAATCCCCTAGCGAGATCTCAATAACTTTAAGAAAACTCAAAATTTCTCTACGAAATTTGTGGAGCGTCTAGGAGAGGAATTTCTGCGTATATCCTGAATATTTGATGAAAATCTATTGAGCAGGAAAATATTACAGCGTTTCTACGAAAAAATTGCAAAATCAGTTTTAACAAGGCTTTTTTTGCCAAAAGTCTTAATAACTTGGACAAAACTCAAAAAAGTTTTACAAAATTTTCAGAGCCTCCAGAGGAGGAATTTCTACACTTATCGTGCAAATTTGGTAAAAATATATTCAGAAGTAACAAATATACAGTGTTTCTTCTAAAAAAAGTGTTAACATCAATTTTAACAAGGCTTTTTTAAACAAAAGTACAGGACATTTTCTAAAAAATTTAGGAATAATTTTAACATAAGAACGAATTTTAAGCATCATTTATTGGAGTAGCTAACAAGGTAGTGCAGGCTTAAACTCCAGCACTTAAGTAAACGGCCCTTTTCAGACTCGTTATTTTCTTTAAAAGGAACGAGTGACATTTCGAAAAGCCTTGTTAAAATTGATTTTAGCACTTTTCTCATAGAAGTGCTGTAATTTCGTAACTAATGAAAATAGTTTCATAAAATTTGCAGGATATACGCAGAAATTCCTCCCCTAGAAGCTTCGAAAATTTCGTAGAGATATTTTGAGTTTTCTTAAAGTTATTGAGATTTCGCTAGGGGATTTTTTTTGCCCCAGTCTGTATATATATATATATATATATATATATATATATATATATATATATATATATGTATATATATATATATATATATATATATATATATATATACGAGAAACGTATTTATGGGACTCCGCAAGAAACGGCTTCAAAATTTAACTTTTACCGCTGTGAAGACGGTAACGAATACCTTTTTAGGAATGGTATGGAGTCGGAGAAATATTTTACTCCGCGCCACTCACTACGATTAACTTAAAGCATTCGAATGATTTATTTGTGTGTATAATATCGCTGTGTATAAGATGCATGAGCCATTATGCTTTAATTACGCTAAGAAAAATCGTATCTTTGCTTTTTATGTCATCCTTTATAATCTGAAATTTAGTCGTACCGGATGAGAAATCGGTACGAATAATCGGTTGTATCTGAAATAGCTGTGATTTTTGTAACGCTATCTGTTGTTAATTTTAAAGTTGTATTGGAAACAGCCTTACCTGAATATATGCTGTTAGGTACTGTAAGACTTGTAAATGCAAAACTATTATATGTATCTGTATTGTTCTTGCTATCTTTACATAATGTCAAACATTCTCCATAACATTTTAATGCAGCCTTTGAAAAATAACTTAAAAGAAAAGTGTTCCTTTCTCCTGAGGCTGGTGAGGGAGAGAGGATCTTCGGTTCGGTTTCGACCAAGTCAGAGTTCGAGTTCGTTCGGGTTCGGCTAGAGTCTGGGTTCGAGTTCATTCGGGTTCGGCCAGAGTCTGGGTTCGAGTTCGTTCGAGTTCGGCCATAGGCTGAGTTCTAATTCGGTTCGGCCAAAATTCCAGATTTTTGGGTTCGGTTCGGTTAAATTCCCATCTCTACTGTAAACTGTTAGGGCCCGCCTTACCGTTATTTTAAAGAATCATGCATATTTTACCTCCTCTCCTCCACACTAGTATGGAAGCACGAGATATCTAACTGATAGTGTTAAAATGTGGGCCCTAAATACCAGCATAATCTACGTGTATGTCATCGCAAGCGTGTCTGTGATGGAGTACCTAGTCGGATATAATCATTTAAAGGCCACTGCCGCGATGGCTGCGAAATATTTGAAAATTATAATAAGAGAATTTTAAGAACTCACAGGAGAAGCAAAAGGGGTAATGTGGATCCATTGTGAGAGATGCATAGAATAAGGGAATGACGTTTTGTATGCTTTGTGGCCTATAAAAAGGCCTTTAACAGAATTGATTGGATAACGATGTTGAATATCTAGAAAAGAACAGGAATTGATTGGAAAGTTAGAGGGTTAATTCTAAACTTGTACTTGAATCAAAGACCTGTAATCAAGATCTAACAAAAAATACTCAGATGAAGATTACAGGATGGGGAGTACGAAAAGGTTGTAGCATTTTTCGCGCTATCATTTAACATTTACGCTGAAGCAATGATGAAGGAGGCTATGGAAGACATTGAAGAGGGAATTAAAGTAAGGGGTTAATTGTTACAACATGTGAGCTCCGCAGATGATCAAGGAACGGTAACGGGAAGCGAGAATGAACTGCAGGAGATTATGGATAGTCTGAATGATACAGCGTTGAAATATGGTATGAAGATTAACATCAAAATGACAAAAGTGATGAAAGTGTCCCTAGAAAGAAGTAAGTCAATATCACAACAAAGGGTAGGAGATTGAAACAGTTGAGGAGTGTCAAATATGTGGGTCAAACTATTCTTCTAACAGTCAAACCATTATTCTAACAGATTATTTAAAGATCTACTCATATGTGGACTTCAAAAGGAAAACGGAAGACAGAGAATAGTGGAAGTGTTATGTACCATGGACCTGCCAGTAGGCAATGCACTGAGAGAGAGAGAGAGACTATAACAGATGATGGGAATGTGAGACCGAAATATGTAGTTGGTTTGCTCAAGTAAAGGAGGATTTCGGTGATATTTAGGAAACAAAGCTTACAAAAAAGCCTAAAGAACAGCACCATGATAAAACTAGTTGGTATGGACCACACCATTATATGGATGTGAAACATGGACTTCAAGGAAGGAAGATATCGTAAACTAGAATTGTAGATATAAGACTGTCCAGCACTTACTGACCGAAAAAGTGTAGGAGCACCAGCAGAAATACAGGAGAAATTTAGGATTTTCAAATTTTCTATTTATTTTATAGAAATTTGAATGTTATAATTTTATGTGGACTCTTTCTATCCTACATCCACACCACACCTCCCACGTTATTACTCTTTTCAAAGTATTTCTTTATTTATTTCATTTTTTAAATTGACTTGCCATTTATTTAACCTAACAATACACAAAAGTGATTACTCCACGTCGGGCTCTTTTACAGACTCTTGTTTCACTAAGGCTGCAGCATATTTCTTAATTCACATCCGCACTTGAACTTTTCCAAGTTGTTACACTCTCCATTCGTCTTCTCATTTAGTTAATGTGGATGGTAATAGACATTTCACACTAGCTAACATCATCCAGCGTCACGGGTTCAAGTCACACCTCAATGCAGATGATACTCAAGCCTACGGACATTGCAAACCTGACGAGGCTGAAATGTATCTGTCTCAAGTATCACTTTGTCTTGAAAAGATCTACGTCTGTATTGTTCCGTCCGCCTTCAGCTTACTATGTCTATATAAACTCTGCGCGACGTCACTCGGTAGACACCAGAGCGGCCTCCTCAACCCTCTGCCTCCACTTATCACGATCCTGTGCAAAGTCATAAACATCACCCTGCATAAGACTGAATTTGGTATCTAATTGACTTATATCATTATTATATTGCTTAATTAATGTGTATTTATTTCCCATTCCTACCCTCAATTTATTGTTTAATAGTCTATATTTTAAAGCTTTTCTAATTGGAGTATTTTCATTTAGTCTTAGCATATGGCCCATCCAACTGTATCTTTTTTTCCTTATGATTTGACTCCAAGGAGGCTCTTTTATTCTTTCGCATATATCCATATTACTAATTGTATATGGATAGTGAATTTTTAGGAGATTTCTTAGTAATTTTCTATAAAAAACATCTATGTCATTTTCTATGCTTTTTATTACTACCCATAACTCACTATTATAAACAAATACTGATTTAATACAAGTGTTAAAGATTTTAATCTAAATTTAAGATTTAGTTTTTTATTTGTTAATTTCAATTTATATTTATTAAATGCCATCATTGTTAATTGTTTCCTATGAATTATATCATTTTCTGTATCCAACATACTACCTAAATATTTAGTTTTTTCCACTTTACGTCTTCGTTGTTATTTGATATTACTATTTTCTCTGTCTTATCTTTATTTATTTTTAGATCCCGTCTTATTACTATGTCTAAGACAGAGATGATGTGATTAACCTCTAGTCGTAGACAACACCTGCTCCCTACCTTACCCGTACAGATAGCTCAATCCGAAGTACTGCCTATCTCGTGTGTTCGTAATCTCGGAGTTTACCTGAACTGCGACACAA
The DNA here is from genome assembly GCA_905160935.1 of Enchytraeus crypticus. NCBI lineage: Eukaryota > Metazoa > Annelida > Clitellata > Enchytraeida > Enchytraeidae > Enchytraeus > Enchytraeus crypticus. The sequence goes on from CAJHZI010000715.1 coordinate 692,821, forward strand.
TGACGACCTTTCATACTAAAACAAAACTGTCCATACCTGTTTGGATGTACTCAGGTCTCTTCGATGCGTACGTCAATCTGCACCACGACCAATACTTAAGATTTTAGTATTGTCACGACTTGACTATGGTAACTCCACTCCTTATAGCTTACCGGATGTTCACTTAAATAGGTACCAATCGGTTCTAAATACAGCAGTGAGACTTATCCATGGTGATAGAAGAGGAGATCACGTCACTCCACTGCTAATGCAGCTGTATTGGCTGAGGGTACAAGAACGGGTGACTTTCAAAATTTCATGCCTAACTTGGCGCTCACTGCATGGCTGTGGATCAGAGTATTTCTCTTGTGACCTGCACTATGTTTCTCAGGGTCGTCAGCGCCACGATCTTAGATCAAATAACTCAAGTCTACTTATTCGAACGAGAACAAATAATTCAGTTGGTGAACGAGCCAGGCCTTCTGCTGCGACTTATGTCTGGAATAGTTTGACACCTGATAATCTGAGACATGAGTCTAACTATTTAGCCTTCCATCGTGGCGTCAAAATACTATTGTGGTCGCGTAGTTTTTCTACATGAAATTACAATATGTGTAAGTTTATTATATAATTATTCGTTATACAAAAACAAGAATGAGTATTGCTAGATGGTATAAAATTCCACATATGTAGAAATTTATATATATAAATTTAAATAGAATTTTTATTTAGCTTATTATTACTAGTTTATTATTATTAGCTTATTGAACTCTTTCTGTAAGGTAGTCTCGAAAACCGATTTCGGCCATGAAACTGCTATACAAGTTTTCGTTATTATAATAATAATAATTTCAATTTCACAGCAATTCTGCGTAATGTTAAGATGCTTGTTGGATCATCTCTGTGTAGTGGATTCAAGCAGCCGAGGGTCTCGTTGTTAACCCACTTGACAAAGGAAAGTTTTCAAGCAAATAGCTGACAACTGTTGTGTAGAAACTTCTAATGCTACAAATACGAAGCTGAGCATCTGTCTGCCATTTAGTCTGATGATTTCTCGTCTCGTCTCCAACAATGAGCAAATCGTCCGATAACTGATTAGTCACTTCCCTGTGTCTGATGTCCATCAACTCCCGGTCAGATTTACTTCCAACAAGGCCAGCTTTGACTTACCGCAGCATCAGCGAACCGATATGGAAAAACATTTTTGCATAAAGGATGTGGATCTGTAGGTCTCGATGTTCAAAGACGAAAGAGGGGTTGAATACCTTAACAACAAGCTGTATGAAATACAATTTGGCTGCTTCCTTGCTTCTCACCAAGACATTTACTTAGTGTCATGCTATCTGATGTCATAAGATTGGGATTCTCCTTCACCATATCACAAACAAACTTTTTGATTGCTTCCAACTGCTCAATAATTTAGCATGTTACTGGACTGAGTGTCAACAATCGGGGCGAAACATGTCGTTGCAACGTATGCTCCATCAGTCCAAGACCCTGCAACTTCGTAATATCTTCCATCCGTACAGCGGAGTATTTAAAGAACGAAAACAGGCAAGTTTTCAACATTGGAACCAAAGATTTTCTTCCCTTTCAAGAGCAAGAATAAAAGCATTTGGTTCCTCATCTAAAGATTGCATTGCCAGTGATAAATTATAGCAACATTCCTGAATAGTAAATGGAGACATTAATGAATTTGGCCAATGTGAAGTGAAAGACCCAGTATGAAAAAGCAGCCTTTAAGTTTAAAGTCAGCTTGAATACCGAAACGATCCATACATGAATGGTCCGGCTGAGATTCAAAATCGTGGTCTCTTGATCGTCAAGCAGGTGTGCCACTAATTCGATCATAGCTAGTATACATGGAACATAAGTGACAGATACACACTATAATAAAGATTTAAGTCTTCAAAAACTATGTTAGAATCAAATATGCATGAATAAGATTTCGTCAAATTATCAAAACATTAACAAGAGTTGAAGAGACCAACTTGGAGTCAGGAGGGCCATCTGAGAGAGGTTTCATAGATAGTTTACACAGGCTGCGGAAGACTAAAAAGGCATCTTTCTGCAGTATATGAGCAAAACCAGCCATACTCTCTGCCTGGCTGTCTGTCAGCTCCTCTTCAGACCCTCCTACCACTGAACGCTCTACAAAACAGAAAGTTCTACACTATGCAATCATCACATCATCATCATCTTCCCTTGAATCCCAGTTTAACTAGGGTCGGGATACGAATAGACTGTCTCAAATCCTCTCTGTCCTACATCATATCATCCATCAGTCAATCCCCTATTTGAGACTTCCATTCGTTTAAATTTTTGATTTTTGTAGCAATTTCTTGAACCTAGGCGCTCACCAACCGAATTCCCTTTCTGACGTTGGTGTGGATCTTAGTGCTTTAGTCGCCTTCTACGACACGTGCAGTCAATTATTCAAACATCCCAGACACAACACGGGGAAAATTCTACACAATTCAATATAATACAAAATTTAATACAATACATTACAACAAAGCAGTAAGTCATGCAGACTTTCTGTTTTTCAACAGTCTCTTAACTGGGCACAATAGTAAAATACAAGCTAAAATTAAATACAGTACATATTATGTATGTACATTATCAACCAGGTAATTTCATCTTCTTCACAAATTACAGTTCTTTTTTTCAAGAAAAAGTAAAATTTCTATTTATTCAGTAAACTCTTAAACATTTCAAGGCATTCGGCATCGTGATCCATCCAGTCAAAGGCATTTTAAAATCCACAAAACATATCCACATCATTGCCATATTCTAAGCTTTTTTCACAAAGGGCAAGTACTGCCCCTAATTATTCTTAGGCTGCGGCTTTTCTAAAACCAAACTGAGTCTAACTCAATATTACATCCGTTTTCGATTGAATGCGGATATGACATAATCTGTGATTTATTATCTTTAATAAGCTTTTCAACGTACAAGGTATTCAAAGGATCGTTCTATAATATAAAATGGGAACAATCCAGAACGTTATTTTTTGGGGTTTGGGGACATCACTGACCAGGTAAAGTCTTCTGGCCAACGTTGCTGTGCTTCTATACATACTTCCACTAGCTTGCTAGTAAGGTGCTTCGTGTGTCTTTATTCTTTTTAAAAAATCTCCAGGAATTAGATCTATTCCTACTCCCAATCCTTACTTCAGGCCTCTAATTGCAGAAAAAAATTCCAACCTCAATATGTGCCCATTTCATTATTTCGGGATTTAACGCACTGGTTTAGCTGCGTATTTATGAAAGAAGATAAGCTACGTTGGGCCATGTTAGTACATGGAAGGGTGACAGCCTTGCATGACCGAGTGTTGAGAGCTTTGAATGAAAAAAATTCTCAGGGTGTAGGACGGTTATTTTTAAATTCGGTTGCAATCAGTGCACCATCAAAAGGCAATGACTATGAATAACCATGAAGAGGATGGAGATGATAAGGAAAATTACATAAACAGAAACTTAGCAATAAAAAATGCAGCACATTCGGTATGTTATGTGCATATGCGAGTAACCATAAGAACAAAAACAGTTGTAATAATAATTTCCTCTTATATTTCCTATTTCTGAGTTGAAAAAGCTTTCCTGAATTAGATTTCCAGTCTTAAAATATAGCTCCTCTACATATTCTCTCCACCTTGCCTTTACTTCATGCAATTCTGTCTTCAATTCCCCAACCTTACCACCCTAATAACAAAGGTGCACTTCTCTCTAAACAGGTAAACAGACGTCTGCCTGTTATCTGCCTGTCTCTCTCTCTCTCTCTATCTCTATCTCTCTCAGTTACACTCAAGGCATCAGTGTCCTTTCGATTTATCCTTGACGAAGAATGGGTAGCTATAATCAGAGACAGCATGGACGCACAGACCACACAATCTGCTGTGTACTTCTTATGCATGTACCGGTCTCCAAACTTTCAGCCGTTCAGCACTCAACTGCAATACCTTGCGATGTGACTAAAGTGCTGGCAGTTGCAGCACTGAAGAGAAGGCAACCAGGTGTAGATCGTTACATGGTGCATCTGGAGGCCGATGTAGACTCAGTTCTTTACGACTTCCGCCTTGTCGTCTAGGGGCTGGCATGGTACTCGCATCTTACTGGTGTGCATGCCATTAAGGTATGCTGAGACAATTATTTTACATAGATACTGTAGCTCTTCTGCCAACTCCATTTCTCCTATAGCAGGATTCACGACTAGGATAGTAATAATCTATAATAGCCAAATAGTCTTTCCGGCCAAAACAGCACAGCCTTTGCTGTCATAATTTGACTTGTATTCTCAGAAGCGACCTTAAGCGCTTTTTCAATTGGTAGTGGATTTGTTTTGTCATCGACGGCTTTCTAGGGCTACTGGTTTATCCTTCTGATATTGTGGGTCATCCGTGCATGTTGCCACATTTTCCGCCTACATGCGATTTTCATTCCTTCGACTACAGCGAGATTTTCATTTATGGATACGTGAAAATGAAAGGATACGTCAGAATTCGACTCACTATCAGTCTGTGAAAATCCTTGGACACTGCCTAACGTTTTGAAGATGCTGCGTTTCATTTCATCAAAAGCTGTATCTTTGTTGTTTCTCTTGAATGCTGAAGACTGAGAAGTCAGAATCTTTTAAATTTTCTTATTCAATTTATCACTTTGTTTTTAGGAAATAAGGCATTCTCTCGGCATAGAAATTCTAGCTAGAACCATATATTCTGAGTTATTTGAATGCATCATACACACTAGCATGCACACATGAATTCAGAGTAAAAGATGTGGATGCTTAATCGATATCTTTCGAAAAACAACTTACCAGGAAGAGCAATAAAATCAGTAAGGGACTCGAGAGATAAATATATGCAACCACTATTCAGTTCACGTTAATGTATGCACGTGAACCTGGGAGAGTACTAACAAAAACATGTGCAAATCAGATAGCTTTAAAAAAAGATGCCCGAGAATAATCTTAAATATTCATAATAGGGATCACATCAAAACGAAACTGTCTTTAAAATATTGCGACAAAGCAAATAAGATTAGCTAGTCTCTGAGTTTCTTGGAGCACTTACTGACAATACCTGAAGCTAGATATGCAAGTCCACCAATCGATTGGACGCTTACTTAGGTAAAAAGAAAGAATGGAAGACCTAGAACAGTAAAATTAGAAGAGACCTGAAACCAAGGAACATCTCTTGGGAAGAAGTTCTCACAACTGCTAACGACCGAAGTAAGTGGAGGAATGAAGCTACGCCATGTTCAGAAAGCATGGAACTGATTATGAAGAAGAAGATGATATATTTACATCACCCGAAAATATGTGTGATATATGATATATTAAATTTACTGTGGGTTATTTACACCCAGGCTTCCGTCATATTCCCGATTTGCCAATTTGCTGGATTTTAATTGCTGGCACTCGATCAAAGGACATACTCTATTATAATAACTACATTGAGAGTACAGGTTTATATTACGCCGAGTACATACTAGAAACTGTAGGTAGTCCATCATTGGCTTCATTTATCTGCAGGCCATTAACAGCTGCCGCACTGCTAAGCTGCGTGTCAGTATTCTCACCTACTGATGACTCATCTTCGTCTCGAGGTGCTAAGTCAACATTAAAACAGTAAAAATTAACGTCATCATCATCATCTTCCCTTTACAGCCAGTTTAACTAACACAGTAACAATTGATGTAAAGGGATATTAATATGAATACTGAGAATTGTTCCGAGATCTCTACTAAGCAGTAGCTGACAGACAGGACTTCTACAACTGTCTTATTTTAACTAAAAGCATAGCTCGAAACGTAGCATATATAGGCTACAGCACAAAATTCATGTGATATCTTTTGAGCTGAGTAAGCAAGAGCTGAGGAAGTAATCAAAATCCTCTCAAAGGTCATATATCTTGAATTTATCCTTAGATAATGGTTACCATTAGGTATTTATAAAGAGCAAGTAAGCAGCATTGGGTAAACAGGATTGTTTTCTCAGGGAATGACGACCCTGCCCAGTAAATGTTAGTCGAAGCTGAGGGAGGCATAGGGGGCCCACCTCGTCATAAGCAGAATCCCCCAAAGAATAAAGGTATATCAAAAGGAATGTTTTATATAATTTAAAGACCCACTCGTATGTGGACATAAATATGAAAACGGGAGATAGATGAGTGGAGGCTCTATATATCAAGGACCTGCCAGAAAGCAGAGCAATAAGAGAGAGAGCTAGTAAAAGCTTTACGAGGTGCAGTAATTTGTAAATTCGATCAGCCATTTTAGTGACCACTGACAAGAGAAATCCCAAAGATTAGATGCTACCACTCTAATAAAAAATTAGTCAAGTGCTGATATCCTTTCGAGGGATAAAACCGGTGTTAATGTAAGTTTTAGATTTTGTAATTATCACTGTTATACTTGATAATGATTAATTATTATACAAGAGTTGTGCAGATTTAAATCAGTACATTCATGGTTTTGCTGCAATCCGTCTCTATGTCAATCCTTCTAAAACCGAATATCCTTTAATCGGCACCCCTCACCAAAGAACCAAAACAGCCAATTCTTCCATCTATTTTCAAAATCTTGCTCTCACTCTTACTCCCAAGGCTAAAACCCAGGTGTCATATTTGCTGAAAATCTTGACTTCAAATCTCATATCTCATCTGTCTGTCGCTTACATTTCTTTCTGATCAGACAAATCAGACAGATTAACTCAGATCCATCAAATCAGATAGATAAGGCAATCTCTCGATAAAAATTCATCCATAACTCTTACTAAACTTGACTACTGCAATTCACTGCTATATGGCCTACCTTCATCTTTTCTCAAGCATTTGCAACGCGTTCAGAATTCTCTAGCACCTGTTGTCTGGCGATCCTCAAGGCTTCAGGCCACCTGTAGTTCCTTGCTTAAAAATATTCAATGGCATCCTGTGGTTCAAAGATCTCCTAATGCAATATCAACATTCTCGAAAGCTGCGTTCATCCGATGCCAAACTGCTCAAAATTTCTAATATTCTCACTTCGTTAGGTAGACGTTTATTTTCTTTCTCAGCTCATACTGTTTGGAACTCTCTGCCTCCTGATCTTCGCTCGTGTTCTACTACTTCCACTTTCCATTGTAGGTTAAAAAAACTTCTCTTCCCACCATAAACATTTTTCATTTTGCCCAACTGTTTTTTGATCACCAGATTGGCACCGTTTATGATCTTTTTCTTTCTCCTCAGCACATGTTTTTGCAGATCATTTGGGATAAATCGATTTGTAGTAACATGTGACAGAAGCCGTCCCTGATATCATCCTTGTATGAGGAAACAGACGTTAAACCTTTATTATTATTATTATTATTATTATTAACAACGTATTGGAGATATTCAGTAAGTTTTAAATTCTATATATACATATGAGTAGCTTACCATTAGCTATCACCTGGTCAAGAACTCTATCAAGAGCAAACCTAGCCACTTCCTCTGAGGTTACTTCCTCTACCTCCTCTTCCTCTGCTGATTGCTTCACTGCTCCATCTGCTACCACACTACCGTTAGTTGGCAGACCTGTACATCAACATTACATCAGCAATTATTAATTAATAATTACTTATTAATTATAACATAACATAACATTACAGAGTCAGGAAGCAATTATATGCTTGTTTAAGACTCATCAGGCTCTTAACTAAAATCAATCAACTCATACAGACTTCATGTCAACATGTCAAATTTATACATAGCCTATGTATAACATCGAACATGCAATTAGCATCTTATTTACATGTTCTTATGTTTATCATATTTATTTTTAAGAGCATTCACTGATTCTGCTTTCACAACTTCACTTGGCAAACTATTCTATGCATTTGTAACTCTTTGACTAAAAAAAAATTTCCTTAAATCTAGTCTACTACTAAATTTACTAAGTTTTATACATATGTCCCCTTGTGTTTCTGTTGTTTGATAAATTAAACCAAATACTATGGTTAACTTTGCTGAAGCCTTTGAGTATCTTAAAAACTTCTATTAAATCTCCTCTAGTTCTTCTCTCACTTAAAGAGGTTAATCCTACGAATTTTAATCTATTCTCATAACTAAGTTTTTGACAGTCAAATACCAGCCTTGTTGCTCTGGCTTGTACCCTTTCTAATTTGTCCATATCTTTCTTAAGATATGGGCACCAAGTCTGAACGCAGTATTCAAGTTTGGGCCGTACAAGAGCCTTATATAGCCTTACCACAATATCTTTATTTCTACAAGCAATTGTTCTTTTAATTATTCGACTACATCCAGTAACTAAATGATCAATAGGCATCCGACTGCATTTTCCGCAGATGCATAGTTTACGTCCTGTTCTGGTCCCATCACTGAAATGCTTTCGAGAGTGAAACTGACATTAAAACTCTATATGATCCTTTTTAGTTTTCTAGTATATTTCTGATAATTACTGACACTGGGTCATTAAATCAACTCCATTAAAGTTGCCGATTAATGAATCCATACTATACGTGTCTTGTTCCATAGCAAAGGTAAGAATAATATTCTACAGTGTGTCTCAATCAGCATATTACCTGATTATATACATCATCATCATCTTCCATTAAATCTCAGTCTAAGGGAAGATGAAATCTTAACCCATACGTTTCCATGTCAAATGGCATATTGTTAGAAATGATCCTGTTGATTTTTGAACTGATATTGATCAAACCGACAAAGGACAAAAGATCAAAATATAGAATAATAATTCAAAAGCAAAATGGTTAGAAAACACATAAAAAACTCTTAGGTATCAGCTAAATAACAAATTGAAATTTGTAGGATTCAAATTATTTTTATCAAATAAAAGAAGACGACTTCAATGATTTTACATCATTGAAGTCGTCTTTTACATCAGATTTTTTTGATAAGAATCCTACCTTCAGCACAAGCAGAGACGTTATCTACGACTTCCATCACACATTTACCTTCTTCCGTCACGTCTGATCTCTCCTTTTCCTCTTCTCTCAAATTAGCATCTGTGTTCTACATAAACCAAATTACCAAGACTTACTAAAAGATTTACGTATCATTCTGGCATCAGACATGTTATTAAACTGAATTTAAATAAAGTCACATCGATTTTGTAAAATGGACTATTTTTACTCAATGGGGTCAAAATCGTAAAATAAAGGCCTCCTCAAGTATAGGAATTCAGTTTCAAATTTTTTTCAAATATACTTTTAAATAAAACATTATAATTTAGAACTACTAATTAATTTTCAATAATATTTTTAACAGCCTTACCTATAAAGAACTACAACATCCATATTCCAAAATTCAAGCTACTCAGAACGGCAGGGCGCTTGTTCAACGCAAATATATAAATAGTATGCAGGATGTTGCTAACGGCATTCTAACGGCAGATCCTCAAAGAAACATTTATAAACACGTTTTAAAGAGAACTTCACCGGATTAGTTAGTCTATTGATCACAAAGAACAGTTATTACGAGCTCATTTTGCATTATGCGAGAGTAGTACTAACAAGGCACACATAGCGTCCAATCATCTACGAGGCAAATGTACCATAGTGCATAAACTGAACGGCACATGAATATCGTAATTCTTAGTTTTTGGTAATACTTTGTAATTCTTGGTAAAGCAATTAACATTAAGCATATATCCTCTCTCTCTCTTATTGCAGTGCCTACTGGCCCGTCGATGGTATATAACGCC
>CAJHZI010000716.1:0-225000 GCA_905160935.1 Enchytraeus crypticus
TATATATAAATGTATATATATATATATAAATGTATATATTTAAATGTATATAATGTATATACATGTATATATATATATATATATATATATATATATATATATATATATATATATATATGTATATATATACAATACATGTAGGCCTATATAGGCCTAGTCTCGGTTTTTCACAGGACTCGTACACGAAAAAATGGACTACATTATAAATTGCCGAACAGTCGAAACACGAGCTAAGTTATAAGTAATAAGTTTTTAAGTTTGTAAGTTATAGATATCAACATGGTTGATCATTTCACTATAATGCGTGTTATTATTATTTTATGCACAATTTAAAATTTTATTATTCTTCTTGAAGACTTTGGAAAAGATTCAGTTGTGTAGAGCCTGAACTGAGTCTTTGCAGGTTTGTAAACTGGAAATCTCGAATAGTAATCTGGATTTTCATTTAGTGATCAAGGTTGCCTGTGTGCATTATTATTTACACATCATTCTATTTTTTTAAATATTAAGCTGAATTATTAATTCTATTTTATCATACTATTAAGTTCATCACCATCACGCACTGAGTCTCTAACTCTCTAGGTCAATGATAAAATCTCTTTCCGCACGCACTGTTAATGCTTTGTAAAATAGTTGTACGATATTACGAATCTTATTATTTTCATAATTATCTCAACTGATACACTGGATTAATCTCGATAAAAATGTTATATTCCAATGCAGCATCTATATTCCGTCTAACGCCTTAATTTCCTTGTATTACTCTTACAGACAAAACATCATACTGAAGCGCCAGGGACCAATGGATGCCTTTCTGCTAAACCCCAAGTACGCAGATCTACCTCTCACGACGGTCTGCAACCTCTGCGGAGTAGCCTATGGGCCACAAGCTGGACAGGCCTGCCTTAGTGGTCACGGGTCAGCGAGGAACATCTGTGTGGAGAAGTATCTGGAGGGACTGAAGAGCAGTCTGGAGTATTCTCAACCAGCAGGAGATGGAGGAGACATCACGGCTTCCATATGGAAGTAGCGGATGGAATGAATTGAAAGTGCTTTCAGATAAATGATAAAATTCGAAAGTGCTAAATTCTACGTTGGGAAAGTTTCACTTATCTGTTTGGAAGTGAAGCAGTTGTTGAGAGTTAAAGAGACAAATGACTGACTTTGTCTGATGATGTGGCAAGAGTTTAAATGTTTCACAATGATTCCTGATAGATTAGTAAGAGAAGTTACCGAAGAAAAATGTTAACTGAAATAAAATGTTATTAACTGATATAAATGCTATTTACTTATTTCTTATGCTGATTCAAACCAAACTGATCCAACTTAAATAAAATGTTGTTCATTTATTTCTTATCCTGATTCAAAGCAAGCTGCTCTGACTGAAATAAAATGCTATTAACTTATTTCGTATACTGATTCAAACTAAGCCACTCTAACCGAAAGAAAATGCAGTTTATTTCGCATACTGATTCAAACTAAGCTGCTCCAACTGAACTGAACTGCTATTAACCTTATTTCATAAACTAATTCAAACCAAGCTGATGATATTGTAAGTATCAATCAGTAAGTTTCAACAGAACGTTTGAATGCGCAGGATAGCACAGACGCTAGCATACTTGTAGAGAAGCTGGAGGTCACCGAGGCTCGAATCTCAGTCTGGTCATCTCTGAGATTTTCTGTGCGGTGCGGAAATATGCGCTGAATCTTAGATCATGCGTTTTTAAAAATCAGCAATTTACATAAGTTTCATTTAATAAAAATTCAAAACGTTCAATGATTCGATTTAATGGAGCTCAGCATATTAATCTGAAAAAATGATCGTATGAAAATTAAGAGAATATAGACCTACATGTATTTGGGAATGAATTCTCGTCAATCACTTACTGACTGTAATCTAATTGAAGGGAAACTTATCAGCGACAAATTATCATAACTGAAAACATTTATTAGCTTGATAATTTACACAGACATGAAATAAGATAGTCAGTACCTAAAAGTTGATTTATTTTATCTCTTTTGTCAGCGGTAACTACAGATTTAATTTACAACAGTCAAGAGGCCGTAGTTATAATTATCTCAGTCCATGCATCTCTACGTCAACGTGTTCTTATCCTAAAATAGAGACTCTCGAGTCTGAGTTGATCACTGATTATATTGATTGATAGAGCGGCGCCTTAGAACAATAATTATTGATTGAGTGATCAATCAATCTATAAATGCATATAAAAGCGCCGCTCTGTGCAAAACGGCACAGATGCTCTAAGTGGACAGTTGATCAAGCCTTAGTCCAGTCATTGATTACATTGATCAATTCCCAATGAATATTACTACTCTCTCTCTCTCTCTCTCTCTCTCTCTCTCTCTCTCTCTCTCTCTCTATATATATATATATATATATATATCTCTTTATCTCATTATCTCGTTGGGTAGCTTTACATATCTGATTAAAACGGTTCGTATTTTATATAAATCAATGGGACGTGCAGGTAAACATCATTCGCATATACATGTTATTTTTTAATTCTGTAATAGTACTTTCCTTCAGTTATTTCAGTAACCGAGTTCGGCTTAGGAATGTTACATTCAAAGAACATTATAGCTATATGATGATCAATGATAACATATATCGTTTTATACAGAGGTGGATGCTTGAACCGCTCGGCAGTATAGGCTATGGTCCTTTAATGTTCCTGCGGATATCTTAGATTTGAACCCACGGACGTTAAATGCATCTCAGGACGCTCCTATCAACCATTTAAATTTCTTGACTTTAATTTTCGCTCTACTGTAAAAACTGAGCTATGTAAATGTTCATAGATTTGTAAGTTAATATTTTAAAATAATAGTTGGAGGCAGTGGCGGAAAATCCAGAAGGGGGACAAGGGTGCTACGCTTCCCAAAACAAAATCTTTGAAACTTCAAAATTGTGCCATATTTTAACGAAAAGGAACTTTAAATGGCATTTATCTGTGGTCTATTAGGGTCACAGGGAGTAGCGATCACAGTCAAGCATTTCAGTCTTTCAAAAGCTAACAAAACGGTTGCATGATTTTAAAAATATTTCGGGCCCACTCCCACAAATAATTTCTGGATCCGGCCCTGGTTGGATGATCGAATGGATAGCAAACTTGCTTGTGAAGCACGAATATATCGGTGCGTTTACATGACAGTCGCCTATGACAGTATCCTCTTTGATTGGAAAACAGACATGAACATTTAGTTTAGTTTTATTACAATAAGGTAATAACAAATTTAAGAATTACTATGGAAATTATGATACAGATTTAACGGGTTATATTAGATGTCAGTTGGCATATGAAACTGTGCTTAGCAACGCAGAAGTCTTAAACAAACTGCCCTACATATAGAGTTGTAGACCATATTTAGAAAGATGAAAAAACGCCTGGTTTAGATCAGAAAAGCCCATAGCCTCTTATCACGGTAGTTGTACAGCCTGTCACCTATTTAACCAATACTATTGTCATGTAAGAAATACACTATCCTATGGCCGTAATTATACATAATATATTAATTACTGTCATTAATCGGTTCCTATCTCACAACCATATCTCTGACGTCATAATCACATCCTACATCTCACAACACAGGTTCTAACACTTTAGATAATAACGAGCATTAGTAACAAAAGCTACGGAGATAACGATATGAAAATTGTACAGAGTTGCATAAGATTAACACGGTTACACTAGATAATAATTCATTATTTAAGGTATTGTTATATTAAGAGTTATAGAGCTGTCAAGCGTTATCTGCTTGTCGTATATCGCGTAACTACTGGTTATTATTAATATTTGTATTTAATTGATGAATTTACTTTCAACTATAAAGTTATAAACCAATGGTTACTTTAAAAAAAAACTAAATTTTGCTATAGTCACATTTTGGCAGAGTGCTATTTAAGTTTGATAGAACTAAATGTTATTAAATAAATGTGTAGGCTATTTATGACACCATAATTAACCCAGAGAGCAAGCGAACTCAGAACTAGCGAGTGATTTAATCAGACAGAAGTAAAACAACAGAGAATACAACTATTTCACTGTCAATAAATATAGATTTTTTTCAGAAATAATGATGTAAAAGTAACGCTAGATTTAAGAATTTTGTGCCTTGGACCCATTAGACTTAGCTATCAGAGAGGAATATGGTTGGCGCAGATTTTTCGTGATATTTTATTAAGTTCGAATTGTTACGTCTCGTCCGTCCAGTTGGAATGCGAGATGTAACATTTAATAATTGTATCGCTTATAATTATAATTGTTATTCTTGTTATAGCGATATTATACAAAGATAAATTATAAAATATCAACTTTTCACTGGTCTACGGAGTTAAATTTCCAAAATATAAAAAGCTGTTACATTGAAAACAAGCCAGCATTTAATAGCTTTTACTTTAACGCACATTAGTTAAAATATTCTACACCTATAATAAAAATGGCTACGTCTGACAATATTGTATAATAGGCCTAAGTTGATTATGGATGGAAACAATGTCTTTACTTAAAGTAGGCCTATACTAGTTTAGCAAACGTTCAACAGTTAATAATAGATAGCAATTAAATTCGTCGAGTTTTCTATGGCTAACGATTAGATAGATACAAACAGAAGTTGTAATTTTTATCTAAAATTGTCGGGTGCTTTCATTTTGACTTTTATCACTATAGGACTGACAGTTTTACAATTTTAATGGCTTCATTAATCAGTGCATTGGAAATTACACTATGTGTTTTTATAACCGATACTCCATACTCTTTTTACAAAAAAGTCGTAACGAGCTGACCACTGTTCTTGAAAATTGCAGGAATATACATTAAATGTATGCGTGTATATATGCAGCATATGCATATATTTAGACTACGTATCTACTGTACTGTAAATAGTTCAATAAATTACAGGAGCTGCAATCATCAGTTATAGATAATTTCCAAAATCGCGTTCAATGTCACATCCTAGTCTAGGTGTCGTAAATTAATTAAATTAAGCCTCGCTCAGAACGAAGCTTCAGCACTGGTAGCTGATCCCTAACTAGGCAACACTCTGCTGACTACTGGCAATAATGTCATGGTTATACCGAAAGCGTCAGACTTTATCTTGTCTACGTTATCTTATGAAACTGTCATAAACTCCCCTGTAATTCTTAGTCATATATTAATCTACAAAGAGCTGGGAGACTTGGTTAGACCATAGCTCTGACCTTTAACCTCTACACACATCACTGGACAGCTGGTCTTGGTGGACTTGTGTGACCGTATAGTTCACTTGCAAACCGATGATCTATTGCTTGCTAGTTAATACTTCGAAAGGATCAATTTAAATTTCGTAGCAACACAGTGCGCAGTTCAGAAGGCGTACGTATTATCACATACGACTAATAGGAAAAAATTTGTCGCATGAGTTTTATGAGTGGTTTATGTAATGTGACGTCAACAAGTGAAATAGTAGGTCTGCATGTTCTATCTCCACTGGTGTTCGCTATAGTATAATATTGTATTATATATTATAGTATCGAATGTCTCAATAGCGCAATGGATAACGTCAGGAACTTTTAAATGCCAGATCGTAAGGTGATTTGAACCCTCGTGGGTTCGAATCCCAGCCGCGCTGATCTGAGAGTAAAATCTCGGACATTCACTGGACTGGTTATACGGAAAATGGATTAAATTGCCTAACGGATTAGACATGTGGTATTAAAAGTGATAGATGATATAGTTGATCATTTCACTATAATGCGTGTTTTTTACGTGTTGTTTTGTTCTTAAAATCAATTATCAATTAAACACTGCATGGTAATTACGTATATAGCAGACAGAGATATTGTTTGTCAGTAGCTCTTTCACACAGAGCCTTGGCAATTTCTTTTGTAGCAAGCAAGACTCGAAAGTCTATGATATCGGAGGTCTGTACTTTCTATCAAGCCTTGTAAAGATAAGATAACGTCATTTTCCTCACTCGATAGCGATGTCAGCAGTGGCGGATCCGGGGGGGGGGGCAGGGGGCCCGGGCCCCCCCTTAGGCCCGGCGAATTTAAAAAAAAATTATATTTTAGTTGTTTCTAGGGCAATTTCTATGTGTCAATATGTTTGTAAGGACAGTGGTTAGGGGCAGTGGCGGATCCAGGGGGGGGCCCAGGTGGCCCGGGCCCCCCCATAGATACGCCGATAAAAAATGTTAAATTATATTTTCATTGTTTCTATGGCAATTTCGATGTTTAAATATGTTAGCAATGGCAGTGGTTAGGGGGGGCCGGAGGGGGGATAAGGCAGGGTATATTTTCATTGTTTCTATGGCAATTTCGATGTGTAAATATATTAGTAATGACAGTGGTTGGGGGGGAGGCGGGGGGGGGGTATCACAGGGAACTCAATTCAAATAGCTCGATTTTTTTCTATGATATACTAGGAGCCCTGTATAATAGAAGGGGCCCGAAAAATCCTGACAGTTTCACTAGCTCTCGATTTTCACTTGAACAAATGCATAACCATGCAATACCTTGGAGGAAAAAAGGGTGTAAGTAAAAAATGCGAAATCTGTCCCGTAGCAGAGGTGCAAACAGCCTTGGATGGGACGGGCTTAAGTCCCCCCCCCACCGCCAAAACTAGGTCACTTTTGCAATTCGTCAAGATCCGCAGATTTTCTTCAGAGGTGAAAAAATGTACCTACTTTTCCTAAACAAATGTAGGATTTTATGTTTTCCCCTCAATTTAGTGCGGGTATGAGCGGGGGGGGGGGGTAAGGTACTGGGATACACTCACTCTATGAGCCGAACGCATTAGTGAACAAATTTTGACCCCCCCCCCACAGAACTGTCTTGTTGCGTCACATGTCCCGAAAAGGCGAGACATGCAAAAAATGTACACTCTCCAAAATAAATTTCTGACCCCCCCTTAAAAAATTCCTGGATCCGCCCCTGGATGTCAGTGACGGGCGAGCCCAGGATTTGAACCCCGCACCTACTGATGCGCGGTCGAGTGTCTTACCGACTTCGCCACTGGCTCCAGCCAGTGGCGAAGTAATAGCAGTATACAGCCTTTAGCAAGCTAATTAAATCTTCTTTGCTAGGTTGAATCTGTTACATGATCGATAAGATATTCGACTGTTAATCAGTTTTGGCGGCATTCAAATCCTGACTCAATCCATTACCTTCAGAAAGATGAAGCAGACGTCCACAACGACTTCATTCATGAGCACCAGGTAATTAATCAGGACGAGCCTAGAGCTATATGAACTAACCTTCTTATTCAGTGCACTGCCAAGTGACAGGTTCAAGGTACATATTCATACTCAAAGTCTGTTTTCTCGCTCCATAAGAGCACTTCTTAGATCAACAAGCTAATCCCTTCACAAAGTCTATTCCTTATCCATGCCTTACGTAGCCTATAGCTTGGGAAAAATATGGCTTCTGAGGTGATTTCCCGTTGCCTTCCTCAGTTAGGTAGATTAATTACCTTTTAATCCTGGGAGAAAATATTTCATGATGAGGTGGGTCCCCTCTTGCCATCCTCAGCTCCTGCCTTTAGTCGTCTCTTACGTACACGCGGCAGATTGTTTACGGTTGCCCCATTCTGCAGTGGTCCAACCACACCCGAGCACAACACGAACACTTAGTCCAACTATTTCACTTGTTGACGTCACTTTACATAAATCACTCATAAAACTAATGCGACAAACAATTTCGCATTATTCGCATGTGATAAGTGTCAATTATCTGTCGACGAAACGTTATTGACACAGTTAACTCGAGAATTCACCAGCGTGGGCATAAAACTTAAGAAACGTAACACAGATTTACACGAATGCATGTTAATAATTGGACCAAACACTATTTGCAGTTAAGGATGAAAGCACTTGATATTTCAGAGAAAATGTTTTGACCAGAGCATTCCTAAACAAAGTTTACATAAAATAAAATTATCAAAGATCTATCGGCCTATTAATTAATAATGGGCTAAACAACCCCTTAAGAAGCTTTTACTATGCGTTGCGTAAAATGCCATAAATATGTTTTTAATTTCACAGCAAACACTCCTGTAAAGTCAATTCAAAGGGCCTACAATTACTAAACTATTTACAACAAAACATGAAAACATAAATGCATTCTTGGAGCAACTCTACTTGACACCGTCAAAGATTGGCAACCAGATTGGATGGCCTAGTGATAACTCAGTTGTTAAATAATCAGAATTTAGTTGAATCGAATTCCAGCTGGACCCATGTATCCCTTAAAACATGGAATCAGATATTAAACTCAGTATTTTGCAAATTTCATCTTTTGTGTAAGCTATATTCCTATCTCAGTGAACAAACCAGAGATGAAATTTTAAAAGGTTTGTCTAGATTTGAATCGGAGATAGCTACTAAAGAAGAGGCGATGTTACATAGATTAAAATCAGGATTTGACAGTAAAATGAAAATGCGGAGAAAGCCACAGAAATCGACCAGCCATATAGTTAACCAGAAGCTCATTTAACATGCGCCCAATTTACTAAGTAACTAAATCCAATTTAAACATTTTCAGAATGTATTTATTCTGCTGTACATGCTCCTCGGACACTACAATCCTGTCCCTTGCGTTCGAAGCAAGAGCCACTGGATTCCTAATTCCATGCCGATCCCTGGATAGAGGTGTGCTGATCGTGTTGTTCCTCAAATCAAAGAGCAGAACCTGGTCGTTGGAACGGTCTGCCACTAAGAGGCGCCCGTGCGGCATCCAGCAGATGCCGGTGGGGCAGGTGATCGGACTGGCCTGGGTCCCTGAGGGGCCGGAGCAGGGAGTGCTGTGGTCGATACGATTGAGGCATTTCCCGTTGATGTCATAGAGCAGAATACAGCTCTGATCACTGTCTGACACAACGCACACCTAAAGCAAAAAAGCTGAAAAGTTAACGTCAGTTTCCTCACTTGAACGCGATGTCAGTGACGGGTGAGCCCAGGATTTGAACCCCGCACATACTTATCCGCGGTCGAGTATTAGAGGCAACATTTCATTGAATCGATAGAGCCTATGTAACTACATAGGCTCTATGCATGAGAGAATTGTGCTTATTACAGCATATCATTAATCAACATACAAATATAAGTAAGGCGATGTTCAATGTTCAATATTCCGATGTTCTTACCGACACCGCCATCGGCTTGAGCCAGTGGCGAAGTCGGTAAGATATTCGACCGCGGATCAGTAAGTGCGGGTTCTAATCCTGGGCTCGCCCGTCACTGACAACGCTTTCGAGTGAGGAAACTGTCGTTAACATTAGCTTTACCAGCTTTTAAGTAGATCAATAAAGATAAAAATAAACGGTCGTCGGTAATAAGAGTGAAATGCATTTAATCTATTAGATTGCCTGCTCTGTTATATAACAGCAATGTGCATCTAAAAATGTGACTAAAACGGATGTGAAAATTTAAGAGATGAGAAGTAAATATGTTATGATAACTTAAATGCAAGCCTCAATCATGATCAATGGACTGTTCATAATCAGATTATATCTCTCACTTCCTAATGACAAATAATCTGTAGTTTGTTATACTTAGCTTTTTAATTAAAAATATACAATGAAATATAACATCGAACATACATAGACTCATATAAATCATTGAAGTTCTCAAAAATAAATTTAATTTGAATTTTTTGTAGGCAAGGGAAGTTATGAGAGACGTAAAGCTGGAGTTCGAATCAATGACCTATTGCTTATTAGATAGCAGTCATACCAATTCGGCTGTTAAGTAGATAAAAATATCTAAAATAAATATGATGTTTAAATGCGGTGTGCTATAAAATGGATAGGACCTCTCTCTCTCTCTGTCTGTCTGTCTCTCTCTGTCTCTCTCTCTCTTTCACTCTCTCTCTCTCTCTCTCTCTCTCTCTCTCTTTAGCGTCCTGTCAAGTTATAGGTTTAATGTTCATAAGACTACTCACATTCTGCTCCTTTAAGAGCATTCTATCGATTAACGGGTTAATCCCTTCAGAATGGCTATGCCTTTCCATACCTTAACGTAGCCTATAGCTTGTGTAAGGAATAGTTTTTGAGAAGGTTTCACTTCCCTTTGTCGTCTTCATTTGTTGCCTAATCAATCGCCTCAACGACATGAGTAGTTTTTGGACTTTACCTACGAAAACTTTTCAAAATTCTCTCTAGCTATCAGCATTACCATTCGATCCGAACACACAAAAATATTAGCCTATATCGAATAAATAAAGTTACTGGTTTTTATATTTATTTGATTTATATGTACGCTGGATTTATATGCACGTGTCGTAGAAGGCGACTAAAGCACTAAGATCCACACCAACGTCAGAAAGGGCACTCGGTTGGTGAGCGCCTAGGATCCAGAAATTGCTACAAAATTTAAACGAATGGAAAAGTCTCAAATAGGGGATCCTGGGATTGACTGATGAATGATATGATATAGGACAGAGACGATTTGAGACAGTCTATTCGTATCCCGACCCTAGTTAAACTGGGATTCAAGGGAAGATGATGATGATGATACATAAGCTAAGTTGGCGCGTTAACTGACGGACAATGCATCAGAGGTGGACTGGGTGCTTCGCTCCCTTCCGTCTCAAACCTCCCGGGCTTCGCCAGCGTCTGCTTTGGGATTTCGGCCTCAGCCGCCCTTGAACGCCCCGGGTCTTCTACCCTAATCTCTTCCATCAGTCACCCAATCATTATCGGAAGGCTTTAGGGCTACTATTAGTACTTCAGATAAATGACGGCCTACTGTAGATCCAACTCAGAGACATTTGCAAGAAACTAATAACAATGAGATTAAAAGTTTAAAAAAGTTTATAGCTCTAGTAGATTCGAACACGTGACGTAAGAATGCTGAGGACGACTTCTTAACGCCATTGCCGCTGTTTACTGATGCAGAGATCGCCATGTAATATATATATATATATATATATATATATATATATATATATATATGTATATTTCTAATATATTATTATATTAAATTATATATATATATATATATATATATATATACATATATATATATATGTAAAAGGATAGCTAAGATTATTAATTAACGTGATTTAACTATTTTAATACCCAGTTGATTGTCAATGAGCTAATGCTCAAAGTAAATGAAAAACTGCTCTGAAGAATTGTTAGATATTTCAGTTAAGTAATCAACAAGTACATACCTCGTATTCGTCGTTCCAAGCGACGTATGAAGGCAGTCGAAACTCCGATCCTCGAAACTCTCGGATTAATTTACCAAAATCTTCGTATATTCCAACCGATGGGCGGATACCAATCTGTCAAAAAACACGTGCTGAATAGAATTAAAATATATTAATCGTAAAATAAAACTTTACTAACTACAGCATAACCTTTAGGGTGCACACTACTTAATGATATCTAATGATACAATCAAGCAAACGGAAATTTTGAAACTAGAGCAAATAAGAATGTAGAGTTTGAATGGTGGTGGTCAACTAGATTGGTTTTTATAACCTCTTTGACAGCCTAGTGTGTGCTAATGCATATTTAAGTGTTTTTAAAATAAACATAGTTTTCTCTCTGATTACTCCATTGCTCACCTCTGAAAGAATAAATTTCTTCGAAGACGTCATGGCTATCCCGTGCAGGTTTGAAGCATTAGGTATGTGGATCTTTTCCTCAAATATCTTGGCTCGTCGTCCCACATCCATTAGCAGAAGTCTGTCCTGGTCGGTCACAACGACGATGTTATCGTCCTGAGTCTCACAGACACAGGCCGGTCTTATTCTTCGCCTCCGATCAGACGACAACTCTTCGGAGTCATGAATCGTTGAGAGAGATTTCGATGATTTTGTTTCAAAAACTTGCACTCGAGAGTTTTTCGTCTCGGTTACCAGTAAATTTCCACTGGAGCGAAGAAAACAGGCGTCTCTAACTCCCTTTATCTGACCTTGACTTTGACCGGATTCTTTGAGTTCCCAATCTTTACTCCATTCGTATTCGTTACTCGCTTCTCCGAAGGAAGATGAAGATGTTTCTGAAGGGACTTTACCAGATTTCAGGCACTTGATCAATTCTTTTTTGGATAAATCCATGACAAAGGAAAGAGGATCTTCAAGTTCAGGTTTTTTAATTTCGAGAAGGCTGTCGTAATAGATGTTTTCTAGGCTAACGACTCTAAACTGCTTCATTTCTCCTAGTTTACTTAGAAACTCTTTCCGCTTTTCTTTGCTAGGCCTCTGCCTCACGGTAACACTTTCTGAACTGATTGCCGCTGTGTTAGATCCTGTGTTCGCTGTTGAATCCATTGACACAGTAGTTCGTGTTGTGTGGACGTAAGGAGATGTTCTTTCTGCCGGAAGTGATCCGAAATCCTTGTGACCTCCGGCCTTTACCTTTGCCGGTGTACTCTGCTTGAAGTTCCGCAACACAGTGGTAGATTGGCTGCGACTGAACTGCTTTGTATCCTCACTGCTGGGCTTGGAATCTGGGGACACATGTTGGTCACTTTCCTTTATACTGGACAAATATTCCCCTACAGCCACACTGTGACGTGATAGAAACACCGGATTATTATTATATTTTCCTTCGGGATTTATTGAGTTATTATTGCATTCCTCCACTAAAGGAATATTCAGAAAACTTCTACTCTCAGATTTTAGTTCATTTCGCTCTCTAGAAATTGGTTTCGAATTCACTTTAGTTGAACCGTTTTGAAGACATTTGTATTCGTCGCTATTATCTATGGTGGGTGTCTCTTCATCTAAATCATAATCTGGAGCGGGCTCGTAAAAAGGTAAAGTTTTTTCCTGGTTCGGCATACGAACAAATGCATCTTGAAGTCTCGATTCACTTGCGGAAGTCGATAACCTGATTCCATTGGACTTTGTCACCGATGATTTTGAGTGAGTTTGGTTGACAGTTCGTGAAGTAGTGGATGTAGCTGAAGTCATGTTTTGTTGCTCGTTTGTTTTACTTCAGTTCAATTATTAGTCTATTATCGTGTCAGGTGTAAGAATTCTAAATGTCAGGTAATTTTACTCATCCGTGAAGATGACATGATTGTTATATCCGTTAGCAAGATTTAGTTATCCTTTCAATAGCTAATATATTTATAACCAGGGAACAAATATAACTATAATGATGTATGTAGATCTTTTCATTGCTTAGAAATTCAGAAAAGTGAACTTTAACTCAGTACTCACAAAAAAGTAGATCGAAATACTGTACTGTTATAAGCATATTTTTGTCTAAACTACTATTTGATATCCACTTCTAAAATGCTTCACGCCGATCTAGGTATATAATGTCTAATAAGTTGTATTACGTCCCATTATCCAGCTTTCTTCAAGGTAAGTGTTTACAAATTCGATCAGTCTAGCAGTTTACAGTTTCCTACGAACAAACATCAATAAATTATGAAGATCTTGTTTATTGCTCGTTAGCATTTGTTGCTATTTGCTTGGCGAATATACGTACCTTGCAAATTTATGGACATGTAGGAGTGTTGAGAGTATGGAAATAGTCGTTTATAATAGGGTCTAATGACGTAAATGTTCGAAACGATACGTTCATGCAATAGAACCTAGGTTGATAAGACTTGTTAAGAACCGTGTTAGCATTTTAGAATTGAATTTTATTATGGTGTGTCGAACTATTATAAATTATATTATTATTATTGTGCTATTATTAAGAATAGTACTTATTAACGATATATGTATATATATATATATATATATATATATATATATATATATAGGCTTATATTTACAATTATATTAATACATGTTCAAACATTTATACATACATGTATATATAGGCCTACATACAGTTTACATATATACATGTATATGCATGTATATATACATATATATGCTCATATTTATATAATACATATACAGTCTCTCTTAGTGCACTGCCTACTGGCAGATTCATGGTACATAACGCATCCACTCTTCTTTGTCTTCCGCCTTTCATTTCCACATATAAGTGGGTCTTTAAATCATCTAGCATACCTAATCTCGGCCTGCCCCTGCCTCTTTTTCCTGCCATTCTACCTTCTATGACCTCTTTTAATAGACCTTCCCCCCTCAAAATGTGTCCTATCCATCTCTTCTTCCTATTTCTTAATACATTTATCAACTGTCTATCTGTGCCAACTCTCTCCAGGACTTCCTCATTTGTAACCTTTTGAGTCCAACTAATCCTCCCCATTCTTCTCCAAATCCACATTTCCAATGCCTCCAGTTTCCTAATATCTTCCTTCCTTAAGGTCCATGTTTCACATCCATACAATGGCGTGGTCGAAACCAAAGTTTTCACCATCTTTATCCCTGTGTCTTTCTTTAGACTTTTTGTTAATAGTTCTTTTCTATTACCAAAGGCAGCTTTTGCTTGTGCAATCCTACTGCATATTTCTGTCTCACATTTCCCATCATCGGTTATAGTATGACCCAAATATTTTAAACTCCTTACCTGTTCCTATTTCGTACCATTTATTGTGATATTAACTTCACCTGTCTTATTGGACACTCTCATAACCTTGGTCTTTTTCATATTAATTTTGTATTAATCTTATTATATTATACATATACATTATATGTATATAATATATCTATGTATATATATATATATATATATATATATATATATATATATATATATAGCTTAAGTACATGTATATTAAAAAATATATATATATATATAACATTTTGTTATATATATGTATATATGCCTACATGTATATACATGTATATGTATAACCTATATGTTTCAATGCGTAAATTGCGTATAGGACCTACGTTTGTATACGGTAAGCAAGCACAATCGGATTCTACAATCATCTAATCTACACGTACATGCTAACTACACGTAACAACGACAACCGCAGTAGTAACTACATTGCTTGACGTAACAGTCACGGTTCTGATAGCCTTCAGTATAAATCAGGCAAACAGGCCTCCGATAAGGGACTTATACTGCGGTCTACTTAATTGAATGATAACTTTAATTCTAAATTTTGATCTGTTGAAATATTTGCCATTAAATTATAAGATTTATCTGATCCTAGAGTTTCCTTTTGATCAGGCAAACGAGACATCAACTCTGTCGCCATCCGTTGCTGCAATAATCGAATTTATTACTGTGTTTTGCGGAATACTTCGAAATTGCAAAAACCGACTCATACATGTAGACAACAAGTAAATCTCTCCTTATGTTATATTCAGAACAATCTAATGATGCAGACAGTGCAGCTTAACTGTAGGTTGGTGAAAATTGAAGTATAGCGACGTCATTCACAAAGCTGTCGCTGTGGGGGAAGTGAATTATGCGATTATCTCTTTAGACCCTACTGGCCGAAGTTCAATGAGTGGTATGATTTAGCTAAAATTTTAAATAAATTATTTACCAAATATTTATTTATATTGATTGCATCCTACAAATGTTTAATTCCCCGTGTTATGTCCGGGTTGTTTGAAGAATCGACCAACCGGTGACTGCACGTGTCGTAGAAGGCTACTAAAGCACTAAGATCCACACCAACGTCAGAAAGGGCATTCAGTTGGTGAGCGCCTAGGCTCAAGGAATTGCTGCAAAAATTTTAACGAATGAAAAATTCTCAAATAGGGCATTGGCTGGTGGTGTGGTGTAGAGCAGAGAGGGATTTGAGTCAGTCTATTAGTATCCCGACCCTAGTTAAACTGGGATTCAAGGAAAGATGATGATGATGTTGATTGTATCCTAAATAATTATATGTACGTAATTAAAATAGATCCGTAATTAACTATTAATATAATTTTAAAATATGTAGATGACCTACTTTCAATGTTTAGGTAGAATCAAAGAGTGTATAATACATTTTTCAAATTTACCACTAGACCTGGCTGGAACATTTAAACAGCTAGTTGAATATCATTAGTCTTCATACTCTTAGCAGAATTCGATAGTTGGGCTCTCCCGTCACTGATATCGCATTCCAGTGAGGAAACTGACGTTAACCAAAGCTTTACCAGCTTTAGCTCATCCCAACCAGGGAATATTGCGCTATGGTCATTATCAACTCATTGAATAATTTATCAATCGGAAGTTCAGACCACATTACATTCGAGATAGGCTTATTGCACGGCGCACTGTGTGAGCCTTTAGTGAGCCCTAACTCCTAAGTATAAAATGGTTAATAAAAACAGCAAAGGTTTTACTATATTCAAAGGTCGTCTTTAGCAACGCTTGTTAGAGCATACTTCCGTGCAGAAGTGGCTAGAATAGTCGATATTATGGGTTCTGAGTTCTGAAGATCTGAGATATGTCGCTGAATATGTTAGTCCTACTATGCTGTAGGACTAGAGGTTTTCGTGAAGGTTCAATCAAATCATTTTCAAAAACTCTTAATTGCACTTTTACATCTCAGTTTCGACCCCGCTCAGATACATCAGGTCATTTACTCCGACATCGACTTGATTGACATGATAAATTATGACGTCCCTGACATCATCCGTGGATGAGGAAACGGACGTTAAACTTTTATTATTAATATTATTATTCAGTGGTAGATATGGGGTGTTGTGTGACTCTTTTTTGAGAACTTTGAGAATACAGGAGTCGAAATTTTAACCTTGAACCTACGCTTTAACAATTGGCGTGAGGGATAGAGAGTTTTATCATAATTATTAACTCTGCCTACATGCAAATGCTTGGCCCGGTATTTCCAGAATAATAGCCGTCATATATTTATTTTTCGAGAAGCTACCGAGGTCAAAGTAGCAGTAGGCTGTATATTGTTCAGCCAAAGATGATGTACTAATGCCATAAACCCTTTTAAGTGCCTGCAATTAATCATATGTCTATGTCATTAGTTTCCAGTCGTAAGTCAAGAATTAAAATTTTTTCATCACAGCATTTTATAACTCATTTTCTTCAACAGTCATGGTCTTTCTGAGTTCTCTAACATGTGTCAAAGAAGTATTTATTTGTCTTGTGATAAAGCCGTTGTAGTACCAAAACTAAATATAAAAAGGCTAATGTTAACGTCAGTTTCCTCACTCGAAAGCGATGTCTGTGACTGGCGAGCCCAGGATTTGAACCCCGCACATATTGATCCGCGGTCGAGTATCTTACCGACATCGCCACTGACTCCAGCCGATATAGATAAATATAGACATAGACATGATATAGATAAATATAGGCGATAGGCTTTCTATAGTTGAAATTTGGATCATGTGAAATTTCGTTGGAAGTCCGTTGATATATATATATATATATATATATATATATATATATATATATATATATATATATATATATAGTAAATAAACATTATAGCAAAATGATCAACTATGTTGATATCTATCACTTTTAATACCACATGCTTAAACCGTTAGGCAATTTAGTCCATCTTACGTATAACCGGTCCAGTGAATGCCCGAGATTTTACTCTTAGATCAGCGCGGCTGAGATTCGAACCCACGTAGGTTCAATACACATCAGGATCTGTCATTTAAAACTTCATGATATTGCCCCTACGCTATTGACACATTAATTACATGTATATGTATATGTGTATATAAATATATACATGTATATAGATGTACATATACTTATATACATGTATATATATATACATGTATATATATATATATATATATATATATATATATATATATATATATATATATAGTAGAGGGTGTTATCCATGTTCTAATATCGGTTCATTTATACCGTATGATATTTCCTCGCGGCTATCATTCTTAAGGCATAACCTTGGCCTCATGCTGGATTCGAACCGAATCTAAGCCCCCCCCCCCTATGTGGATTGCTCAACTCTAACCAACACTTTGTGTTTTTGTTGGTTAAGACCTCACTCACCTAACACTTAGCGATGTGAATCTGGAATGACTTGGGGACGGCCTAAAAATTCAGTTCCCTCCAGCTCTACGGGATTTCTGATACCGTTATTTGAGTCAACCACAAAATCTCCCCACGGGTCGTCAGATATTTGGAATTCCATCAGTCACGCTACTTCTTACCTTACCCCACTTACTGGCAATTCTTTAATTCATATTTCTCCCTACCTTCCCACAACTACCATAGTATGTATTCCATATTTCTCCGTATATTCCCTCAGGCCATACTGATAATTCTCTTATCAACATTAATTTTCTCTCTGCAGTTCTTGTCTGATTCCAATGTATATCACAAGAATTGATGTATTGTACGTCACAATACATCATCCACAATACATCATCCACAATACATCATCCACAATACATCATCTACAATACATCATTCACAATACGTCATCCACAATACATCATCCACAATACGTCATCCACAATACGTCATCCACAATACATCATCTACAATACATCATCCACAATACATCATCCACAATCAACAAAATGTACTTGCAGAGTGCTACAGTTTTCCATGAAAACATCGAGATTAAAACAAAGGCACGATTACAACAAGATTTAGAAATTACAAAAAGAAAAACAAGGCATTTTCCCAGAACTTCAGAAACTAAAAGTAAAAGCGCCAGATTCACCAGAGACTCATAACCGATAATACAAAATTCTGCTATAGTTAACAACTATTCCGATGAAGAAAGGACTAGATCGCGAGGAAATATTATGCAGATTCTTTCCAGAAAGAGAGATCGAGATGATGAAGCGATTCACAGTTTACCTGGCGATTACTGCCGCTCGGTCTGAAAACAAACAAAACCATATGAAGTGCATTACTTCACATACCGATTAACTGTTGAGTGCACATTATAACAAATGATCATATCAATCAATAATTAAATAATTACTAGCATTACTGCAGTAGCAATCTAACTAGTCAAGCCTGATATAATCCAAATCAGACCGGATGTAGGAATGCCACTTCAATTTTACGAATTTCAATCCATTTAAAAATGAGATATGGATTAGTCATAATCCCAATCTCATTATATTATTATTAATTATGGTAATCATCAATAATCACTCTGATTATAGAATGATAACCATTCAATAAGAGGAAATATCCATTCCGATCTAAAATTTAAGTGACTCAATACTCAATTTAAATAATATTATCCAAGATCCATGACCCACTCATATATGGACATGAAAAGGAAAGCGCAAGACAGAGAAGAGTGGATGCGTTATATATCATGGACCTGCCAGTAGGCAGTGCACTTCTTCTTCTTTAGTGCACTGCTAGGTGGCAGGTTCAAGGTACATATTCATACTCAAAGTCTGTTTCCTCGCTCCATAAGAGCACTCCATAGCTCAATAAGTTAATCTCTTCACAAAGTCTATGCCTTATCCATACCTTATGTAGCCTATGGCTTGGGAAAAATATGGCTTCTGAGGTGGTTTCCCGTTGCCTTCCTCAGTTAGGTGGATTAATTTCCTCTTAATCTTGGGTGAAAATATTTCATGGTGAGGTGGGTCCCCTCTTGTCTTCCTCAGCTCCTGCATTTAGTCGCCTCTTACGTACACGCGGCAGATTGTTTGCAGTGGTCTAACCACACCCGAGCACAACACGGGATAGGTAGTGCACTAAGAGAGATATAATAATATCCAAATCTAAAATGACCAAAATGATCTAAAATGACTCAATAAGCCAAAATTAATTATTCATTGCGCAACTCATTTTGCTCATCATGGATGAGCATTACTAGCCTTCTAGAGGAAACGTTAAAGGATTTGAGCATTTGCAGGTCTAATAGTAAAGCCAATGTCAAATCTTAGTTTAACGTCAGTTTCGCATTCATTTCAGTACTGGATAAAGCACTGAGTTTAAACCTTCTAATCCGATGCCTGCCGTCTTACTAACTTGTTACCGGCTCAGCTGAACAATATTTATATGTTGCTACATTTTTGTAAGAAATACAATTAAAAGCATGCATTAAAGAAAAATGTATTGTAATTAAATATAGCATTCGTTTTTTTAGGAGTGGATATGGGGCGTAACGGTTAGAGTGCTCGCCTCTGATACAAGTGGCCTGGGTTCAAAGCTCTGGTTAGTCAACAAATGACGGATATCACATTGGGCCCATTGAAGGTTAATCTTATATCGGAGCTTGCTGAGGATTGGCGCCATTAATTGCAAAGATATGATTAACCTTGGAAAAGATTAAAAATAACCTGGCAGGAACCTGCAATGCGGTCTCGAAGACCATGACCGGCCATGACACCGCTATGGAAATTGTCGCAGATTATTATTAATCTTCTTCTTATTCTTCCTATTATTATTATTATTATTGTTATTATTATTATTATTATTACTGTCAGGATCACATATTTGTTGTATTAATTAGTGTATATATGTTTTGGAACTGAGGATGTAAAACGTTATTTTTTAACATAATACATTATATGCAAAGGTATTATTATACGAGTCCGCTGTTCAGATCTCCGTCGTGGGCGGGGCTTAAATAGTTTGAGAGCTCCTGATTGGTGGGCCAGCCTAGTCAGAGGAGAATTCGAGAGGTGGAGGTTTGTTTACAAGGACACATGAAAAGGTTTAGCGGAGAGAACACGTGTTTGGAATGATATTAGAAAAGATACAGATCTTTCTCCTCTAGACGTTATAGACGATAGTGGCTTATCTGTGAGCAGATAAGACCGTGGTGGAGACCTTAAGTGTGATAAAAGGAAAACGTAAGAGAACAGAGATAGCTTTGTTAAAAGTGCTAACGTAGAAGACTACGGTTCCTACGGTAGAATTTCTAGAGTAGTTCTGTGGTCGTTATTTTAATTTTAAAGATTAGATTTCTAATATATGATTATATATTATTTGTGCGTATAATCGTAGGCCTATATGTTAAGTTTGCGATCGGAATATTGTATTTTGGATTATATCTCGAGTTACTGTATTTTGCGCGTTAGAACTATCGGATATTTCGCTTCATGGTACACTATCTGTAGGTATTATTTAATTCGTGTTTTATTTATTAAATTTCATTTCATTTTTAAGCACGTTTTCGTGATTGAAACCTTTAGAATAAATTCAGAGAGCTATTGGAGGCCGAGGCCAATGTTGTAAGGCTATAGTAATTTAATGAACATCACAGACCTTGACAATTATTATTATTATTATTATTATTATTATTATTATTATTATGTATCATTACAAATACTTGAGATAGCGAAAGCACATACAAGCGGAAGACGTTGTCGGCCAGAAGTTTAATGCTATCACTGTTTCTACAGAGCAGATGCTTCAAGCTCTGAGTCCGTATCTGATTCAGTTGATCTGAAAGATTTAATTGAAGTTTGAATTTAATTGAAATCTCTATGCAAATAGAAAAAAATATCAAATATATAAAGCTAAGAAAATTGACAAAGCGTTTTGATGGATTTATTTTGGGCACAAAGGGTTAATGAACTCTCCAAAGGGTGTTCCATCAAGGGGTTACCGGGTAACCCTAAAACGCGGGCGATCACCACCATCCGGGGATCACTCTCACCTCGTTGTTTACCCCCACTCCGGGAGGTCATTCCTACCTCGGGGTACATTCCACCCCGGGGGTCACCTTACCATAGGTACCCCAACCAACTAACTAAGGAATTACTAACTAATTGATCGATTACTAATGAATTACTAATTAGTCGATTACTAATGAATTACTAACTATTCGATTACTAATGAATAGCTAATTGATCGATTACTATTGAATAACGAAGTAATTTAACTATTACCAATGAACTACTAACTAACTAATGAATTCTTAAATTTGTTGATAACCTAGCAGTGGACAATATACTACAGGAATTTAGCTCCATGTTTTAGCCTAGATACAGAACACTGTTCCTTTGGTATGATTGATTGATGCTTCATAACAATTAATCAATTAATTACCCAGTGTGAAGCTATTTTCAACTCGATCGTAGAAGAATCTGTCTCCATATTTCAGCCTATGAAACCCCTCTGCTAGTATATGACCAAACGTGGGTCCAACCGCAGCATCGGGGAGGGGTAGCTCGACCAGCCCCCCCACGCATAGATCCACGTCATCTACATTCCTGGAAAAATAACATTAAATCCGTAATAAAGTAAAATTGCACAAAAATCCATTGATTGATAAGCCTGCCTGACTTATAAGAGCAATTTTAAGATGCGAATAAACTATAATTGAAGCAATCAATGGGAAATCTCTTCAGAAGCCACATTTGTTCCAAGCTAAAGCCTACGCTAAGGAGTGGATTACACATAGGCACTTATGCAGAGATTAGAGCTTTGATCTATGGAGTGCTCATGTGGAGCGCGAAAGAAGACTAAGTAGAAATATGTGCATTGGACCTGTCTTTAGATTATATTTTTTATTGTTCTTCAATCTGTACTGGGTTTAACTTTTTACAATCGAATATTGACAATTAGAGATGTTTATCAAACTAGGAAAAGCTTTAACATTTCAGCTCTGAGAGACCGACAAATGGTGTTCTGTCACATGACAGAACACCAGAAAGAGAGAGAGAGAGAGAAAGAGGCAGGCAGGCAGGCAAACAGGCAGACAGGCAGGCAGCAGGCAGACAAACGGATCGACAGGCAGTCAGACAGACAGTCAGACAGACAGACAACCAGCCAGACAGACAGATAGATATATATATAGAGAGAGAGAGTGAAAGAGAGAGAGAGAGAGAGACATTCTGGGAATCGTAGATAGAGCGCACGGATTGGGACACAGGAATCTCTGTGAGGGATTTGGACTCGGATCCACAGAATCTTGAGATAAAAGTACAAGTCAAGTCTGCGTTCCACTTCTTACGCAGCCACCTACTTGTATCGACAGATAGTTTGGTTGCTCGCACGCTTGTCTAATAAACAAGTGGGCACAGGTTCGAGGGTCGAAGGCCACTGTACAGTCTTTCATAGAACACTTGTATTATGAAACCAACAGCTAAAGTTTTTTATTTGTACTACATTGCATTCATTAAAAATTACATGAAACTAGAGTCAATTGAGAAGTTTTTAATTAATACATTCTTTTGTAAAAGTAGGATGAAAAAATAAACACCTGTAAAGTGATTTAAACTTGTCAATATATTTCGCTGGAATTTGAGATTTGAATTCGTCGAAGTCTAAAACTGTTTTTAACCCTGCGGAATCTCTATATGCGTTGTAACCTGCAACAACATAACAAATGTTACGAGAATACCCTTTCATACAATGAAAATCCTTATTCAATGTTTAAGACGATCAAACAGCCCAAAGTTTACAAAGGTGTTCTTACTTAGGAGTTAGGATATGTCCTTAATTAAGACATTTTAACAGCAACTTTTATAGGACTCATTGGTATAAGAGTAAATTGCTGAATTTATCTGATATATGATTTATGTGTACACAATTTGGTTCCTATGATTTACCTTTTCGGGATATGCAAGTGCCTCAATAAGGCCTTTATTTTCATTCATACGCCTTTCTCTTATATTTTTGAACATTTATTGTTGACTGGAGCCGGTGGCGTAAGTCGGTAAGATACTCGCCCGCGGATCAGTACGTGCGGGTTCAAATCCTGGGCTCGCCCGTCACTGACATCGCTTTCGAGTGAGGAAACTGACGTTAACATTAGCTTTACCAGCGTTTTACATTTGTCATGTAGTTCATTGCGTGTGATAAATGAATAAATAAATAAAATAGAAATTGTATAGTGAGCTAACCGGCAATGCTATGATCTCGACCCCGTTGAATGTTCATAGCGAAGAGATCGACATCAGGCCGGGAATGGGCGCCCCCAGGCCCGGTATGGGCGCCCCTAGGGCCGGTATGGACGACTCCAGGTGAATGATTGTACCGCTACGACAAAATAAGCAAATACATAAAATATGGTAACTTGACTAATCAACGTGACAAAATTACTATATATTGTGTAGTATTCAGTTACTGTATGAACAAAGAACAAAATATATAGAAAATAATTTATTAAATACGGTAAATATTAGGTCTAAATTAAATTCTTAAAATTTGACAAACATTGATATGCGCATGTATATATAGTTACATATATACATACATATATATATATATATATATATATATATATATATATATACACACACATATATATACATGTATATATGTATATATGTATAGATATACAGTATATATATATAATTATAGATATATAATATATCGCAAATTACCGCAATTGAATTCATGTTGCATATGAAAAATGTAATAACTAGATTTATAAATTCGACAAAATACAAAATACAAAGTACAACAGAACGCATAGTAAACCGAATTAATAACCACCACAAACAGCAATAAAAAAGTTATGTTAAGTGCTCTAAAACCAGTATGAGATACATGAATTAAACGGAAAGTTGTTTATGTTAAATTCCGACCTTTTTGCTTAATTCGAGAAAATGAAGAACATTTCGTTAGAATGCCACTTATTTAATAAAATCTTTTTAATATCCATATTTCAAAAGCAGTGGAAATACCACCACTGAAGCTAAGCATTTTCTATAAAAAAAGGTCAGTGTGCTATAATATGGCACGTCATTCGTAGCTAAGTCATACGCCTTGATATCGGTATCAATTTATAGAGGCATAGAGTTACCAATATTTATCGGTAGAGCTGACATCTAATTTGGAATATGTATCTTATCTTATCTGCATCATCAGAGACGTCGCTGACATTACCTTATAGCGAGGAACAGGACGTTAAATTCTTATTGACTGATTGTTTAATCTTGAACCTAACTCTAAGCTCTGTCGCAAATTTTTGAAGGAGATTTTAGTACATAACGAACTCAAATTTTATCTCTTACAGGTCAAAGGTTTGCAAAAAAGCATTAGACATTGAATTTCAGTTAATTATATAAAGCTGATACGTCTTTAGGATTTGAGAAGGTCTCTTCGTATCCCGACCCTAGTTAAACTGGGATTTAAGGGAAAAGATGATGACGATGATATAAACCTGGTAAAGTTAAGCTTAACGTCAGTTTCCTCACTCGAAAGCGATGTCAGTGACGGGAAAGTCAAACGACAAAGGACATATTGAATACCTTAGCTAGCAGCAGCAGATTGTTGTTGTTGTCGTACATTCTGCGCTCTAGAGCTGGTAACATCGCCTGAACGTAGATACCGACAGAGCTCACGAACTCTACAGACAGGTTAGGTATCAGCTGTGGGTTGTAGCCTGAAGTGCCATCAATCAAAAATAATTAATTAATGGCTATACCACAGGCCCCGTTCATATCAAATTGTGCTATACCCACCATAATAGAGCCACATCCAAAAACGCATTGCTCTAAATTATTTACTCTCACCATGTGCTCTTTTATTCTTTTTCTCTCTCCTTTAGTTCACTGCCTACTTCAGGTCATTTCGTTATATGACATGGACCTGCAATTAAGTAGTACACTGAGAAAGAAAGAGAGAGAAAATAAAACAGCACATTGTGATAATAAATACTATAAGATCTATTGGGTGATGCTCATTTAAAGAGTTTGTCATTATGAATAAATTGGATTTAATACCCAACTTGAATTGGATTTAATCGCCAACTGGCTGGAGACAGTGGCGATGTCGGTAAGATATTCGACCGCGGACCAGTATTAACCGGGTTAAAATCCAGGGCTCGCTCGTCACTGATATCGCTTTTGAGTGAGGAAACTGACGTTAACATCCGCTTTGCCAGCTTTTTAAAATAAATCAGTCGGAGCTCATATAATGTATGATCCACATGTTCCGTACTTGAATTGGATTTAATCGCCAACTGGCTGGAGCCAGTGGCGATTGCGGTAAGATACTCGACCGCGGATCAGTATGTGCGGGGTTCAAATGCTGGCCCCGGCCGTCACTGACATCGCTTTCGAGTGAGGGAACTGACGTTAACATCCGCTTTACGAGCTTTAACAAAGAAATATCGCAACGTAGCATAATGGTATGAAGCCAGGAAAATTAGGAAAGAGAGACGGGGACAAACAGACTCAACCACATACACATACACACCCACAGAGATAGGAGGACAATCGTCTAAATATTATATAATTGCATAAATATAATTAGAAATATAGTTTATTAACATAATTTCTAATTATATACATAATTGTCTCTTATAAAAATAAATAAATAAATAAATAAATCTATAATAAATATATAAATAAATCAGTGAGGAGTTCATATATTGTACGACCCACCTGTCCCGTACCCTTCCTCCCTCCCCCACAGATCAAAACTGGTCATCAACCCTGGACCCAGGATCTCAAGCAGGAAGTCCTTGTAGACGATGTGCTGCCACAGAGCAATCACAATCCGCCTGCTCTCCTGGAAGAGCCGCTCTCCGCTCCACTGTGGGTTCAAGGCATATAATTGTTTCTCTATGTGGTTGTGCTCTAGTGCCCAGAGAGACTGCAGGGCGGTGAGAACAGGGTTCTCTTCTACCCGAGCATCTCCTGTAGATGAACATTATGAAAATAAATACGACATTTACTTAATCGATCAATATATACATGTATCTCTTAGTGCACTGTCTACTGGTAGGTTCATGGTATATAGCGCCTCCACTCATCTCTGTTTTCCGTTCTCTTCTCCATGTGGAAAAATGCATACGAGTGGATCTTTCAATTATCAACAACATTCCTTTTGATATACCCTTATTTTTTGAAGGATATATATATATATATATATATATATATCACTTCAGTTATTCAGTCTAAACGTCAATTATCATTAGGAAGGAGACAAGCAGTCATTTATTGACTATTGAGCATGCAAGTCAATCAAGCATCATTAAGGCAATCCAGAATCATTGAGTCAATCTAGCATCATAGAGTCAATCAAACATCATTTAGTAAATCAAGCATCACTGATGCAATAAACTGATCATAAATACACTTGATTCCATAAAGAGTTGCAAGCGTTTTATTCACTAAACGGTTCATCTTCTCATTACATCATCATATCCTCACACAGCAGCAGTAAGTCGCTTTACACAGGTTTTTCGTCAAATCGTTGTCTTCCTGAGATCTTCACATGTGACTCTCCATCCTATCAGGTAGCTTTGCACTAGATGAGCAATGTCATTCTTCAAGGTCAGTCGTACAATATCATCCTTCAAGGTCAGTCACACAATGTCATCCTTCAAGGTCAGTCGTACAATATCATCCTTCAAGGTCAGTAACACAATGTCCTCCTTTAAGGTCGTCAGTCACACAATGTCATCCTTTGAGGTCGTCAGTCACACAATGTCATCCTTTGAGGTCGTCAGTCACACAATGTCATCCTTCAAGGTTAGTCACACAATGTTTTACTTCAAGGTCAGTCACACAATGTCATCCTTCAAGGTCAGTCACACAATGTCATCCTTCAAGGTCAGTCACACAATGTTTTACTGCAAGGTTAGTCACACAATGTCATCCTTCAAGGTCAGTCACACAATGTCATCCTTCAAGGTCAGTCACACAATGTCAACCTTGAAGGTCAGTCAAACAATGTTTAACTTCAAGTTCAGTCGCACAATGTTGAACCTTTAAACAAATCTCATTGATTCATATACTGTATTTATCCGACATCTGTACGAAACCTATATAGGTAAAAGCCGTGTACGCAGTAAATTGAACACCGTAAAGTACATTTGTTAAAATTTATTAAATAAAAATTGTTAAATATCAGCACTTAATACCATGTAAGTATTGAGAGTTAACAGTTGACATACGACTAACCTGCTTTGAGGAAAGAGGAAGAGAAATGCAGGACAGTGGAAAGATGCGTTAGATCTTTTGATAGCATCGGCTTAAAGGCAGAGCCCTGAGGATGGGCGGTGAGTAACAGTCGCCCTCTGTCTAAAATAGTATGATATCATATTCTCATTACAATAAATTATCACCACAATAAGAAATACTAACATAATAGCCGCAAGTATGAAATTATTCAATAGAAGTCGAATAGTCTGTTTATATTATGTTTATACACTGTGTTTTTTTATAACTGATACCCCTAATAATTTTTACAATAAAGTCATAAGGAGTTGGCCGATGTTCTTGAAATTTACAGTACTTGACTAACGGCCAATTCTGCCAACCAGAGAGAAATTTCGTTCGATTATCTTAAGTAACACGAAAGTTATAGTTTTTCGGATTGGAGTGCGGTCAGATAAGAAATTTCCAGTATAGGATTACGGGCATGATACATGTAGCGTAAAATTATCTCCATTAAAATAATAGCGAACACGTAAAATAAAATTTCTGCTAATAATATTTTGAATAGCAATCATTTCTTTTCAAAATGACGTAAAATACGTGCAGATATGTTCTTAATTGATAAAGTTATTGAACTTTTAATGCATGCATTAAGTCCTTAGGCCTACGTAATCTTTGGCGAGAGCTTAGCTGCCATGAAACTTTGAGAGCACAGTACCACTGCAATGCATACATTAAAAGTTTAATAACTTTAGCAATTAAGAACATATCAGCACGTATTTTACGTCGTTTTGAAAAGAAATGATTGCTTTTCAAAATTGCAGTAGCAGAAATTTTATGTTACGTGTTCGCTATTATTTTTATCGAGATAATTTACGCTGCATGTAACATGCCCGTAATCCTCTACTGGAAATTCCTTATTTGACCCCACTCCTATTCGCAAAACTATAACTTTCATGTTATTAAAGATATTCAAACGAAATTTCAATATGTTTGGTAAAATTGGCTGCTGGTCAAGTATTGTAAATTTCAAGAGCATCGGTCAACTCCTTATGACTTTATTGGTAAAACAATTTGGGGTATCAGTTATAAAAAACACAGTGTATATGAGTTTGAGTACTCTTGTTCTCTCCATAAAGTGTTTATCTGATAGCTGGTCCAATATTTAAATCTTATGGAATCAATTTGTTCAGAACATCTACCATCTTCCTAAGCCATTAGAACGCCAAACGTTTTCTGTTGGTTTAACGTCAAGGTCAGAATGCCAAAGGTCTTATCAGCCAGACGTCAGTTGTACCGGGGAACCGTTGTACCCCTGAAACCCGACCATCACCGTGGTTGATCCAAAGGACCGACCAACCAATGTAGCAGTCAACTAGACTGAGTGATGACCCAGTTCACAGACTAAGTGAAGAACCCTCCAAACAGTCTCAGGGTCCCTACGACCAGACAGACCATGTCCTTATTTGTCTCTGACACCAAACCATTCTAGTTATCCACATCTTTTCTCACACGCTCTAGTGTTCTGCAAAGTGGCAGATCCAAGATACATATTCCAACTAACATTCTGGTTTTATGCACCATTAAGAGCACCTCATTAATTAACGATTTAATCCATTAACAAAGGCTGTTCCTACCTACACAAAACTGTAGCCTATAGCATGGGACAATATGGCTTCTGAGAAGGTTTCCATTTGCATCATACCAGTTCTTGTTTAGTCGCTTCTTTAAACACGAACAGATTACGGTTAGTCTATTTTTCAGAGACCCCGACTCTACACGGGGACCAATTTTTATCTATTAACGGAGGTGAAAATTACCTTATGACATTAGTTGTTACAGAAAAATGAACACTTTAAATCTGTAATTGTTGAGTGATTTAGAATCCACGGGTCTTCAGTATTTACATTAGCAGTCTGTTACGAACAGTTACAGTCTATGTATCCGTCTATCCTCAAGTTATATAAGATTATAATTCTGCAAATAAATTCTTATTAAATAATTTTCATTAATTGATAGATTGATTAGGAGATTGATTACCAGGGAGGACTGGAGAAGGTCTATTTATATCCCGACCCTGGTTAAACTGAGATTAAGGGAAGAAGAAGCTGATGATGATAGATTGATTAGTAATCCCTGTGTTGTGCCCGGGTTGCTTGAAGAATTGACCGGTGACTGCACTTGTCGAAGAAGGTGACTAAAGCACTAAGATCCTTACCAATTTCAGAAAGGGCATTCGGTTGGCGAGCGCCTACGCTCCAGAAATTGCTACAAAAATCTAAACGAATGGAAAAGTCTCAAATAGGGGATTGACTGGTGGTGTGGTGTAGAACAGAAAGGATTTGAGACAGTCTATTTGTATCCCGACCCTGGTTAAGCTGGGATTCCAGGGAGGAAGATGATGATGAATTGATTGATTAGTAAACCGATGTTTGTTTTCCAAGCTGACCTGGGACTGATGAATCCCTCAGGAAGTCCGATTCGTTATGAGAGCTTCCGTAGAGGAACGATCCATCGAGTAGGTGAGTCACCTGATTCAGCTGATCCACGTGATCTGTGCAGACAATTACATTGCATCGTGATTATCCACGGTGATTTCTAGAACTCTTCAATATCGCTTTATATCGCACATTTGGGCAGACAATCATAATCCATGCAGACTAATCATGTTCTTCGTAATTTTTATAAGCAATTACGCACCATATGCACTGAATCGTCTTAAATATTCCTGTATTGAATGTTTATTGCTTTCTATATGGCCATTTGTATGTGTGTACATTTTCTGCGCTATGTCAGATTTCATGTAATAAACGAATATATAACAATAATTGAATTACCGACTCGAAGTATATTAAAAGGAATTGTTTAGTTCTTCATACATCCGAGGTATCACTGAGGGACCCAACCTGAAATATAAAATCGGAAATTCGGCAAACATGGTTTAGAGACTACACTAGCTGAAAGTAGTGAGCCATATAAAAGACATATATATATACTGTATATATATATATATATATATATATATATATATATATATATATATACTGTATATATATACTATATACTGTATATATATATATATATCTATATATATATATATATATATATATATATATATATATTGACATATATTTCTTCAGCTCAGCACATTTCTTTTGCAGATTGGTCTGGGTGAATTGATCTGTAGTGATATGTGCTGTGGGCACGTCCCTGACATCATCCTTGGATGAGTAAACGGACGTTAGACCTTTACTATTATTATTATTATTGTTATTAATATTATTATTATTATTATTATATTCTAGACTAAACAGAAACAATACCAGTTGAGCAGTCCAAGGTTGGGACCTGAGCGCTTCTCCTGAACGGAAGACACGACTGATTCCTGTAGAATGGATCATCGGAAGGGATGGAAACTGGAAAACAGACGTTCCAATCATCCGATGTGCTGCATCCGTCCGCTCCACAGTCAACCTCTCTTATATCAAGACTGTAGGGGTCTACAAAATACGAAAGCATTTCATTCTCAAGAGCATAGACGACAGAAAATGTAATCTAGCGTGAAACAAAAATATAATATAAATATGTATATTTAAAACCTGTCTACTCAGAAGACAAAGGATCATTTAAAACTAAACTATCAAAAAAAACTAAATAAAGAGCCGTAAAGCTGAACTTAACGTCAGTTTCATCTCTCGAAGGTGATTTCAGCAACGTGCCCGTCTAGGATTGGCCCATATACGCTTTGCATATCTTGATTGAAATTTAGAACAGAGGAGAAAATTTCTAGTTAGTTTAAAAAGTAAAGCTTATTTATTATTATCACGGACAAAATAGTGAAGCAAGCGCGTATGTCAGCTGTAGAACTGCTTGAGAAAAAACATCCCATACCATCAGGATTAACCAGCAGAGCCGGTGACGTCATCATGACGTCACGAGCAATCAGCTGAGCAGTGTAGAAGAAGAGCATTGAATGATCGACTGTGTCCTCCACGTCTTCAAACAGAGTGTAGCTGATCAACCGTGCTGCGGGTAGAGGTTGACCACTCTTAGACACCCGAGGGGCTGAGTAACCTGCGGAATGTTCAATAAAAGAAATTAAGAAATCAAATAATTTTTCATTTTAGAAATTAATTACAG
Organism: Enchytraeus crypticus; assembly: GCA_905160935.1. Taxonomy (NCBI): domain Eukaryota; kingdom Metazoa; phylum Annelida; class Clitellata; order Enchytraeida; family Enchytraeidae; genus Enchytraeus; species Enchytraeus crypticus. The sequence goes on from CAJHZI010000716.1 coordinate 31,748, forward strand.
CAATAACTTTTCGGCTTCAAGCACACATTAGCTCTCCAAATTGGATTTGATTAATTCAACTGATTAGTTGAATTAATCAAATCCAATATAAATTATAAAATATAAATTATAAAAATATAAATTAGAAAAAAGAAAACCACCAGAATGAGAACTGTGAAATGATAACATCACCAGAGTGAAATTGTAACACTACGATTGTGAAATGATAACGTCACTGTGGTGAAATCATAACACCACCAGTGTGAAATCATAACACCACCAGTGCGAAGTCACAACACCACCAGTGTGAAATCATAACACCACCAGTGCGAAGTTATAACACCACCAGTGTGAAATCATAACACCACCAGTGCGAAGTTATAACACCACCAGTGTGAAATCATAACACCACCAGTGTGAAATGATAAATATTTAAGATCTGACTTGGTGATTCTATAATCCACCAGGAATAGAACCCACGCCAGGTCAACTCATCTCACACTCTTTAGAATTACATTTACTTCCACTTAATGATTGCATTATTTAATAATTTATATTAATTTCCATTTATTTCCACTTCATGATTGCATTATTATAAAAACTAGATCCAAATCAACGTCATAAAGGGCGTTCGGTTGATGAGCGCCTAGGCTCCAGAAATTGCTACAAAAATTTGAACAAATGAATAAACTGCCTATGCGTATCCCGACCCAGGTTATACTGGGATTTAAGGGAAGAGAATAATAGTAATAATAATAATAATAATAATAATAATAAAAATAATAATAATAATAATAATAATAATAATAATAATAATAAAGGTTTAACGTCCGTTTCTTCATCCAGCGATGAAGATGATGTTGATGATGAATTATTGCAGTATTTACTAAATTACATTTATTTATATTTATTTTACTCTCACCGTCGGCGTATTGAGGCTGGATCAGCCGCACGTAGGGGGTGAAAGCCTGACCCATCATCGACCTCACATGGTTGTTACACCCGCCGTCTGGCGACCGTAGCGTCAGGTATCCCGAACAATCCCGGGACACGTAGGGACAGTCCAGGAAGTTGTCCTTGGGTCCGCTAGCGCAGTCCTGAGTGACTGGATTGAGGAGGGAAGCTATCCCAGCTCTCCTAAGGATGTCATTCAGCTGAGGGCTAGTGAGTCCGAATCTGGGACAATTTCAATATGTACAATTGACCTAGAGAGAAAATTTAACAAGAATTTATGCTAGTTGCTGGTGCTAACAGAATGGAAAGAGAACGTCATTAAATGTAAATTATGGCTAAACAGGCAAAAAAATAGACAGGAAAAAAGAGATTGTCCTAAATTAATATCATTAGACTGGTGTTACAAGTCTTACAGCTGTCTGAAGCAGTATAATTAAGTTAAGTTAAGTTACATTAATTTAAGTTAAGGTAAGCTAATTTGAGTTCAAATTAAGTTGAATTAAGGTAAGTTAAGTTGAGGTTAATCTAGACGTGTCAACATGTCGAAAATTTACAAATTCTCTAGATTAATTCCGAAAGTGTTTGCCACGGTCTAATTTGTTGGGTATTGCTAAAATAAAGAACTAAATAGATTCGTAGAATTATTCATGAAGTTTCTACTTCAGTTTAATCTAGTCTTGATTTAATTATGGCGATCCCTTCGCGTGAGGAATTAGACATTAAATTGCATGGTATAGTATTTTTTTACGTGTTATTTTAAGTTAAACTTTTTTACGTGTTATTTTAAGTTAAACTCGACAGTCAATGTTCAGTCGAACATTGTCTAGTAAACATTGTCGAGTAAACATTTATTATATCTTATCAGTAACAGTGAGCAACATACAATTTTATAAAATCTCATTCTAGTTCTCTCTTTCTCTCTCTCTTTCTTTCACTCCCTTTTGCTGCTATCACTTCTGTGTCTAAGTCTCAGAAGAATAGACCATCCGTTTACTGTGTGTGTCGTATGAGGCATAGGACTAGGAATGAACTAAGGTAATGGGAAGCCATCATACACGTAATATCGTCCTATGTTAAAGACTCAACTAGAGCCTGCTGCGGAATAAACTTTGTGATGTGATCAACAAGCTACGGAGTGCTTTAGACGAATGTGAAATAAAAAGCCATAAAGCTAAGTTTAACGTCTGTTTCCGTAGCACAAAAAATACTGTCAGACGGTTCGGTTGGGATTCGAAACGTTGGTCTCCTACCTCTCAGGAAAAGCGTGATAAGCATTCGGCGATCCAACCAGTACAAAATAATTATTCCTACTGAAAAAGAGCGCCTACTGCTCTATGAGAGCAACAACAACCTAACACAGACAGCACCTACCTCTCTATGAAAACAACAACAACCTAACACACACAGCACCTACCACTCCATGAGAACAACAACAACAACCTAACACAGACAGCACCTACCTCTCTATGAGAACAACAACAACCTAACACACACAGCACCTACCTATCTATGAGAACAACAACAACCTAACACAGGCAGCACCTACCTCTCTAGGAGAACAACAACAACCTAACACAGACAGCACCTACCTCTCTATGAGAGCAACAACAATAACCTAACACAGGCAGCACCTACCTCTCTATGAGAACAACAACAACCTAACACACACAGCACTTACCTCCCTATGAGAACAACAACAACCTAACACAGGCAGCACCTACCTCTCTATGAGAACAACAACAACCTAACACAGACAGCACCTACCTCTCTATGAGAGCAACAACAATAACCTAACACAGGCAGCACCTACCTCTCTATGAGAACAACAACAACCTAACACAGACAGCACCTACCTCTCTATGAGAACAACAACAACCTAACACAGGCAGCACCTACCTCTCTATGAGAACAACAACAACCTAACACACACAGCACCTACCACTCTATGAGAACAACAACAACAACCTAACACAGACAGCGCCTACCTTTCTATGAGAGCAACAACAACCTAACACAGGCAGCACCTACCTCTCTATGAGAACAACAACAACCTAACACAGACAGCACCTACCTCTCTATGAGAACAACAACAACCTAACACAGGCAGCACCTACCTCTCTATGAGAACAACAACAACCTAACACAGGTAGCACCTACCTCTCTATGAGAACAACAACAACCTAACAATGACCTCACCTACCTCTTGATGAGGGAGTTCCTGACTTCGGTAACGCAAGAGGCTCTTAGAGAGATGGAACTCGTCACTGATGATAAGTCAAACAACTTGTTAAACTTCTTAGCGTCGGGCATTGTACCATCGTCTGCATAATTCAGAAATCATAAAACGTCTATTAGTTTAGTAATATAGTTATTTATTAATAATAGAAATCAATAATAATAATAATAATTTGAATAATAATTAACAATAATGTTTAAGAATTAATTTAATAATTACTCTTTAAGTAATGTCTGAATCATAAAATAAGCATACATTTTAATGGACAAAGTAAGGAGTTAATTCAAAAGAAGATATGCACTCTCTCTCTCTCTCTCTCTTAGTCTTTCTTAGTGCACTGCCTACTGGCAGGTCCATAATATATAACGCCTCCACTTTTCTCTGTCTTCCGCTTTTCTCTTCATGTCCACATATGAGTAAATCTTTAAATCATCTAACATTCCCAATCTCTGCCTGTCCATGCCTCTACTACCTCCACTCTGCCTTCTATAGCCTCTTTTAGTAGACTTTCCCCCTTAGAATGTGTCCTATCCAGCTCTCCTTCCTATTTCTTAATACATTTATCAACTGCCTATGTGTATTAAATCTCTCCAGAACTTCCTCATTTGTAGCTTCTTGAGTTCAGCTAATCCTGTACACACGACGTTATGCACTACTATTTAGCAATTACACATTAATTATTAAAATAATTAATTTTATTTACAGGTTAATTATGTTATACAACAAATATTAACTGATAGTTACGGAGCAGTTAGTTAATAAACTGCTAATTAATACGATGTTAGTTAATAATTCATTAGTTAATACATGTGAGTCGCTACTTAATAAGTCGTTACTTAACAAGTCGTTAGTTAATAAGCCGTTAGTTTAACTGAATAGTCTCATTAAAGTTAAATATATCTATCAGAAGGTTTCTCCGGGATGGGAGGGGGATGAGAGTTTCCGGGGCTCTTAATTTATCTATAATTTTTACTGGGGAATTTGCCGTAGACTTACATGATTTAAAAAGCTGGTAAAAAAGCTAAGGTTAACGTCAGTTTCCTCACTCGAAAGCGATGTTAATGACAGGCGAGCTCAGGATTTGAACCCCGCACATACTGATCCGCGGTCGAGTATCTAACCGACTTCGCCACTGGCTCCAGCCAGTGGTTGTGAGAGATATGTATTAAAGCAGCATAAAGTATTAAAGTTAAACGTGAGAATATATGACGTCTTAGTTAAGAGACAAAAACGAATTAAAATTAATTTTATAGCTTAGACTTACGATTGTCTGATGGTACAGGCTTGGCTTTACTGAACTGGTTCTTTCTGGTGGTCTGACATGACTGCCAAGCCTCCAGCTGGGCCGTCCTGATGTAGGACAACACGTTCTTGTCCTGAATCAAGTCCGCTGTGGCCGTAATGTTAGCAGTGAACACAATAGCAATTATTAATACAGTGTATTTAACTTTTTGACGCATTACATGGGAAGACGCTGTGAAGATTGATGATGATAGAAACGAATGGAGGAATGTTGCCGCCCTATGTTTTGTACAGAACTCAAGGAATTGATGATGATGATGATGTATTTAACTAGCACTGTGGCTGGAGCCATAAATGTGGATGGAGCATTTTCCCCGTATTGTGTCCGGGTTGTTTAAAGAATTGACCAACGGGTGACTGCACGTGTCGTAGAAGGCGACTAAAGCACTAAGATCCATACCAACGTCATAAAGGGCGTTCGGTTGGTGAGCGCCTAGGCTCCAGAAATTGCTACAAAAATATAAGCGAATGGAAAAGTCTCAAATAGGGGATTGACTGATGATATGATGTAGGACAGTGAGAGTTTGAGACAGTCTGTTCGTATCCCGACCGTAGTTAAGCTGGGATTCCAGGGATGATGATGATTATGACGATGTGGTTTGAGCCAGTGGCAATGTCAGTAAGCTATTCGACCGCGGATCAGTATTTGCGGAGTTCAAATCCTGGGCTCGTCCGTTACTGGCATCGCTTTCGAGTGAGGAAACTGACGTTAACATTAGCTTTACCAGTGTAATATAAAATATGACATTTGAGCATTCAATAGGTCTACAATGTTTTGGTTTTTCAATTGAACATTATATAAGCGATTTCAATTCTAATCTTAACAATGCCCAATTTAGCATCAGAATTGCGAAGTTAGAGTTTATCTTACTAAAATTCACAGCTAGACATTGTTCTATAATAAAATTAAGCCAATCATTGCTCAAGTTTCTATTTTACACATAGGACTATACAAATTATTATATTGATAGATGATTTGCTCATATTGTTCGAGTTAGATAATGCTACTACCGCTGTATTGCTAGGATAAATAGCTAGGAATCTTTCAAATCCGAGGTAAGAAATAGAATGCACGCAGAAATATATATGTCTGGTATCTGATATATCCCACATGGGATAACCTTGGGATATCCCACGTCCCATATATCCCATATCACTGGATAGTAATAGTGAAAAGTGAGAGTAGTTATTGGAACATTGGTTTCAGCCTCGTCTAATGCTTGCTAGCTCATGAGCATGATAGAATTGTGTCCTAATAAAACTCCACAGAGCTTAATTAACAATTTCACTAGGAGATCTGTTTGTTGGCTACTCTGGATCATTCCAAGTTGATCGCTGGTCTAGGACTGTATTTATAATAGTATTCGGGCTAGTACAGAGCGTCAAGTTAACCGTATTACGGATTAACAACAGAAATAACAGATAACAGAAAGCCTACCGTAGGCGATGGTTTGACAGATAATATAGACTGCGACAGCCAACATTCTGGAAATATAAATATAATCAATCTTATTGGAGTGAGGAATCAAGTTAAAATCTTAGTTAGCAAGAGAATGAATAGCATGAGGATTGCAACGCTTGACTCAGCTATCAAGCTGAGTGGTCGAGGCCAGTCCTGCGATCTTGCACTGAATTATCGTGAGTTTAGATATCTGCATGACTTCAGTAGATGTACGTCATTTGGCTGGAGCCAGTGGCGACGACGGTAAGATACTCGACCGCGGATCAGTATGTGCGGGGTTCAAATTCTGGGCTCGCCCGTCACTGACATCGCTTTCGAGTGAGGAAACTGACGTTAACTTTAGCTTTATACCTATTTACGTAGCACCTTCTCCAGTCTAGAGATCTCGTTCATGATAGTCTTCTGGATAACGCTACAGATTTTCCTACCTCTAATTGTCAAATAAATCAAACTAGTCATCGACATACAATCAAATGAGACGACACATACTTGAGTTCAAGTGGCAAGATTTCAGCCATAACTTTCAAATCAAGTTGAATTATAGAAATGAGAAAAGTTTCAGTAGTCACTTGATTGGCTGGAGCCAGTGGCGATGTCGGTAAGATACTCGACCGCGGATCAGTATGTAGGAGTTTCAAATCCTGGGCTCCCCCGTAAATGACGTCGCTTTCGAGTGAAGAAACTGACGTCAACACTAGCTTTAGCTTTGGCTTTACAAATTTACAAGTGAGTTTAATGCTCAGTTAACTTGTCGAGATCACCGACTGGAGAGAGCAGCTTTGCTGATTTGCATTTTATTTAATTAATTCATTTTAATTAACTAATGCCGGTCTAGCCTAACAGTACAATATCAGCTGATTTAATTCTTCCTTTTGGAATGATTTGACTGGTTCGACTGTAATAAAAAAGACTCTCGTTCTACACCTATTGTTTTCAACTTAATGACTTTAGACCCTACCCTCTCTTCTTGAAGTAATGATATAAAAATATATAGTTGCAAAGTAGGTTTACATTTTTAATATTAGGAGAACTCTTCCCCTTCTCTCCTATAAACTCAAAAATAACTTTATTAAATAAAAATATCTGCAATTATCTTTATATTATTTAATTTGTACTTTTTTCAAAATAACCTTTTAATTATAAAATCTCGTAGCTAGATAAGAAGTTTCCAATTATTGATAACAATAAATCACACATTTAATCTCAGTAATTATAAAAATGAATTTGAAAGCATCTTGCGACAGAATTTTAAATTTTAAGGAAATGGAATTATTTACGATAAATTTAAACGAAATAATAGACGTAAATTATTCTTACCCGCGAACACTGAAATAGTCCATTCATATGTCAGGTGAAGCCTTCAGCTCATACAAATAGGCAGACAATTCAAATATTTCCGTTTGTATAACTTTATAATCTTGCTATGTTCACTTCTGCTGCATTTTTCGTATTTTCTTCAAACTCTTCAAAACTACTGAGTATTTATAATAACTGAGTAACTTGTGAAATCATGTTAATCTTCATGTTAATCCAGATGATCTAAAACTAATATATAAACTCAGAAAGACCTGTAAGCCTGTAAGAATAAAACGTAATAGTTTATAATGTAATAGTTTATGTAATACTCAATCAAAAAGTTAAAATATTCGAATAAGTGTGAAAAAATCAATACTATAGGTGCGTATGATTTACAATAATACGAAATTAAAATTGAACAATAGTTGGTTAATATTCACTTTTTTGTCAAGTGAATCGAACAATACAGTATCAAATCTTAACATTACAGTGTGGTTTTAGTGCTGTAGTAAGATTAAATACATAAAGTCAAAGTCCAGGACCTGTTCTATGTCTACTGTATATATAGATCAGGCAATTTTATGTTTCTCTCCGTCTAGTGTAAGGAGAGTTGACTGGTCCATGGTACATATTCCTACTGCTTTCCTGCTTCTCTCTCTCTCTTTCTCTCTCTTAGTGCACTGCCTACTGGCAGGTCCATGGTACATATTCCTATTGCTTTCATGCTTAGTAAGAAAACTTATTCGACGATTAAGTCGATTTCATCAGAGAGATTAAGATTTAACAAATCCTAAAGCGTCTTAAAGTTAAGAAAATAAGGCTTCTTAAATGGTTTATTGTTGCCTTCTTCGTTTCCTAATCACCTCTTACGATACTTGCATTTTACGGTTGATGTATCTGTAGAAATCTGAACATAGTCTGCTAAACGTTGGTTTTAATCAAATAATATAGACTGACAACATGCATGATTGTGAGCGAGAATGTGCATACAGGAATGTAGGAATGTGTGCCTAACTACCATGAATATTCCCTGTTAAATGTTTCAAATTTTGTTTATTCATAACGTCTTTATGCTACATAGAATTATTATCGTTGAGTTCGTTGCTAAATACAATAAATATCATTACTATTTATTTTTTTAGTCAAGTCCGAGATAAACGTTCATTGCGCTTCAATTTAGGCCAGAAATTACTGCAAATCAAATTAAGCCCCAGTCACACCTTGGCGTAGTAATTGCTCCGCAAAAGTAATAAAAATAGCAATTAAAATTATCAGTAAACACTATAGTCTACTCAAATGTTAGACATATAACCCTAATCCTAACTCTAACTTTACCATACATTACATTATAGATTACGACATTACGCTAATTTAAAAATCTCGAGCACAATCTCATGTTCAAATTACCGATAATATTCAGCTGAAACAAACATAAAGTACATTTTAAAAAATAAATTCCTATAGTATCACAATGTTGTCATCATAGATATACAGAATAAGTAGCTATTTATGGCTTCCATGGTTGCCATAAACCTACTGAATAACTTAGTAGTTACTTCAATAATTTATGTAAGCCTACTTCACATCTAGTCCTTCGGTTAATAACACCAGATGGCCTCCTCTGTCATATTCGAGTGCTATATGGAGCACTCGACCTATATAGAGCTTAGACTATGTAGCACTTGTGCTTGTCTCTATGCTAATGAAGTAATCTTACACAGAGACGTGGCTAGTGATTAACATAGTCTATACATTAGTAGACTATAAATTAGTAGATATACATAGTAGTCTATACATTAGTAGTCTGTACATTACTAGACTATATATTAGTAGACTATACATTAGTAGTCTATACATTAGTAGTCTATACATTAGTAGTCTATACATTAGTATAAAAGTATATTCTGCTCTTTACGCATATTTTTGCCTCTACTTTTCTATAAAATGGATAAAATCCTACAAAGGAAAAGAACGTCGACAGAATTTGAGCATGAGGTGAACATAGTATCTACAAGTTGTGAAGCATATAGAGATGATTCCAGTATTGAGGATAGTACGGCAGAGTCTGATAGTAAACTTCTGTCGGCTACTGTGGCTGTAAGTATAAAGAATCGATGTCCCAATCGGAAATATGACGATTAATATTCGAAGTATGGATTTGCATGTGTTGGTCCGGATGATCATGAAAAGCCTCAATGTGATGTTTTCTCAGAAGTTTTGGATAACGCCAGAATGAAACCGTCAAAATTGATGCATCATATGAGAAAAATATTTTATAAAATAAAATGTATCCATAAATTACTTCGCTATCTATCATACAATATATTAAGATCTTATAGAATCTATAAAGACCAATTTAAAAAGGTTTTATAAATACAATACAAAAATCTTTAACCGAGGATATTGTGTTTTCTAATGAACTCCCAATTAAGGAGAACAACTGGCGGGGAAGTTTTTGAGTCAACAAATTTATATCGGAAAACAAACTACAGTGGTCAGACTGAGCAGGATTTATTCTAGACGGTGCAGCCTCAATACAATGACTGGCGTTCGTGCTGTATTAGTTTAGCGCATTAAAAACTTGCTCCTCTGGCAGTGTCCTAGCACTGTTTCATTTACCACGAAGCATTGGAAACTAAAGATTTAGGTGAAGATCTGCATGACGTGTTGTGCAAGGCTTTTAAAATGATTAACGCCATTAAAGCTAGCACACTGAATAATCGTTTGTTTCAAGTTCTATGTTCAGACATGGGTGCGCAACATGAGCACTTATTGCTGCACACAGAGGTAAGGTTGTTTTCAAGAGGGAAAGTTTTGCTTTTTCCAAGACTTTTTGAACTGAGAATCAAAGTACTTGTTTTCCTGCTGAACAAGAATTTCTATCAGTCGTTAACAGATTGCCTGACTGATCAGCTTTGGTTGTCAAAATTGGCCTCTCTGGTAAAGCCTACATCTTTGGTTTGTTCAAAGTTCTAAACCTGAGCCTACAGGGAGAAAGTGATCTCTTTCGACACACAGATGAAATAACAGCAAACGTGAAGAAATTGATGCATTGAAAAACGCGCATAGAAGAAGGTAGAATGGACCTATTTTCTTGCTTGTCAGATATCCTTACTCAAGTAGAGACTGTTGCCATATCAGCTTCCATTATTACTGTAATCGCTACCCATCTACATTTGCTCTCCAACAAATTGAACAATATTTCTTGACAGAGCTAAACGCCAATTTTAAGTGGATAAGAAATCCATTCGATGTAGATGTCATTTTATCGCTTTCTGCAGTAACTGCATGAGGCAAAATTAATGGAGCTTTCAGCTTTCGTGTGATAGGTCGTTGTGAATGAAGTTTGACGCTACGAGACTTTCAGATTTTTGGATTTGTTCATCTTAGGAATATCCAGAATTATCATAAATAGTCGTAACAGCACTGCTACTATTTACTACCACTTATCTTTGCGAAAGTGGATTTTCTGCAATGACTGCCGTGAAATTAAAGTACAGAGCTAGGCTGAATATTTCTGACGACCTAAACCTGTGTGTGAAACCAATTGCTCCAGGCATTAATCAACTTAGTAGTGCTAAGTAAGTGCATCCGTCCCACTTGTAACAACAAATGACTACTACTGACTAATTAGCCGCTAATATAGGCAGCGCTTAGCCTTAACTAATCTACTAAGTTATTAGCATTATCTAATTTACCATATTGTTCAGTACAAATTTTAACGTGACAGATAACTTTGTTCCGGAAAACGGTATTTAATATTTATATCTTTCTGTTAATTCCGTAAATTATCCGTTAGCCCTGTATTAAACTATTTAATAAAATTGTAATAATGACACAAGTAAATAGAAATTTCTGAAATGTCTGATTTACAAACTTATGATGAACTGTATGGTGTGGGTCGACGGTTTCAATTTGTTTTTTGAGTGGGTCGACATGCTATAAAGTTTAAGAACCCCTGTTCTATCGCACATAATATTAACTCCAAAACACAATACTCGAAATATACAGTATACTATGAATAGAGTTTATTAAAAAATAAAACATTAACTGAATTTGCAAATCTATAGTCACTCGCGTACTAGCCTACTCTAAATCTAATCAATATCCACTAAAGCACGTGTATGCAGTTGCATATTATATAGTAAGTATAACAGTGGACTGCCGGTAAGAGGCAGTTACGTTCTTGTAAACTAAAGATTGTCAAATGAATAGTCCAATAAAAGTATCATAAAAAGTAGAAGAATTAACTCAACTAAATAATACTTGTTCTTCAAACCGATGAATTCAGAAGAAATAACGGCGCTAGTCTGGTAAAGTGGTAACTCAATACATACTGTACATGTACAGACTAGCGCCGAGCTGACACTGGCGAAACTAACTTCTGCCTGGCCTGGCTGTAGCCAAAACTCCGACGTATATATACTAAAAGAGAGAACACAGCCTGGGCGAACCCTCAAACTAATCAGAAACTATCTTTAACAAAACCAGACTGCTCGAAAAAACTAAACCTTCGAGAAATAATTATTTCAAATCCCACACAGGAAATGAGGTATGAAATGACCATACATAAGCAATAAAATCGACATTTAACAGAAAATAATGTTAGCCAAAATTTGTGAATTGAATTAAAATAACTCAACCCCCGAGTTTAAAATAATTTAGATAACTCAATGTGGAAGGGATTTCGGTAACTTCATATGAACTCGTCTAAGCTCGTTGAGGGATATACGGTGCTGTTTTCCAACAAGCCAGGGTATAATTCGTGCAAAGTAATTCTTTCTCAGAGCATAAGAAACTAACTATAATGTCCTGAAATTGTACAAGTTATACTACTTTTATTCTATAACGGTATTCGACGTGTTTGAATCTAGCTATACGAAGTGATTCGAGAAATTCGACTCATTTTCGGAGTTCTTACTCAAAAGTAGGCCTACTAGTTTTTTGTCGAGTACTTTGTACTTTTTACTTCAATAAAATTCTGATCAAGTACTTTTTACTTTTACTTTTACTAACCATTACTTTTAGTTAAAGTAGTTTCCTGAGTACTTCTTGCAACACTGTGCATAATTATAGAATTCATGAATAAATATGAATGTTCTATGCCGTGCAAAGAAAAATCAGGAGGATCCAGCGCTTATCACATGGAGATAATTCTATGGTCGATGCCCAATTAGGATTAATCTAATCGGAAAATCTAAGCAAAGTATCAATTCAGGAACTTCAAATTAATCTCAAGTGATTGTTAAATGGATTATTATTTCGTACAATGTATTAAGTGGCCACATGAAGAATAATAAATGTGCTTTTATTTATTTCATTCATATATTTGTGTCAATGTAATATTAGTTACAATTTAATCAGCATTTTCATTAAATGTGGAATATACAAGAGTATGTAAATATTGAAAATATGTAAAATGCTAAATAAATCATATAAAAAAGAATATTAGAATTGCAATCGAAATGCTCCGCTGAACAGTACTGTACTGTACTGTCCTGTAGGGTACTGTACTGTACTGTACTGCACTGTACTGTACTGCACTGTACTGCACTGTACTACACTGTCCTGTAGGGCGCTGCAGTGAAGTGCAGTACAGTACATATATACAATTATTCAATATACATGTATAAATACATGTAAATATATATATATATATATATATATATATATATATATATATATATATATAGATACAGTGTATATATATATATATATATATATATATATATATATACGTACATATAGATACATACTTGCATATATATATATATAATTATATATATATATATATATATATATATATATATACGGATATATACATATCGGATATATACATATATGTATATATATACTGTACATGTATGTCTATAAATATACATGTATATATATATATATATATATATTAATGAAATAGTAATCAACGTATTACATATTACATTTTCCAATTTATCCGAATAATTCTTTTAATTTCCATTTGAAATTTTAGAATTTATCACAAATTAAAAGTATGATATAAAACTCTAATATACGCTACTTTTTTGAATGTAATTACAATACTCCGAAATACATGCAATTCAGTATCAATTTTAAAAAAAGCAATAACATAATATAACATAACATAGGTTCCGCGACATAAGCATATTAACTACGACTCTAAAATACTGATTACGAAAGGCAAGCAAATAACAATCGGTTACAAATTAAAGCAGCTACAAGCAAATCATTACCGACTAAACGATATAAATGTAGGAAAATTATGGAATCAATAGTTAATATAATACCGATTACAACCATAACGTGCAGTACAATCAGTTGACTTCTATCGTAGGCTCTATGTCATCAGTTAGTTCTTAACTTTACCGCTGAGTGTTCTATAACACGAAGAAATCAGATATATAAAATTGAAAATAAACATTTTGATCACAGTATTAACAAATTTTCACACAAATCTATCGAATGTTTAATAACTTCACAAGATAACCGAGACAGCCTTTTTGAAAAGCAGCTCACTGCCATATCAGTGTTGATCTGTAGTTGACTCAGGAGTTTCCTCGCTATGAGGTTGATCATGAGAACCTTCGCCGTTAACAACTTGTGTTCCAGCTATACCATCCACGATCTGGTCAACTCCAGGGCTTTTCACTTCCGTTTCACTTGGATCTCTTTTACGCTCTCCGGGTCCAGGGTGTGAGCCCTGCAAATCAATGAATCACGACATCACCGGAAGTAATTAATTATTTAATTAATAAATTAACTAAATACTTACTTACTTTTTAATTAGTTAATTAATTAAGCAATTAATTAATTAATTAATAATTATTAAACAATTAAACAATTAATTTTATTAATTAATAAAGAATTAATTAATTAAGCAATAAAACAGTTAATTTAATAATGAATTAATTAAGCAATAAATGAATAAATGAATAAATGAATAAATGAATAAATGAATAAATGAATAAATGAATAAATGAATAAATGAATAAATGAAAATGAATAAATGAATAAATAAATGAATAAATGAATAAATGAATAAATGAATAAATGAATAAATGAATAAATGACTAAATGAATAAATGAATAAATGAATAAATGAATAAATGAATAAATGAATAAATGAATAAATGAATAAATGAATAAATGAATAAATGAGTAAATGAATAAATGAATAAATGAATAAAAAATAATAAATGCACCCCACGAAATGAATACCACCCCAAGACAATAAATGACACTACCCCACACCAAACCAATGAAGAATGAATAAATGAATAAATGAATAACGAATAAATGAATAAAATGAATAAATGGAATAAAGGAATAAATGAACCTAAATGAATAAATGAATAAATGGGAATAAATAATAAATGAAATAAATGAATAAATGACTAAAGACTTAAATGGAATAAACGAATAAGAGAATAAAACGAAAAAAGTAATCAACGAATTAAAAACGATTAATTCATTAATTCATTAATTCATTAATTCATTAATTCATTAATTCATTAATTCATTAATTCATTAATTAATTCAATAATTAATTAATTCATTAATTCATTAATTCATTAATTCATTAATTCATTAATTCATTAATTCATTAATTCATTAATTCATTAATTCATTAATTCATTAATTCATTAATTCATTAATTCATTAATTCATTAATTCATTAATTCATTAATTCATTAATTCATTACTCATTTAATTAATTAATTCATTAGTACATTATGGAATTAATTATTTTTTTAGTTTCATGTACATATGGCTAAGTAAATAATTAAATAATTATTTTCGTAATTTTTTAAAATTATTTATGTAATTAATTAAAGATGCTGTTCTGTTGGGTAGTTTTAACGATCCATTTCGGTAATGAGAGTGCTTTAAATTCTTTATATAAATTTATTCTTTGCTTTTGCTGATAAATGCAATTAGAATAATGGTATTAACGCAATGAATGACTTTAGCGTGAATCGAATCTCATCAGCCGTAATTTTACAACCGTGATAAAATATAATAATAATATAACGTGCTCAAAATTCAGGCAATTCCTAAGACACAAATTGGACAGCAAATTAGAGTTTTATTTAATTTTACAAGAAATTGTACCGTTGGTTCAGGAAATTCGTTGTTGCAGCAGAACTGAGTGAAGCAAGTATGCAGCTTATCAGCCAAAACGCGTTGCGTCGATTTACAATAAACTCTCGCATATACCTCGTAGACCTGTGCCGGATACATTAGACTCACCTGTCAATCAAGCAATCAATCAATCAATCAATCTTTGGGTCAATCACACTATTACATGTCAATCATATGACGATCTTACGGTAGCCTACGATATATAAAAAGCAATGATAAGATTTTAACCAAGATATTTAAAACGCAGTATCTCTCTCTCTCTTTCTTTCTTACTTACTTTCTCTTTCTCTCTCTCTCTCTTAGTGCACTGCCTATTGACTGGCCCATGGCATATTTCTATCCTCTCTCTTTCTCTTCACATCAATATTCAAACTATTATTATTACTTATAACTATAAATATTACTTATCAAATCATGTAGCATCCAAAGTTTAGAAGTTCCTATAACCCTTTTAACTTCCATTCTTCCTTCAATGGCCCTTTTACATGTAGTAAGTCCATTCACGTCAGGATATAACGTTCTCATTCTATGCCATATGATATTTCTAAGATATCTACTTATATCAACGCCATTTAGCACTTCTTCGTTCGTAATTTTGTCAGTTAATTTCATCTTCTTGATTCCACTCCCCAGCTAAAGTGCGAATGCTTTCAGTTTCCTGTTGTCCTCCTTTCTTAAAGTCCATTTTTTGCAACTGTGAAGAAGCGTGGCCCACACTAAAGTCTTTAAATCTTTATCTTGGAGGCTTTCTTCAAAACAATTTAGTAGTTCTAGTCTTTTCCTGAAGGTCTCCTTTGCTTGAGCAACTTTACATTTTAATTTTGTTCCACATTCCCCATCTATACAGTATAATTTATTGTAAGACCACTGCTCTGCCAATCTAAGGTTTAAGATTCAAATGTTTAGAGTCTCAAGCTCATGAGATTACTAAATAAGACAGAAAGACATTAGAGAGAGAGAGAGGGAGAGAGAGAAAGAGAGAGAACCGTCTAATTACACACAACAGAATGCACTTATCTACAGATTTGCCTTAATTTTCTTATCACTGCAAGATTTATCATAATAATCGATGATGTAGATAGAAAAGTGCATTTAAGTTGTAGCGTTTATAAGAATAACTATTTAAATTCTGGATATTAATAGATTCAACTGACCTTTATCTTTATTTTTACTGACCTTTGGATGCTCACATTCTATAAATGCGTTAAACCCGACTCGAAAATAGCAATAGCTATTCATGTAAATAGGATATTCAGATCTTCAGTACGACACTTTGCTGACAGATCTATCGAGACAGAATTAGCAAGCTACCATCAAATTACAACTAAAATACCTCAAATTATAAAGAAGAAATATGGAAAGCTAAAGCTCAAGCTAAGCTTAACGTCAGTTTCATGCTCAATAACATGTCTGTGCTGGGGAGAACACTGAATAAGAACTCCGCATTTAGTGATGAAAGACTTGCCAACAATTATCGGCTTAGACCAATACTTCATCTGAAGGCGATGTCTTAGGGAGTGTCTCTAATCAAGGGATGATTCAAGAGGAGTTTAATAACAGTTTTATACCAACATTTAGAACATTTAAGAACATTAGTAGATTTAGAATGATCATAAGCACTACCTCCCGTCTTTCGAACTTCGTTGTCTTTCCATTCTTCGAGTAGAAATTGACGTTGTTCATGGGATTATATCTTCCATTGCCGTAGTCAAACGTGCATAGCTGCATACGTTCACAAAATAGTTTCTCCAGTATTAAAATTGAAGATCGTATGAGAAGCTCCCCCACTTCAATAATGGCAATGTTTAAAACGGGCACAATGCTAAAATGCAAATGGAAAATTAACTTTACGTACTCTTAAACCATCTACAAGTACTAATTTTGGACAATCATGACACTGAACCTGTCTTACGGATACACCACTCATCAGTGAGAGCTACACCATTGAAACGAGATTTTTCAGGGAAAATCAACGTGAACGGATTATAAATTAATTTTTTATTTGTCCACTATTTTCAAAATTGTTTCCAAAAGTAAATAACAAATTGAAAACTCTTAATTAAACATCATTGTACATGAAGGTGATCATCGAATGGCGCCTATATTTGTTTGAGTGAGAGCGACTCCATGGAAATGTTAGAGATGTAGCTGGAAGGAAGAGCACATTCGAAATCTGCACTTCTATTGTAACAGTAACGGTATTTTAACCGCTCTTCTTTGTAACTGGAACCAGACACTTTGCCAATGTAATCATCATCATCTTCTTCTAGTGCACTGCCTAACGGCAGGTCCATGGCATATAGCTCTTCCAACCAATTCTATCCTTAGCCTTCCTTTTAATCTCCATATATGAGTTTGTTATCAGATCTATACCAGCATCCCATGTCTCGGTCTTCCACAAACTCTTTTCTCTTGCATACTTCCTTCTATTAAATCATTTTGCAAAACCATCCCCTTTATAATATGTCCTATCCATCTTTTCTTTCTATTTATTATCGCATTTATTAAATGTCTAATTAGTAAGTGTAATAAATAATATGACTCGACAAATTGTACGAAATGGAGGATGAGGAAGATACTAATTAATTATATTATCAACGTGGTTTGATACCAGCACAATGATAGCATTCTCCTTCAGCTTTCCTCTACTGATGCCAACAATGTCTTGTTTTATCCTATCCTCAGTCCACTGCGTTATTACACAATTAGTCAAAGTGTAGCATTAGAAAATATACAAGCATTCATTGCAGTTTGATATACCAACGCATCAAACGGAAAGGACTAGTGAGACAATGCAGAGAATCAATATATTTGCTTTAACTTCCATTAGCTAACAACCGAGACACCTGAAATTCTTTGGGAGCTTATTTTTCCCAGCAATAATTATTTACTCTCTATTGATCTGACAAATAGTTCCAGGGATACAATACTTGTCCTATTTATGAATCTTTTAGAAAGGTTTTATGTTGGTCACTAGTGATAATAATACTAATAATAATAATAAAAAAGGTTTAACTTCCGTGTCCTCATCCAAGGATGATGTCAGGAACGTCCCCACATGAGAAATGTGTCTTATCAAAAAGTCTCAGTTTCTAACTCGCTTAACTGCGATCATAGGTTAGGAAGGTACTGTTTCTGAGATATTTATCATTACATTCTTCAGCACCAATTAAACTTCTTATAAAATGAATAGAAACCACAGTTGCTTCACCCACGTGACAATTCTTTAAAAACTTCTCGTAAGAAATAAGCTAGAAAGCAGAAATATTTATTTTGTGGAGGGCAACTATTCGTTAAGCTTTTCTCACTATTACTGATCAACCATAGTAGCTATATCCTCAGCTGTCTAGAACCAGTGGCGATGTCGGTAAGATATTCGACCTGGGATCAATAATATATTTATGGTCACGCCGTCACTGATATCGCTTTCGAGAGAAGAAAGTGACGTAAACATCGGCTGTACGGCTTTTTTACGAGATAGAACTACTGAGATTAGAATTACTAACCTCGCGTCTATCAAACAAGAACGCTACCAACTAGAATATCAAACATGAAATCATCATAGACTTCATAGTAAGCCTAACTAGTGTAACCTCGTCGTTATTGGGCAGTAGAGTCTGACCACAGTAGATATAGAGTTTTCGCTGGTCAATGTCATTCAGGATACTCCTCGCTTTCTCAAGTTCTGGGCCCGTGGACTTGCGTATCACGTGGAAAGCAGAGTCGTCCACTTGAGAGTAGGCCCGCATGTTATTTATAGATTTTGAGAGCGTCAACTGATTCTCGTTGCTAAAGCAATCAATCAGTCGATTGGCCAATCAATTAATCAAGCAGTCTCTAAGTCAGTCAGCCAGTGAGTCAATCAAAATATCAATCAATCAATCAATTATTCCATCAATCAATCAATAAATCAATCAATCGAAAATCAAGCAAACATTCAATCTACCAATCAATCAATCAAACAAACAATCAATCGAACAGTAAATCAATCAATCAATAAATCAATCAATGAACAATTCAATCAGTTTGAATAACGTATATAAATCAAACGAATAAATGCAACTTTAAGAACTTTCAATTATCCAATAGCTTGACCATTAATAGTGGAAGTGAATAATATAATGAACTGTAATACTGTTGTGAAAATGTTGAAGCTAAGCAAATGTGATTATAGAAAAGAGAATTTATTGATAAAGAAAATTTAAATTAACCATTAGAAGCACTTTGGAATAAACGAAAATGAAGGGATATAACGCTCGTGGCGAAAACCTGCTTGTGTATTGGAAGACAGAGATGGAGCGACCTCTCTTGAGTATAGTATATTAGGAAGCAAATGCGCAGAACTCAATTGATTGTCACATCTTCCTTGTCAGATATTAGCTAATTATTGTAATTTAATTTCTGATTATTGCTGTCTGTATGAATGAATTCTACTATTATTTCATTTTTCCGAGATAAACTTAAACGATTTTAAACTGCACTGCCACTTTTATATCGCATTGCTCTATTATTTATGTGAAAAATTTATGATGTTGATAACGTTAACTCAGATTAAAGCCGTTAACTAAGCTTCCATATCAACTGCGCATTGATTGGTTTGTTATCATATCATCAACTGTTACCCAAATACATTAAAATTACAAATTCGCAATAGTCTATGTCTCAGAGATCTCTACGTTTACAATGTGCCTAGTTGAGCCTTTTTTATCGAAATGTTCTTGGAATCGGATTATGGTCAATTCCTTTAATGCCTTGAATTTCTAATATAAAAAAATTATTAAAAGACAATAATAGATGCGATTTAATTAAGCTTTATATAAATTATTCACACCTATCAAGACGTATTTAAAAGTTATGCTTAATCTAATTCAAATTTAGTAAGCTTATACACAGAGTTTAATTTTAGCAATTTTTTCTAAATAATGCGGTAAACGAGTGCTTTAAATTTATTGCAAAAAACAGACAAAGAATTCGGTGTGCCATAATAAATTATGTCTACCAGAATTCAAAGTGACTGAGTTCTAATATTTTAAAAGCTCAGCTAGGAGCTAATCGCATGAAGTTAATATTAAGTTGTGGGATTACTTCATATAGAAATCTCTTTTTCTTGGTTCTTCCACGGTAAACCCACTCCTAAAAATACAAATTAACATACGATTCAGATAATTTTTAGATCTATTTGTTTCTAATACAATTAAGCAAATTCCTCTTAGGACAGGAAGACATTCCAAACTAAACTGCTCTGGATTCGTGAAAGCGACCAAAGCAGAAACTAGAGAAACAGTGCAAATCAAGTTTACCTCAGTGAGTATACACAATGAGCTCTTATCTTCTTCTGAGATAGAGAGCGCAATAAAAAAGTCTAATTATTATTTAGGCCTGTGACATGTTGCTTAGCAGAGTACTGTTTAGAAATATCTACGTGTAATAAAGTTACACTGAATATCGAGTTCTATGTCGATTTTTGTCTTCCTATGAACTCAATTTTTATAATTTAATGTGCATCTAATTTATTGTTGTAATAATCAATAGCTGTTGTATTAAAAACGGTTACATTAGTGAATATTATAAAAAAATTCATAAGTTAATATTTTAATACTGCTTGTATTATTTATTAATAGCGAATTGGGCAGCCTAAGGACGGATCTACGGGTGTCATAGGTGGCGTATAGTAATAAATAACTAGAGACATGCAACAATTCTTTACAAGCTAAGTTTTCTCAGAAAAAAATATAGGCCTACTTAAATAAGGGCCATTTTATCTAAGAAACTAATTGATCTATGGAGCCCCATAGAAGGGAATGTGTGAAAGTAGACCTTGAGCAGAAATTATACAGACCCCTCCTTACTTTAGACCCAGGAGCGGATTCAGATTGGGGTCTATGGGGCCGAGCCCCTTAAATCCGCTATAAAAATTTCAATCTGTAATATCTCTTCCGGAGGAATGGGTGTTAGTAAAAGTTACAAAGTTTGACTATGTCCCTGAGAGATAATGGTGTATGTAAACAAATTTTAACTTTGTTCCGGAAGGGAACAAATTGGGAATAAATACAAATGTGGACAGTGATTCAAAAATTTCGGGCCCTCTAAACATTTCTGGATCCGCTACTGCTGAGCACTGTCATTTACAAAAAGACTAAGAAACTAGTTAGCATACCTTGCTGTTGAACTTCTCATCCGCTCCTATTTGTCCCTCTATAAAGAGAATGTCTTGATCAGTGAGTCCATATTTTTTGAACTCGTCACGCAAGCCTTCATTCACGTCCAGCATGTGTTGAAACATTTTCACGGAAGCATGCTCATGCTGCATTATGTAACATCATTAGACATAAAAGATGGAGAATTCACACGATGCCACGTGATATTGTAATTTATGTCGTCACACTAAACGCATGATTTTGAACGTCTAATTTTATTTTACTCGGCGTTTTAACATAATCGTACTATGATTTTGTACGCCCTCAGTAGAGAATCTCGTTTGTAGTAATTTATGCATAATGCAGCATTGAAGTGTGCAATAAAGATTATTATCAAGAAAACGGAAGTAGCGGGAGTGTTTAGAGAAGGAGAAAGGGCCAAATAGCAACAGATGGTACAAAGTTAAAACAGATAGGCCTACAGAGTTGAATTCTTTTATTATTTTAGAATACACCATAACAGAAGGTGGGAAATGTGGAACAGAAAAAAGATGTAGAATTGTGCAAGCAAAGGAGGCTTTTAGTAAGGGGAAGAACTACTAACGAAACGCTTGAAGAAAAAAAGTTTGAATTTTATTTTTATTTTATTGGAAATAATTAGTTTAATTTAGTTCACTGCACCTTGTATTCTAAATTGCAGACGTCTGTCCAAATACTGACTTACAGACGAACGTGTATTTGCTTAATTTGGCGTTTATTGATGATGTTATCTAGCGCAGCCCATTCTTTAAACAGTCCTTTACGCAGATGTTTAGCGTCACGTGTGCGTGCTTTAGATCTACGTTCTGGTATCGCACTCCAGATTTTACGGGCCATAAAACGCATGCTAATTGCAGGTATATTATTCAAATGTTGCCCAGAAAGAAGCTGAGGGATATCTTTCGGAAAATATATAATATATTTCGGATATCTTTTACTATAGATTTGTCAATTTTCAATTTTAAAGATATATTGACCGATAGTGGCGAGAATGAAAGTGTCTAATTAGCTTACCTACCGTTGATTCAAACGGTGACGGAATGAATACTTCATAACTGAAAAATTATTTTGCGCGGTTCGTGTGATTTAGACATAGTGTACAGAGTATTTTTATTGCTTTATTTCAGGCGTAAAAACCCATATAATGAATCTTGGATATAGAACGATGCAACAAAAACTAGAAAAGCAAATAAGCTGCGCATAAATTGAGCTATAAAACAATTACTTATAGAATTGGGCATACAAGGCTATAATAGGCTCAGAACATTAAAACACTTAACTAACATATTAGCATTATCCAGCAAAGCACATTCTAAACGTTAATCTGTAATTTGAAAGGATAGTATCAAAGCTATTGACGAGTGTTTGATTTAAAGGGGAGCCAGTTTAGCTGCATAAGCTTTATGCATACATCCATAGCTTCCTATAATAGTCATCACCCTAGTTACTATTCCGTGTCTCAAGATTGCTTACTATACTTCGCATCGCCCTACTAAATCCTAATGACGCTAAATCATGAAGTTAGAGATTGCGGACGCTAAGTCCAACTGGAGGATCGAACCCAACTCTCCACGGCAGATAGAAACCTGTACCTAATTCATAAAGGGTTTAAACAAAATCATACCTTCCAGACTTTGACATCTTCTTCTTCTTCTTCTTTAGCTTGAGCTTCTTTAGCTTGAGCTTCTTTAGCTTGAGCTTCTTTAGCTCGAGGCAGAAATTTTTCCTCAAATAAATGTGAAAACGGCCCATGCCCTATACAGTGAAAAATATGGCAGTCAGACTTGAAAATTCAAATTAAATAATCATAGCACAGTATATGCTGTAAAGGCCCTACAGTTCTCTTTACAGAGGCTACAGGAAGGCAGAGTATGAGTATGAATTATAAAATTATAAAGTCTTAATAGATACTACTCTCTCTCTCTCTCTCTCTCTTGGTGCACTGCCTACTGGCAGGTCCATGGTATATAACGCCTCCACTCTTCTCTGTCTTCCGCTTTCCTTTTCATATCCACATATGCGTGGGTCTTTAAATCATCTAACATACCTAATCTCGGCCTGCTCCTGCCTCTTTTTCCTTCCATTCTACCTTCTATGACTTCTTTTAATAGACCTTCCCCCCTTAGAATGTGTCCTATCCATCTCCTCTTCCTATTTCTTAATACATTTACCAACTGTCTATCTGTGCCAACTCTTTCCAGAACTTCCTCATTTGTAACCTTTTGAGTCCAGCTAATCCTCTCCATTCTTCTCCTAATCCACATTTCTAATGCCTACAGTTTCCTAATATCTTCCTTCCTTAAGGTCCATGTGTCACATCCATACAATAACGTGATCCAAACCAAAGTTTTCATACTACATAATAGTAATAACACGCATTATTGTGAAATGATCAACAATGTTGATCAGTTTATCACTTTTAAGACCATATGTTAAAACCGTTTGGCAATTTAGACCATTTTCCGTGTAATCAGTCTAGCGAATGCCTGAGATTTTATCTGATCAGCGAGGCCGGGTATCGAACCTGCGAGAGTTCAATTCACTTCAGAATCTCTCATTTAAACTCCGTGACCTTACCTGCAGTCCCCAACCATTGCACCATTAATTCAGACATTCAATAGCAAGGTATTAGTATTATATTCAGTACTTTATTGTATATTATACTCTTTCAAATACTTTTGCCGCATTGTAACTTTATGCGGTTGTCACATTGTGGTGAAATAAAGGAGTCGAATATTATTATCTATTATTATTATTAGTAGTAGTATTATTTTTATTTTTATTTTTATTATTTTTACTTTTATTAATGTTAATATTATTATTATTATTATAATTATTAGTATTAGTATTAGTATTACTATTATTATTATTATTATTATTTTATAGTAATGTGAATATTAATATTATTATTAATTTTATTATTATTACTATTATTAGTATTATTATTATTATTATTATTATTGTTGCTGTTATTGTTGTTGTTATCATCATCATCACCACTACCACCACCCCCACCACCACCATCACCATCACGACCACCACTACCACCATCACCACCACCATCACCACCACCACCAACAACAACAACAACAACAGCACCACCACCAACACCGTCAAGACCACCACTACCACCGTCACCACCACCACCACCATCATCACCACCACCACCATCACCATCACCACCACCACTATCACTACTATCACCGCAATAGATGCTTTATATAGTAGTATTAATATGATTCATATGGAATAAGATAATAAGAAAAAACTATGGGAATATTCCTTGATATAACAAAGTCTTTTGATACAGTGGAGCACTCAATTTTACTGAGCAAGCTTCAATATTATGGAATAAGAGAGATTTCATATGAATGGTTTAAATCATATCTCAACGATAGACATCAACGCATCTCCATAAACGAAGCCAATTCATCCGTTTTACCCGTTTGTACTGGAGTGCCCCAAGGTTCTATTCTTGGGCCTCTATTATTCCTCAATTTATTAATAACATACAATCTTTGTATAATAACGCTAAGTTAAAACTATTTGCTGATGATACAAATGCTTTTGTTTGTGAAGATAACATTGTAGAGCTATATAGGACAGGTAACAAACATTGCATGTAATAATTTATTGAATTGGTTCAATTGTAATCGATTAACTGCTAATATTGCCAAATCGACTTTCATTTTATTTTATCCATCTATTCTAGATAATGACATTATTAAGACTAATAATCTTAAAGTAAAGTTAAGTGACTATGAACTTAATAGATCTAATAGTGTTAAGTTCCTAGGCATTTGGATTGATGATAAATTTCATTTCGCGAACATACAAATCAATTAGTTAAGAATTAACTCTTTGAATTCAATGCTATTCAATCGAAAAAAGTTCTTACCCATAAAATGTTGATTAATGTTATTTCACGCACTTATTTATTCACGTATTAGTTATGGTATTGAAATATACGGCAATACTAGAAGATCGATGTTACATCCATTGCAAGTAGCAATGAATAAGGTACCAAGAAAAATATAAGATCAAAATAAATTTTGCAATGTTAAAGAATTACACCAAAAATTTAATGTACTTCCTGTTAATTTATTATCTAGATTAGCAATTGTTAAACTAATATACAAATATATTCAATCTGATAGCAATAGGCCTGCTTCCAATATTAATAAAGAATATTTTGTCAATAGAACTGCCAATCATGAGTATGAAACTAGACTATCCCAAATTAACTATTTGTATTTTCATTACAATGTTAAAATTTTTAACTCGGTTATTTTTTCTAGTGTTCAAATATGAAATAGTGTACCTAATTTCATAAACACTGCAATAAATGTATATAATTTTAGTATTCTATATCAATCTTTTTTATTCAAGAACTGGTAAATATACTGATTGAAGCACTTTCCCATACCATATTGGCGACTAGCTAGATAGAGCAATGCTCTCACTAGGGACCGATGGAATGGTATTGGGCTTGTTTTAATTAATTGCATCATTCATTATGTTTGTTGTAAGCTTGTGCTTTTATTTCTCTTCTTGTACACTTTGTATGTATGCGACTTTACACTGAGTTTGTTGAATAAACATATATATCTCTATCTCTCTCTCTCACCACCACCACCACCGCCACCACCACGACCACGACCACCACCACGACCACCACAACCACCACCACGACTATCACTACTGCCACCACCACCACTACTACCACCACCACCACCACCACCACCGCCATCACTACCACCACCACTACCACTACCACTGCTAATACGACTACTGAGTCAAGAAGTTATTACATGCTTGTTTAAGACTCACTACAAGGCTAAACTAACACAAATACACAGTTCTGTGAGATAGAGGATGCCATTAGACAGGTACATTTACTAAAAATCAAGTAATTAACTAAAAACTTCATGACATTTCTAAATTTCTATTTCAATTTAGGCTTAATGTATAGGTATATATACATATCGTAGAATATTGAATTAATATATGTAAGCATATATGTAGGTATATATGCATATCGTAGAATATTGAATTAATATATAATAAATATTCACTCATAGCTCATATACAAATTTCTTATATTTATCATACAAGTTTTTAATTAATTTATAGATTCTGCCTGAACAACTTCATCTGGAAGCCCATTCCAACTTTTAATAACTCCCTCATCGTCGGTATCTACCCTTGAGTTTCATTTTAGCTAGGGTCGGGATATGAATAGAAACTTTTCCACGTGTTTAAAAAATTGAAGAAATTTCTAGAACATAGGTTCTCACCAACCGAATGCTTCTTTCTGACGATGGTATTAATAACTTGCTTTAAATATTAATTGACTATTAATAACTCTTTCATTAATACTATTTGTGCTTTGGTCTTTATACTTCTAATGTAGATTTAATATTTTTATCCTTATGATTTCTAGTTCTGCAGCTATTTGTAAAACAAAACCATAAAGCAAGCGTTACAATAAATCTTGTTAAATCTCTTTATAATCTTAGATATTTCTGAAATATATCCCCTAACTCTTCTCTCTTTTAGAACTATTAATCCTGTATTATTCAGACGGTCTTCATAACAAGCATTTTGTCACCCTTAATCAGATATTTGGTTCAAGCCTTCACCTCCTATAATTTATTTATATCCGCTTTTAGGTAAGGACATCAGACTTGAACACAATACTCCAGCTTAGGCCTAACCAAAACCTAGTATAATTTTATCATTATTTCTTTGTGGCCTTTCATGTGCAAGGCCAGTATGATGCAAAATATATCTAGCATATTCATTGTACTGTAATAGGAAAATATTCGTTCTTAAATAATACTAATTGCTGGACTCTGTCTAATAATTTCAAGCGAAGGTGTTCAGCTTGAATACCGTGTGTCTTGAATAAATGGACTAACAATAGACAGTAACGTATTTGTTTGTTTGCTCTGCAAGAAACTGCTTGCATTTGATGAATTTCTGACTATTTTCAGTTTTCGTCACGACCACACAATATGCTACCTCTTTATTTATTAATTAATTTATTTCCTTCTGTCTTTCTGACTTTCTCTTTAATTTTTTTTTCTTTCTTTCTTTCGTTCGTACTTTCTTTTTTTCTGCCTATCCATCTATCTTTCTTTATTCATTTATCTATTGATTAGTATTTTTCTCTTTCTTTCGAGCTCAGCCAATTTGTCAATGAATATATTGCATTTTATAGTTGATCTGGAACACGTGAATCATTTCAATGGAATGTAAACTGTTCTCTGTGATATGTTTTCAGTAGTCGACGCTTATGAAGCACAGTTGTTGCTGCATATTATATTTCATACTTTAAACCATCAATTTGAGCTCACCCAGATCATGACAGAGTCCAGCTATCTGGACACACATCACGTCTATATCGGTGATGTCCAGTTCCGGCTGACCTCTCCTCAGGTACTCTACTAGTTCTCCAGCTAGGTGAGCAACTCTAAGATCAATCAGTCCATCAGATAACAATCTATTGGCTTGTCAATCAATAACACGGTTAATCAACTAATTTCTAAGCACGACAAATATTGATTAACTAATCGATATATCAGTCAATTCGTACTCATTTGAACATATCAAACCCCCACTAGATGAACCGATCATGTTTCATCAATTTATATATTAAGTCCACGTATCAATGACTGGAGAGCAATGTAATTGAGCCTCGCCTACACTGATCCGCCAAAACCCCAACCACATTTATAAAGCCACTATATTCATAGAACTACTCTATCGCATGCAGTAGTATGCTACTGAGCACTTGTGATAACACGACAATTTTTTATCATAAGATGAATTGTTCAACTGGTCATTGAATTAACAACTCCTCGACAAGTCCAGGAACATGTAGTTACCTGCTTTGTCAGTTCAATATCAGTCATCAAAATCAGCAGCAGAAATGTAAATTACAAATAATCAGAAGTTATTGATTGATTTATATAAAGATTGACTAAATAAATTGATTGATTTGTTGAGTTAGTGGGTGGGTGAGTGATAGATTTATTAATTGGTCAATCAATTAATTTACCCTATTATCGAATCCAATTATATAAAGTTTCAATACTATATTAAAAACTGTAATTATTATAAATAAATAATTAAGCCAGCCACACTCCAAACAAATATCAGCGTTCTTTTTAATATGCCTAAATCATTGTTTTTCCATTTTAGTCAAACTAATAATTGTCCCAAGTTCCATCTCAGACACGGTGCTATTACAGTTCGGCGTATCTGTGCTTATACATGTAGTTGAAATAATTGATACTTTAGAAGCCATACATTGATAGGTACTGATAGCACTGTAGCAACGTTGTGTGCTCCTTATTGGGCGCTCTTTATGTAAGTCATCCCGTTTTGTGATCGGATCACTGAAGAATCGAAGAACCTTAAATTTAAACCGTAAAGGCGACAGAACATGAACTGAGGAAGGACACGGAAAACCACCTCTGAAGTCATTTTATTTCCAAGCCATAGGCTACATTAAGGTGTGGGTAAGCCTAGCCTGTTATGAACGGATTAACTTGCTGACCGAAGGAGTGTTCTATATGAAACGCAAAAGCAGAATATGAATAGGACTATTTACCTTGGACTTGCCATTTGGCAAAACACTTTAAAACGAGATCCAAAGACCAATAGCTAAGAGAGTATAATAAAAATCACGGAGATGAAACATGTACATTTACAGTATATATATATATATATATATATGTATATATATATATATATATATATATATATATATATATAGTATAGGGCTACATATTATACACGTGACACACCTGCTTATACATATAAATATATACATGCATAGGTATATTTACATGTATGAATATACATACATAATTTGCATATACTGTATAATCTGTATATTTATATATATATACATGTATGTATATATATATATATATATATATATATGTATATATACATGTATTGACACATATATTACATGTATTTATTACATATACATGTAATAAATACTGCATCTTGATTCTTTCCCTTCTCTCTCTCTCATTATCAATCTGCCTATAGAAAACTCCATTCTACTGAAACCGCTCTTCTTCGTATACATAATGATCTTAGCATGGCCATGAGTAGTAAACATGTTTCTGCCTTGGTTCTTCTAGATCTTTCTGCTACCTTCGATACGATTGACCATGGCATTCTAATAAATAGGCTTAAATCTTGCTTTGGTATTTCTGATTCTGCTTTTTCCCTTCTCACATCATATCTCTCATGTCGCACACAATCGGTTGTTATTGGTCAAAATCGCTCTTCTGAACTACCCCTCCTACGCGGTGTTCCTCAAGGTTCAGTGTTAGGTCCATTGCTCTTCTCTTTATATATCACTCCTCTTGGCTACTTGCTTGCTCAGTCTTCTATAAATTTTAATTTTTATGCAGACGACACTCAACTGTATATTTCCTTTTATAATCATGATTCCGATCAGAAACTGGCTCATCTCTCATCCATTCTTGACAGGGTTTATTCCTGGTTTTGTGCTAACCCTCTTCCCGTTAATCCCTCCAAAACTGAATACCTTTTAATTGGCACTCCTTTGCAAAGAAATAAAATTACTAAAAATTCTGCTAATTTTCAGAATCTTGCTCTTTCACCTTCTCGATCCGCCAAAAACCTTGGATTTGATGAAAATCTTGACTTTAAATCCCATATCTCTTCTGTTTGTCGCGCTTCTTTCTTTCAGATTCGTCAGATTAGGCAAATACGTCCACCCCTTACTAGAAATTCAGCCACTATCCTTGCTAATTCTATAGTTCATT
The DNA here is from genome assembly GCA_905160935.1 of Enchytraeus crypticus. Taxonomy (NCBI): domain Eukaryota; kingdom Metazoa; phylum Annelida; class Clitellata; order Enchytraeida; family Enchytraeidae; genus Enchytraeus; species Enchytraeus crypticus. The sequence continues at coordinate 62,108 of CAJHZI010000716.1, forward strand.
CCAGGCTCGACTACTGTAATTCATTATTACATGGATTGCCTACTTCTTCTCTCAATCGTTTGCAGCACGTCCAAAATTCTCTTGCACGTGTTGTTTGCAAGTCCTCTCGACTTCAATTTCGCTCTTTTACTCTACTTCGCAGACTTTACTGGCTCCCTGTTAATCAACGCATAAAATATAAAATAGCTCTATTAACTTTCAAAACTCTGCGATATGGCAAGCCTTCTTACTTATCTGAAATTCTTCTTCCCTATCGTCCCTCACGTTCACTTCGTTCCACCGATGCCAATCTTCTCTCTGTTCCAAATATTCTCACATCTTTGGGCAGACGTTCATTTTCTTACGCAGCACCCACAATCTGGAACTCTTTACTTGCTATTCTTCGCTTTTGTTCTTCTCTTTCAACATTCTCTAGCAAGCTTAAGACTGAACTTTTCCCACCGTAGACATAATCAATCTACCCTGGCCATTTTTTGATCACCGGACTGGCTTTCGTTTAGGATCTTACTTCTCCTCAGCACATTTCTTTTGCAGATTGGTCTGGGTGAATTAATCTGTAGTGATGTGTGCTGTTGGGTACGTCCCTGACATCATCCCTGGGTGAGGAAACGGACGTTAAATCTTTATTATTATTATTATTATTATTATTATATACAAGTACATGGATATGTCATATATACATGCAATACATGTACATATATACATGTAAATGTAATACATGTATATATATACATATGTATACATATATATATATATATATATATATATATATATATATATGCAAACTACCTATAAATTATTTACACACAACTATAACTAGAGAAGGCTCAACAAGGCCAAAGTGAACGATGAATTGATTCGAAATAAAAGAGAAAGGCTGTAAAAATCAATGACGCCCCGCCCTAAATATATCATATAAAATAAGAGCAGAAAATAAGATATAGTAAAACTTACAATAAGACAGAGTAAAAACATTCATTAATTTACAGTAAAGACATACAATAAGATACAATAAGAACATTCATTAATTACAGTAAAAACATACAACAAAGTACAGTAAAAACATACAATAAGATACAGTAGAAACATGCAATAAGATACAGTAAAACACACAGTAAGATACAGTAAAAACCTTCATTAATTTACAGTAAAGACATACAATAGGATACAGTAAAAACATACAATAAGATATAGTAAAAACATGCAATGAGATACAGTAAAAACATAGAATAAGATACAGTAAAAACATAGAATAAGATACAGTTAAAGCATATAATAAGATACAAGAAGAACATTCATTAATTTACAGTAAAAACATACAATACGATATAGTAAGAACATTAATTAATTTACAGTAAAAACATACAATAGGATACAGTAAAAACAAACAATAAAATACAGTAAAATAACAATAAGGATACAAAAAAATGAGAAACCAGATACAGCCAGAGACAACCAAATGAGAAATTTGAAATGTAACTTCAACATCTTCTTCCGTGACTATGATTTTGCTTCTATCCTTTGAATGCTTATGATAACTCAGGCTTTATTTAAACATGCGCTGAACAAGTACAGTGCATTTTCAAATCTATTTTAATGAAAATATGACAACTAATAAAAATAATTATAATTTAATTTTAAACCCAAAAATGTTATTATTTTTATATTAAATGAAGATGATACGTACAGAAATAATTAATGAATTGTGATGTGAAATTTTACAAGAGAGTGTGTGAGAGAGATAGAGATAGATAGATAGATAGAGAGAGAGAGAGAGAGAGAGACAGTGAGTGAGACAGAGTGTGAAATATCAAGTGTCGGAATATAATTTAGACATTGTTTTATTCAGCCGGTTAATAAGCGGTATTACCGTAGCGGACTTCAGAAAGTCAACAAGTGCTTATAAATTCGCAATTGACTATCCCTTCGATAAAACCTTCGATAGCTAGCTATCGAGATGTCGTAAAATTCGACATTGGAGGGTCCACAGGTGTTCATAAAATGCAAAATGACTACCCCCACGCCCGTTAAACTCGTCGATAGCTGCAGGTGTCTATTGAGATGCCGTAAAATCGATAATTAACTTTAATAGACGTGTCGTCGTAAGCAAACTCCCACAAGAACAATGGTATATCAAAAGGAATGTTATAGATGATTTAAAGACTCACTAGTATGTGGACATGAAGAGGAAAACGAAAGATAGAGGTGAGTGGAGGCGTTATAAAGCATTGACCTGCCAGTAGGCAGTGTACTAAGTGTGAGAGAGAGAGAGATAGAGACTTGTCGAACTATAGCAGTATCTTACCCTAGCGAATGTTCGAATCTATTGTGCGATGCTCCTGGGAATACGTAGTAAACGACGCTGAGCTGTCTGATGTAACGAAGTCTTTGAAACTGCGGAGTGTCAATGATAGCGACGCACAGGGGATGAAACGCGATGTGACCGTGGATTGAATCGTTGAAGACCTTCATGCACAAAATTTGTAAACGAAAAAGCAATGTAGAATGCAATATAGCCACAGAGAAAGCTAACAAAGCTAATGTTAATGCTGGTAAAGCTAATGCTAACGTCATTTTCCTCACTCTAAAGCGATATCAGTGACGGGCGAGCCCAGGCTTTGAACACCGCACACACTGATCCGCGGTTGAATATCTTACCGATGATAGAATTCAGCCAGAACCAACGATAAACTCCGAAAGCTAATAAAACAAACGGTATATTGATCTACAATTAATAGTTAGATTGATTGATTGATAGATTGATTGATAGTTTAATAGTTTAACTGAAGTTACACTACTTAATACACTGTATGAGTGAACTACGCTGCGCTCTTCAAACTTCGTACAATTTAAATATGGAACCCTCTGAGTGAACCACCTCAGCTAAAACTTTGTCTCAATCAAGAGTTTCCAAAACTTTTCACATATCTGAATAATTATGGGAATTCTTGGTTTTTAAATAGCACGTTTATTGCTGTTAGTCATTCTAAGTTATTTTAACTTTGAAAAATTTAATTTCTTATGTCAATCATTCTATTTGCCGGTTGTCATTTTACATTTGTTTACTTTTTAAGAAAACTGCTAATGATTTTTAAATAATGAAACAGTGGCTTAATAAATTACTAACACTAGATTATATCTCAAAAGAAATTTAGATTTTAATATTATAATATATTCTACATGTATTCTGTTAATTGTTTTGTGTATGCATCATTGTTTGTTTTAAATGAGTCGTCTTTTTATATCCTATCATATGTTTATGTATGCGCTTGGTCCTTGTAAGTGCCAAGAGCTTTAGGTCTACCCTTGACTTAGTTTACAAGTCTTACTTTTAATATTTAGGATTTTAATATGAAAGTTGAAATTTAAATTATTATTAATAATAATAATAACATATTATAATTAAATGATCAACTACGTTGATATCCATCACTTTTAATACCACTTGTTAAATCCGTTGGCTAATTTTGTCTATTTTCCATGTAACCAGTCCAGTGAATGTCCGAGATTTTACTCTCAGATCAGCGCGGCTGAGATTCGAACCCACGAGGGTTCAATTCACCTCAAGGCCTGGCATTTAAAACTTCATGACGTTATCTACACCCTTAACCATTGCACTATTGAGACATTCTAAATAAATTAATAGATATATAAATACCTTGTACTGGATCTTGTCCACGAAACATCTGGATTTGCTCTCTGCCATGCTCGCTCATAACATTACAATCTGCTGTGATTTATTATATTAAAAAATGTTCCCTAGCAGTGTAAGTCAATATTCGCAGAGATAGCATAACTAGTAAATTGCATTAATTAATTGTACTTTGCGATAACACAACCGAAAAAATATATATAACTTAGTTTAGCGTCAGTTTACTGTCGAAGTCATATCAGTTAAGGGGGTGGCAGAGGATTTGATCTCGGCACCCACCGATCCGCAGTCAAAGAGCTTTGCTCAGCAAACAAGCTAAAGCTAGCATAGCCTAGTAGGCAGGGCACTGGACTGACTGGCTGACGATATGAGTTTAAAGTCAAGATCAGAAGCCCAAAGGACTTCTCTTCAAGTCGACAGGTGCACCGGTGAACATTTGTACCATGAAACCCGAATATCGTCGCGGTTGATCCAAGTGACTGATCAACAGCAGATGATAGAATTAAATATATTGACTATTAATTAAGTATATTCTGCTCAGTCACGACGTGCTATGGGCGAGATATAGAACAATCAAGCCGACATACAGTATACCTCAATGTGGGCAAAATTTTGAACAACCACAATTGCCATGAAATTTGAATTTTTTGAAACTTTGAATTTTTGTTTTAACGATCACAACACCATGACAACCACTGCACCATGCCAACCACTACGCCATGACAACCACTGCACCGTGACAACCACTACATCATGACAACCACTACACCATGACAACCACTACACCATGACAACCACTACACCATGACAACTACTACACCATGACAACCTCTGATGGAGAAATGTTTAATCCAGCTTTTTGATAGATAGCGCACAAAATCTCTATATAATTGTAGTAAGTTTTAACCAATCAGAACTCGCTAAATTTGTCCCATTGACTTCTGTAGTATCAAACAATACGAGTGGCGGGGTGGGGGGAGGAAAGGCTTCCCAGCCACTTTCCTAAAAGGTAACCGGTCTCTCTCCGATCTCGACATCTTGACCACTTTTTTTGCTTGCTTGGCCTACTTAGTTTAAGTCCGGAAATAATATCCCACACATTACATATAAAACAGAGGTGGCAGCAAAGAGGCTGAGATATTAGCTCCAGCTTACCAGCGACACACATTAATATAAAGCACCAGATTGGTGCTGATATAATATAATATAATATAATATTATGATATGATATGATATGATATGATATAATATGATATACATGTAATATAATATAATGTAATATAATATACTATAATATAATATAATATAATATAATATAATATAATATAATATAACATAATATAATATAATATAATGTAATATAATATAATATAATATAATATAATATAATATAATATAATATAATATAATATAATATAATATAATATAATATAATATAACATAACATAACATAACATAACATAACATAATATAATATAATATAATATAATATAATATAATATAATATAACATAACATAACATAACATAACATAATATAATATAATATAATATAATATAATATAATATAATATAATACAGTATAAAGTAACAGATTGTTGCTATAATAATCTAATCCTAAAATACACGGCCTTCTTAGTTACAGATATCAACTGAACCAGTGTTAAGTTATTAAAAGTCTTCTGTCAAGAACTAATGTGTAACTTCTTACTTATATATCCGCTATAGTTATTTACATTTTATTTCGTATATTGCCTTGAAAAATGTCAAGTGGGTTTGGATAGATTACAAATGCCTCCAGCGCCTGGCTGACTTCCTGAATAAATATTATTAAGTTATGTAAAAACGTTTAATTACACGTAATGATGCAATGCCCTAGCAACAATGGCACGGAAGTGTTGGCGCAGCCGCAATTTGGCGTCCGATAGGTGCGTAAAAATTAATGCGTTGCTATGTTTTGCAATTAATGCCTATAAAAGAAACGTAAACAAACATGGCGTCCGATAGGTGCGTAAAAATTAATGCGTTGCTATGTTTTGCAATTAATGCCTATAAAAGACACCCACAGAGGTTAATTAAGTCAATGATAAGTGACTTTTACAGCACAGACTGTATAGGCAATGCGAAAGACCTGCTAATTGCGGATATTGAGGCGTTGCGACTGGATAATTTTAAATCTCCTCCGAATCGAAGAGAAAAGGGCGACAGAGACAATAAAGCCAGACAGGAAGTGGACGATATATTGTTAGCTCTAACATTCGTCGATGAGAACGCTTGCTTCGCTCAGCTACCGCGTTATTCGGTGGACAACATGGGGGACATCCCCATAATGAGAATGGAAAGTGGAGAATTTGCCTTGCTTATGGCAAATTTGAACAATATCGAGGATAACTTGTCCATGTTAAAATTAGCATATGCTAATGAGGAAGCAGCTAGATCGCAAAGCTCAAAGGAGTTGGCTCGTATCAGCTCTATTGTTGATCAACTGACCGGCCAGTTTGCACGTGTATCTGATCAGTCACGTGCACAAGCAGTCAATTGTTCACTAGTACCACCTGGTCAAGCAGCTGATCCGTCGCTACTTACAGCAGGTTCTAACAACCCGTCCACTCGTCACCCCCCTACTAGTCGTGCCACTCTCCAGTCTATGGACTACGACACAGCTGACTGCGAGTCAGAAGGAGGTACGTGGCACAAGGCAGCAGCCCGTAAGAAGCGCAGGGCTACCGAGGCCCAGCTGTCGCCTCCCACTCCAAACGTAAATAATCCAACAATAAACAAATCAACTGGAAGTAAGCAGCTTTGGAGCGATCGAGTAGCCAATTCACCGGTCATTAAACAACAACCGCTTAAGAAAAAGTTCGTCAAGATCATTGGCAAGTCAGCACAGCCGTCAGACAACAGCGATCACTCAATAGCAAGGGTTAAATCTGCTAAGCCATATATTAAGAAAAGGGTTCTCGGAATCTATAACGTGGATAGTACTGAAACCGTATCGTCACTGGAAGCTTCAATAGCTGAAGCCTGTGGTTGTAATCCTATCTCCTGTTTCCAGGTGAAATCAAGGGACGAAAACTCAAATGCATTCCGTGTATGCATTAACGACAATAGTACAGAAAAGTTTCTCAACTCCACACAGCTTTGGGCTAGCGGTATAGTCATTAAGCCATGGGTCTTCAAACCGAAGGAAACCACCCAAGCAGCTGCAGCTGCTACCAAGGATGCTACTGCTGCTGCTATGGTTACCGATAACGCAGCAACTGGTATTGCCACTAGTTCTAATTAAGAGCTGGCGAATCCGGACTCACTTTCTGATTCGCAAAGGCTATCTGTTATAACTTACAATATGCATGGTTTTAACCAAGGATGTACATTATTGCAAGAGTTGTGTAATTCTAATTTATATGATGTGATATTTGTTCAGGAGACATGGCTAGCTCCTAGCCAGATGTAAAAAATTTTAAATTTTAATCACAATTATGTTGGATTTGGAATCTCCGCCATGGAGCAAACAGTTGAAAAAGGTATTTTAAAAGGGAGACCCTGGGGTGGCACAGCTACTTTAGTAAAGGAAAGTCTAGTCAAACTGAGTAGTGAGATCAATACGTTTGATAGAGTTGTATCTTTAACTATAGGAGATTTGTTGTGTATAAATGTATATTTACCATGCAGTGATGGTTCAGACAATAGTATAAATGAGCTAAACGAAATTCTGGCAAATGTCAGTACCATCATTGAGGAATCGGAGGCTCAATATTATATATTTGGAGGTGACCTTAACGCAGACTTGCAAAGCAGCTCTGCACATGCATCAGTAATTGATGCCTTTATGGACATCTATAAAATTAAAACGTTAGTTTTTGATGCTCACAGTAATGATATGACTTATACCTTTTCAAACAGCAAATTAAATCATTATAGTCTAATTGATTATGTCTGTATATCCGAGTGTATATCTACTTGTACAGCCACTTAAAACATAGTGGACCATGCTTTAAATCATTCTGATCATTTGCCTGTAGCTGCTGTGTTAAATATGCCGTCACACACTAAGTATTGCTCAGCTGTAGTAGCAGGGCGCCCTTTGCATCATGTGGATTCACCTAATGCTCATAAGAAGAGAATACTGAGATGGGATAAAAGTAACCTTAGTAATTACTACGATACGACTAGACAGTTGTTGTATCCTGTATATGATGCTATTGTTAGTACTTTGTCTGTTTGTGAATGCTTGTCTAAACTGCAAATAGAAGAGTATTATTCAGCTACTGTGCATGCAATGCTGACAGCATCTGAGCAATGTATATTTTCTATCCCACAAAACACCCTGAAACATTGGTGGAGCAGTGATTTATCATTATTAAAATCAAAATCTTGCAATTCCCATAAAGTATGGCTAGATGCTGGCAAGCCTTTACATGGTAATTTGATGGAACAAAAAATCAAGGACATTGCTATATAAACTTGCCATCAAAAAAGAAAAAGAAGCGGCAAAGTACATAGTATCGGACAATTTGCATGAGGAACTAGTCTCAAAAAATAATGTTGCCTTCTGGAAGACTTGGAAGAGCAAAGTTAACAGAAAAGCAAGCACAAAACTTCACTTGCGAGACAATCTAACTCCAGAATTAGCTGCAGAAAAGTTTGCAGAATATTTTGAGGGGGTATGTTCTCCAAACTCTGATAATTTTAGCAATATTAAACTACAAGAATTAAAAGAGAAAATAAGAAATTATTCAGGATGTGCTCATAACGCAAAATTCGACATAACTGTGCAGCTAATAGAACTGTCATTAAAGAAAATGAAAATGGTCAAGTCTCCTGGCATTGATAACATTACTACTGAACATGTCGCTTACTCGCATCCAGTGCTATTATCATTGTTAGCAAAGTTGTTTAACTCGATGCTAATATCGAGTTATGTACCACGAGATTTTGGAAGGGGTATCACTATACCCATTCCGAAAAATGAAAAAGCTCACGGTCCTCAAGCCATTGATACTTTCAGAGGAATTTCATTAAGTCCTATTATGTCAAAATTATTTGAACATTGCTTAATGATAAAATTTTCTAAGTATTTTATTACAAGCTATAATCAACTTGGTTTCAAACCCAAGTCTGGCTGTCAGCATGCAATATATACTGTGAGAAAAGTAATAGAACATTATACTGAAAACAATTCAACTGTAAATGTATGTTGTTTAGACATAAGCAAGGGCTTTGATAAAATTATTCATTCAGTGCTTTTCCTAAAATTAATGAAAAGAGGAGCCCCATCAGTGTTGATTAATATCTTGTTCTACTGGTACAGTATATCCTACAGTTGTGTTAGATGGGAAAGTGTTCTCTCTAGGCCTTACCGATTATATAATCTTTATTTATTTCACCAAAGTCATGGCAGTAAACAAAAACGAAAGCAGAAAACAAACAAGTATCACCTACAGATACAACATAAGATATATCATAAATAAAACTAAACAGAACTAAAATTCTTACTAAATAGATAATTGTTTAAACCAAAATTTACCTATTCAGTATTTAAAACTAGACTTTCAAAATATGACCAAAACCTAAACCGAGTCACAGCTGGTGAATCTTTTGTCTGGAGTGCATATTTATTTTTTAAAACTTTGTAATCCAAATAGTCAGAATTGTCTAATTCTATTTTATCATTTAACTGATTAACGGCAATTAATTTACTCAAAAAGTTATACCTATGAAAATCAAGTAATATTTCAAATGGCCAGAAACCACAATACCATTGACAATTCAGTACAACATTTTTATCGTAAGATTTAAATGTTTTAAAGAAAATACTGTTATATACATACGTAAAGTCTTTTAATTCTGAAAAGGACAAACCGGAGGCCGCAATACCATAGAGTAAGATCGGCACCGCCTGAGCGAATATTAATTTTAATAAAACATCAATATGCACCTTTGTTCCAAGTCTCCCCAGTATAGTGTTAACTGAAGTATAAAATTTACATTTACTCTCTTTCCAACAACATTTAAAAGATTTAGCTCTTAAAATATTTATTCCCAAATACTTGATACTATCCACCCAATTAATACAAGTTTCTCTAATTTGCAATGGCTTGCACTGAAAATTGTGCCTAGGACCGATGCGCATACAGTGACATTTCGATACATTTATTGGTAAATCTAACTCTGTAAAAGCCATGTCACAAATATTAAATAATTTCTGAAGATCAGTGACAGAGATACTCAATAAAATAAGATCATCTGCATACATAAAACTATTATAACAGTTATAATTTATGAAACAACCTAATTTAGAAGCTTCTAATTTGTCTAAAACTGTGTCAACAAAAAGGGCAAACAAAGAAGGTGAAAGAACCCCACCTTGTTTAACTCCCGATAGCAGTTGGACACAATCCGATACAGAATCAGCCCAATTTACAGTTGTACTATTTTTGCTGAACCAATTTTCAAGAGTATTAATGATACATGCATTTACTTTTCTACATTGAAGCATATGTAATATGCCATAAACATTACATTTGTCAAATGCTTTACGCAGATCAATAACACCAACATTGACAGTACTCAGCTTGACATTGAAATACTTTATGACCTTTCTTACGGTATGTATTGCATTAATACATCCAACATTATCTTTGAAACCAAACTGCCTACTTGAAGTTGGTAATTGAATGAACTTTTTTATACTATGTTCAAAAACTTTGGAGATGACGGGGCATATAGTGATCCCCCTAAAATCATCAGCTGAGACGACCCTTTTACACCCTTTGAATTTTGGTATAGGTGTAGTTCTACCGATACCAAAAGCGTCGGGAACCAATCCAGTGCGAAGCATTATATTGAAGAGCGTTTTAATTATTATCAACACAGATTCATGGGCATACAACAAATGTTCGATCATCAGACCATCACTACCTGCAGCTTTATTTAACTCAAGACAATTAATAGCATTTCCCAAGGATCTTACATCGATAACAACATCATTTGCTTCGGAAGTATATACCAATTTTTGCTTTTCGTATGTCTCTTTAAATTTATTATGAAATATTTCAGAGTTTGGTGTACAAGCAGATTTGAAATTATTTGCTATGTGGTTAGCAATGTCACGATTATTTTGAAAGCCATCAACCTTTATTCTATTGAAAGTATTATTATTTTTAAAATGACCCTTCCAGCATTTCCAAAAATTATTGGCTTTCGTTTCTAAAAGCTGTTGTTGTAATCTATCAGATATTACTTTAGTTGAATTGATTTTAGCAAGATTAACAGCTTTCTTGTAATCCTTATGAGCTTTCTGCTTAGCATCATATAAAGGCCCTGCATTGGGCCTCCCAGCTTTTTTCCACTCACTAAACTGTTTAGCGGAATAACCCTTAACCTCAGTCAAAGAACTGTTCTACCAAAATTTTTTGACCCCTTTCTTACTTCTATTTTTAATAGTTTTCATAGAAGCATTGTATAATACTGTAACAACTTCATTGTAAACGTTATTAATAGATGATTGATTAAATGACTCAGGTCTACTATCATATAGCCGGTTAATATCAGTTTCATTTAGTAACAAGAATAATGGGTAACATTCTTCTCTTGTCATTTTATAGTATTCTGTTTTATTAGAATTGACCCAGTCTAGATTGAGTTTAACATTCGGAGTAGAAGTGCTAATTTCATTGACTGCTTGTAATTATTGGCTGGCATACGGCAAGGTGGAGTCTTAAGCCCAGTTTTATTTTCTATTTATGTTAATGATTTGCTAGATATATTCGCTAAATATGGATGTTATTTTAAGGGTATCGCTGTCAGTGCAATTATGTACGCAGATGATCTATTGTTGTTAAGCCCGTCTCTTTGTGAAATGCAACGTATGTTAGCTATCTGTAGTAGTCAGCTAGAATTGTTAGACCTGCAGATTAATATTAAAAAATGTTCATCATTACGTATTGGCAACAGATACAACAAGAAATGTTGCAAACTACATCTAAAAGATAGCTTAGTTCCTTGGACAGACGAAATGAAATATTTAGGAATATATATATTTTGAATGCACCTAAATTCAAATGTAGTTTTGATGCTGCCAAAATTAAATATTATAGATCTGCAAATGCAATATTGGCTAAATTAGGAACTTCTAACAATAAGCCTGTAATTCTGAAATTAATATCGATCATTGCTCTACCATGTTTAACGTACGCATTGGTGGCTCTGTCCCTTAATAAAACAGAGTTAACTACTCTAAATAGTTCGTGAACTAAATCTTTTCAAAAGGTTTTTAATACATATGACACAAATACTATAAAACATTGTCAGTTATATACTGGGTTTAAATCAATTTTGCACATATATGCATTAAAGGTAATGTCCTTCTTATCGTATCTGAATATGTCGGAAAATATAATGCTAAGACTAATATGTACAAGTCTGTCTACGGGCGACTTAGACAAGCTGGCAGCTCACTTCCATACTAATGCTCTGGATTTTAAAAATAACTACAGAGATGTAATAAATCTGAACTTTCAGCAGTGTTGAAAGAAAAAATTGGTATATCATGCCTATAAGTATTGTTGTGGAAATTTTGACAAATGTAACCTATGCGGTTTCAATATTGATGATATTGATGTGCTTATATTGCATAGGCGACTTTTTTCGAAATGCAATCTATTGTTTTTCTTCATGTTCTATTTTCTTTGTTTTGCACATTTTGCGTTTATTTCTGTTTCTGTTTTGTGTGTGTTTTGGTTGCCCAAGTGGCGAATAAAAAGGTACATATATATATAAAGCTGGTAAAGCTAAGGTTAACGTCAGTTCCTCACTCGAAAGCGATGTCAGAGCGATGTCTATATATATATATATATATATATATATATATATATATATATATATATATATATATATATATATATATATATATATGGAGAAGTTCTGGAGAGAGTTGGTACAAATAGACATTTGATAAATGTATTGGGAAATAAGTAGTTGAGATGGATAGGACACATTCTAAAGGGGAAACTCTCGTAAAAGAGGTCACAGAAGTTAGAATGGAAGGAAAAAGTGGCATGGGCAGGCTGAGAATAGATATGTTAGATGATTTAAAGACCCACTAAAAATGACTACAACTGCAAAAAGTTTAAATATCTCAGGCTATAGTTAATATTTTCAAATCAAACTTTTACCAATTAATAGAGGACTAAACTAATTTTTGATGGGGTGGCCACTTTTCATCCATTTCAATCTATAGATTTGCAAGTTTGCTACAACGGTATGGGCAGATTGCACTTCATTGACGAGAAGGTAAAGGTGAACTCTACTAATCTACTAATCTTTACTTTCACTAACCATTACTTTTACTTAAAGTATTTTCCTAAGTACTTCTTATAACACTGTGTATAATTATAGAAATCATGAATAAATATAAATGCCGTGCAAAGAAAAATCATGCTGATCCAGCGCTTTTCACATGGAGATATTTCTACGACCAATGCCCAATTCGGAATAATCTAATTCAGAAAATCTAAGCAAAGAATCAATTCAGGAACTTCAAATTAATCTGAAGTGATTGTTAAATTGATTATTATTTCGTACAATGTATTAAGTGGCCACATGAAGAATAATAAAGACATTGTGCTTTTATTTATTTCGTTCAAATATTTGTTTCAATGTAATATTAGTTACAATTTAATCAGCATTTTCATTAAATGTGGAATATATAAGAGTATGTAAATATTGAAAATATGTAAAATGCTAATTAAATAATATAAAAAGGAATATTAGAATTGCAATCAAAATGCTCCGCTGAATAGTACTGTACTGTACTGTCCTGTAGGGTACTGTACTGTATTGTACTGTACTGTAGGGCACTGTACTGTACTGCACTGTACTGCACTGTACTACACTGTCCTGTAGGGCACTGCAGTGAAGTGCAGTACAGTACATATATACAATTATTCAATATACATGTATAAATACATGTCAATATATATATATATATATATATGTATATATATACACATTGTATATATATATATATATATATATATATATATATATATACATATAGGTACATATTTGTATATATATATAATTATATATATATACATATATATATATATATATATATATATATATATATATATATATACGGATGTATACATATCGGATATATACATATATGTATATATATATACTGTATATTTATGTACATATATATATATATACATGTATATATATATATATATATATATATATATATATATATATATATATATATATTAATGAAATAGTAATCAACGTATTACACACTACATTAATTACATTAAATTACATTAAAGTACATTACATTAAATTACACATGCAATTCAATATCAATTTAAAAATAAAGCAATAACATAATATAACATAACATAGGTTCCGCGACATAAGCATATTAACTACGACTCTAAAATACTGATTACGAAAGGCAAGCAAATAGCAATCGGTTACAAATTAAAGCAGCTACAAGCAAATCATTACCGACTAAGCGATATAAATGTAGTAAAATTATGGAATCAACAGTTAATATAATACCGATTACAACCATAACGTGCAGTACAATCAGTTGACTTCTATCGTAGACTCTACGTCATCAGTTAGTTCTTAACTTTACCGCTGAGTGTTCTATAACACGAAAAAATCATATATGTAAAATTGAAAATAAACATTTCGATCACAGTATTAACAAATTTTCACACAAATCTATCGAGTGTTTAATAACTTCACAAGATAACCGAGACAGCCTTTTTGAAAATCATCTCACTGCCATATCAGTGTTGATCTGTAGTTGACTCAGGAGTTTCCTCGCTATGAGGTTGATCATGAAAACCTTCGCCGTTATCAACTTGTGTTCCAGCTATACCATCCACGATCTGGTCAACACCGAGGCCTTTCACTTCCGTTTCACTTGGATCTCTTTTACGCTCTCCGGGTCCAGGGTGTGAGCCCTGCAAATCAATGAATCACAACATCACTGGAAGTAATTAATTATTTAATTAATAAATTAACTAAATACTTACTTACTTTTTAATTAATTAATTAATTCATCTAATAAGCAGTTAATTAATTAATTAATAATTATTAAATAATTAAGCAATTAATTTGATTAATTAATAAAGAATTAATTAATTAAGCAATTTAGCAATTAATGAATTAATGAATGAATTAATTAATTAATAAATTAATCAATTCATTAATTAATAAAAAAGGAAATAAATAAATAACTTAATGAATTAATTAATGAATGAATTAATTAATTAACTCATTCATTCATTCATTCATTATTTAATTCATTCATTCGTTAATCAAGGAAATAATTAAGTAATTAATTAACTAATTAATTAATTCATTATTTAATTAATAAGGGAATTGATTAATTACTCAATTAATTAATTAATTCATTAATTCATTAATATATTAAGGAATTAATTAATTACTTTGTTAGTTTCATGTACACATTGTTAAGTAAATAATTAAATAATTAATTATTTTCGTAATTTTTTAAAATTACTTATGTAATTACTTAATTAAAGATGCTGTTCTGTTAGGTAGTTTCAACGATCCATTTCGGTAATGAGACTGCTTTAAATTCTTTATATAAATTTATTCTTTGCTTATGGTGACACATACAATTATAATAATGGTATTAACTCAATGCATGATTTTAGCGTGAATCGAATCTCATCAGCCGTAATTTTACAACCGTGGTAAAATATAATGATAATATAACGTGCTCAAAATTCAGGCAATTCCTAAGACACAAATTGGACAGCAAATTAGGGTTTTATAAATCAGTTATTTCTTGTATACAGTATGCATGCAACACTTGTATCCCAATGAAAACTATTGCAAGTAAAGACTATGTTGTGCCAGGTTGGAATGATTATGTTAGAGAATCCCATGTTCATGCAAGAGCAACTTTTTTAGATTGGATAAATGCAGGAAGGCCTCGAAGTGGCGTATTATTTGAGTCAATGAAGAAATCTTGGGCTCAATTTAAGCTGGCATTGCGATATTGTAAGAAGCATGAGGCCACTCTGAGAGCAGATGCTCAGGCTAATTCTCTGTCTAAGAACGATTACAGTGGTTTTTGGAAGCAATTATCCAAGGTCAGCAACAGTAATGCCAGTAAGCATACTAATGTAATTGACGGTTGTTTCGGTGATGACGCCATTGTGGAGCGTTGGCGTACTCATTTTGAGCATCTTTATAATGATTGCGCCGTAGGAATCAATGAATATAATGCTGATAAAAATGCATTTTTGGATCGCCTTAACTGTTCTCCTAAGAATGATTTTGTCATTTCTGTTAGTAACATTATAGATATTTGTAGATTGCAAAAGCATGGAGAATCTCTTGTACTAGATGGCATATCCATGGAGGCAATTTCATTCGCTTGTCCAAGTCTCTACGTTCATTTAAACATGTTGTATAATTTGTTTCTAAAACATAGTCATTTGCCTAATTCATTTATGCAATCTGTAATTATACCTCTAGTTAAGAATAAATCTGGCGATTTATCTGACCTTAATAATTACAGAGCAATTGCAATTTCTAATGTATTATCTAAATTATTTGAATCTCTCATTGCGCAATCTATACATAGCCTTTCTGATTATGATAATTTTCAGTTTGGGTTTTAGTCTGGCCATTCAACCGGACTATGTACTCATGTACTAAAGCAGACTATCGAGTACTATAGACATCATGGAAGTCATGTTTTTACCTGTTTTGTTGATTTCAGTAAAGCTTTCGATAAAGTTAATTACTGGAAATTGTTTGGAAAATTACTAGACGATAACATTAACATCAGTATTATATTTATTCTTGCATTCTGGTATTCTAAACAGCAATGCTTTGTTCGATGGCGTAATTCTGTTTCTACTTGTTTTCACATTGGAAATGGTACACGTCAGGGAAGTGTACTTTCACCGCATTTGTTCTCTAGATATATACGCGATATGGTTAGAGCTGTAGTAGATACCGGGATTGGTTGTGCAATTAATAATAGATTAATTAACATTCTTGCATATGCTGATGATATCGTTCTTATTGCTCCTTCGTGGAGAGCTTTACAGTATTTAATAGATGTGCTTCAGTTTAACGCTAAAGTTATTAACATGTCTTTTAATGTTAGTAAAACTGTCGCCATGATATTTGCTCCTAAGGATCGAAATTGGAGTGTATTAGAGGAATTTCCAAGAATTAAGTTGGACAATTCCTTTATTAATTATGTAACACAGTTTAAATATTTAGGTCATATTATAACCAATGATGGTCATGATATTAACGATATACAGCGTGAAATACGTTTTATGTTTATGCGTACGAATATATTAAAGCGTAGATTTGCTTATTGCTCTGTTAATGTTAAGAAGGTCCTGTTCAAATCCTATTGTTTGTGCTTCCACGATGTGGCACTATGGTCGTCGTTTACAATAGGTTCAATAGAGAAGTTACGATCTTGCTATAATGAATGTATTAAAATATCTATTGGATACAAACGTTACAGCAGCCTAACCTTCGCGCTGCTAGAAACTGGCATGCCTAGTTTTGATACTATCCGTTCAAATTACAGATTAAAGTTTAGAATGTGCTTGCTGGATAATGCTAATATGCTAGTTAAGTGTTTTGATGTTCTGAGCCTATTAAAGCCTTGTATGCCTAATTCTATAAGTAATTTCTTTAGGCCTATAGCTCAATTTATGCGCAGACTATTTGCTTTTCTGGTTTTTGTTGCATTGTCCTATGTGCAAGATCATGTATGGGTTTTTACGCCTGAAATAAAGCAATAAATAAATAAATAAATACATTTATTTAATTTTACAAGAAATTGTACCGTTGGTTCAGGAAAATTGTTGTTGCGGCAGAACTTAGTGAAGCAAGTATGCAGATTATCAGCCAAAGCGCGGTCCCTCGATTTACAATAAACTCTCGCATATACCTCGTAGACCTCTGCCGGATACATTAGACCCACCTGTCAATCAATCAATCAATCGATCAATCTTTGGGTCAATCACACTATTATATGTCAATCATATGACGATCTTACAGTTGCCTACGATATATAAAGAGCAATGATAAGATTTTAACCTAGATATTTAAAACGCAGTATCTCTCTCTTTCTTTCTTTCTTTCTTTCCTTCTTTCTTTCTTACTTACTTTCTTTCTCTCTCTCTCTCTCTCTCTCTCTCTCTCTCTCTCTCTTAGTGCACTGCCTATTAACTGGCCCATGGCATATTTCTATCCTCTCTCTTTCTCTTCACATCAATATTCAAATTACTTATCAAATCATGTAGCATCCAAAGTTTAGAAGTTCCTATAACCCTTTTAACTTCCATTCTTCCTTCAATGGCCCTTTTACATGTAGTAAGTCCATTCACGTCAGGATATAACGTTCTCATTCTATGCCATATGATATTTCTAAGATATCTACTTATACCAACGCCATTTAGCACTTCTTCGTTCGTAATTTTGTCAGTTAATTTCATCTTCTTGATTCCACTCCCTAGGTAAAATGCGAATGCTTTCAGTTTCCTGTTGTCCTCCTTTCTTAAATTCCATTTTTTACAAACGTGAAGAAGCGTGGCCCACACTAAAGTCTTTAAATCTTTATCTTGGAGGCTTTCTTCAAAATAATTTAGTAGTTCTAGTCTTTTCCTGAATGTCTCCTTTGCTTGAGCAACTTTACATTTTAATTTTGTTCCACATTCCCCATCTATACAGTATAACTTATTGTAAGACCACTGCTCTGCCAATCTAAGGTTTAAGATTCAAATGTTTAGAGTCTCAAGCTCATGAGATTACTAAATAAGACAGAAAGACATTAGAGAGAGAGAGAGGGAGAGAGAGAAAGAGAGAGAACCGTCTAATTACACACAACAGAATGCACTTATCTACAGATTTGCCTTAATTTTCTTATCACTGCAAGATTTATCATAATAATCGATGATGTAGATAGAAAAGTGCATTTAAGCTGTAGCGTTTGTAAGAATAACTATTTAAATTCTAGATATTAATAGATCCAACTGACCTTTATCTTTATTTTTACTGACCTTTGGATGCTCACATTCTATAAATGCGTTAAACCCGACTCGAAAATAGCAATAGCTATTCATGTAAATAGGATATTCAGATCTTCAGTACGACACTTTGCTGACAGATCTATCGAGACAGAATTAGCAAGCTACAATCAAATTACAACTAAAATACCTCAAATTATAAAGAAGAAATATGGAAAGCTAAAGCTCAAGCTAAGCTTAACGTCAGTTTCATGCTCAATAACATGTCTGTGCTGGGAAGAGCACTGAATAAGAACTCCTCATTTAGTGATGAAAGACTTGCCAACAATTATCGGCTTAGACCAATACTTCATCTGAAGGCGATGTCTTAGGGAGTGTCTCTAATCAAGGGATGATTCAAGAGGAGTTTAACAACAGTTTTATACCAACATTTAGAACATTTAAGAACATTAGTAGATTTAGAATGATCATAAACACTACCTCCGCTCTGTTGAACTTCATTGTCTTTCCATTCTTCGAGTAGAAATTGACAGTTTTCATGGGATTTTTTCTTCCATTGCCATAGTCAAACGTGCATAGCTGCATACGTTCACAAAATATTTTCTCCAGTATTAAAATTGAAGATCGTATGAGAAGCTCCCCCACTTCAATAATGGCAATGTTTAAAACGGGCACAATGCTAAAATGCAAATGGAAAATTGACTTTACGTACTCTTAAACCATCTACAAGTACTAATTTTGGACAATCATGACACTGAACCTGTCTTACGGATACATCACTCATCAGTGAGAGCTATACCATTGAAACGAGATTTTTCAGGAAAAATCAACGTAAACGGATGATAAATTAATTTTTTATCTGACCACTATTTTCAAAATTGTTTCCAAAAGTAAACAACAAATTGAAAACTCTTAAGTAAACATCATTGCACATGAAGGTGATCATCGAATGGCGCCAATATTTGTTTGAATGAGAGCGACTCTATGGATATGTTAGAGATGTAGATGGAAGGAAGAGCACATTCGAAATCTGCACTTCTCTTATAACAGTAACGGTATTTTAACCGCTCTTCTTTGTAACTGGAACCAGACACTTTGCCAATGTAATCATCATCATCTTCTTCTAGTGCACTGCCTAACGGCAGGTCCATGGCATATAGCTCTTCCAACCAATTCTATCCTTAGCCTTCCTTTTAATCTCCATATATGAGTTTGCTATCAGATCTATACCAGCATCCCATGTCTCGGTCTTCCTCAAACTCTTTTCTCTTGCATACTTCCTTCTATTAAATCATTTTGCAAAACCATCCCCTTTATAATATGTCCTATCCAGCTTTTCTTTCTATTTATTATCGCATTTATTAAATGTCTAATTAGTTAGTGTAATAAATAATATGACTCGACAAATTGTACGAAATGGAGGATGAGGAAGATACTAATTAATTATATTATCAACGTGGCTTAATACCAGCACAATGATAGCATTCTCCTTCAGCGATCCTCTACTGATGCCAACAATTTCTTCTGTTATCTTATCCTCAGTCCACTGCGTTAATACACAATTAGTCAAAGTGTAGCATTAAAAAATATACAAGCATTCATTACAGTTTGTTATACCAAGGCATCAAACGGAATAGAATAGTGAGACAATGCAGAGAATCAATATATTTGTTTTAACTTCCATTAGCTAACAACCGAGACACCTGAAATTCTTTGGGAGCTTATTTTTCCCAGCAATAAAAGATTATTTACTCTCTTTTGATCTGACAAATAGTTCCAGGGACACAATACTTGTCCTATTTATGAATCTTTTAAAATGGTTTTATGTTTGTCACTAGTGATAATAATACTACTAATAATAATGGAAGTTTAACTTCCGTGTCCTCATCCAAGGATGATGTCAGGAACGTCTTCACATGAGAAATGTGTCTTATCAAAAAGTCTCAGTTTCTACCTCGCTTAACTGCAATCTTAGTTTAAGAAGGTACTGTTTCTGAGATATTTATCATTACATTCTTCAGCACCAATTAAACATCTTATAAAATGTTGCCCGTGTTATTATATTCTCAGAATAACACAACGAAGAATGTTTCAAATCTTATTAATTTCCTACACGTATTAGTATAGGCTACAACGTGTTTGACTGTCATGCTAATTGAAAGTCGGCTGCTACGGGGTTGATCAATAAGTAATGAGAAAAGCTGACAAAAACAATAAATCTGAATAAAATTTGTTTAATAGTTTTTAAATATAATCTCCTCGAAACTCAACATATTTTCCCCAGCGACGTTCAAATGTTTCTACACCGTCCAAGAAGAACGATTCATGAAGCCCCTCAAACCAGTCATCTATGGCGTTTATGGCATATTCTTCGCAGTCAATTTCTGTCCAAGAAGTGAATCTTTTAGAAATCGAAACAGATGGAAGTCGGATGGGGCCAAATATGGTGAATGTTGTAGCAATTTGAAGCCGCGCTCACAAATGGCAGAAGAAAAGTTTGGAAAAGCGCAGGTGTGAGCAGGGGAAGTGTCCCGATGAAGCAAAATACCTTGACGCAACTTTCCTCATCGTTTAACCTTGATAACTGCACGAAGTTTTCTGATGAACTCTGCTGCATATGACAGCTTTCCTAGTTCTATATAGTTAATCATCAGAGTACCTTCAATGTCCCATAATACGAATGCCATAAATTTACCTGCTGACGTAATATTGCTGAATTTGACTGGTGTAGGTGAAGGGAAGTGTTTAAACTTCTTACTCTGCAGTTTTGTCGCCAGATCTAAATGGTGAGTCCAAGTCTCATCCATGGTAACATTCCTGCGAAGAAACTTTGCCTGGTCTGCTCTGTAGAGATAGAGATTTTCGCGAGAAGTTGTTAATCGGACTTGCTTGATTTCAGCCGTCAACATTCGTGTAACCGATCTAGCACACACCTTGCTGTAACCCAAAACCTCAGTAATAATATAATGGGCTGTGCCACATGACAATCAAAGACTATCAACTACGAATCTGCTGCTAATGTTCGATCTGTTCGAATCATGTCCTGGACACATTGAATATTTTATTCGGTACAGGTAACAACAGAGCGTCCTAAACGGTTGTCTTAGGTCGATTTGCCTACCTAGCTGGAATTCAGCGACTCACCGATAGATAGCATGTGAAGATGTATTGTTCCCTAAAACTCCCTTCATGTTCATTGCAATCTCACCTTGGGCCAAACCCTTAAAATGTAAATATTTAATAACGTTACGCTCTTCGTTTTAATCCATTGTTTAAAATTAATGCTGACCATACATCTTTAGAACGATTGCCTAGCAACCACAGTTGCTTCACCCACGTGACAATTCTTTAAAAACTTCTCGTAAGAAATAAGCTAAAAAGCAGAAATATTTATTTTGTGGAGGGCAACTATTCCTCAAGCTTTTCCCACTATTATTGATCAACCATAGTAGCTAGATCCCCAGCTGTCTAGAACCAGTGGCGATGTCGGTAAGATATTCGACCTGGGATCAATAATATGGGTTCAAATTATGGTCACGCCGTCACTGATATCGCTTTCGAGAGAAGAAAGTGACGTAAACATCGGCTGTTCGGCTTTTTTACGAGATAGAACTACTGAGATTAGAATTACTAACCTCGCGTCTATCAAACAAGAACGCTACCAACTAGAATATCAAACATGAAATCATCATAGACTTCATAGTAAGCCTAACTAGTGTAACCTCGTCGTTATTGGGCAGTAGAGTCTGACCACAGTAGATATAGAGCTTTCGCTGGTCAATGTCATTCAGG
Source organism: Enchytraeus crypticus (assembly GCA_905160935.1). NCBI lineage: Eukaryota > Metazoa > Annelida > Clitellata > Enchytraeida > Enchytraeidae > Enchytraeus > Enchytraeus crypticus. The sequence continues at coordinate 84,603 of CAJHZI010000716.1, forward strand.
ATACTCCTCGCTTTCTCAAGTTCTGGGCCCGTGGACTTGCGTATCACGTGTAAAACAGAGTCGTCCACTTGAGAGTAGGCCCGCATGTCCTTTATAGATTTTGAGAGCGTCAACTGATTCTCGTTGCTAAATCAATCAATCAGTCGATCGGCCAATCAATTAATCAAACGGTCTTTAAGTCAGTCAGTCACTTAGTCAATCAAATTATCAATCAATCAATTAATTAATCAATCAATCAATCAATCAATAAATCAATCAATCGAAAATCAGGCAAACGTTCAATCTACCAATCAATCAATTGAGCAATCAATCGAACAATCAAACATTCAATCTTCCAATCAATCAATCAATCAAGCAATCAATCGAACAATAAATCAATCAATCAATAAATCAATCAATGAACAATTCAATCAGTTTGAATAAAGTATATAAATCAAACGAATAAATGCAACTTTAAGAACTTTCAATTATCCAATAGCTTGACCATTAATAGTGGAAGTGAATAATATAATGAACTGTAATACTGTTGTGAAAATGTTGAAGCTAAGCAAATGTGATTATAGAAAAGAGAATTTATTGATAAAGAAAATTTAAATTAACCATTAGAAGCACTTTGGAATAAACGAAAATGAAGGGATATAACGCTCGTGGCGAAAACCTGCTTGTGTATTGGAAGACAGAGATGGAGCGACCTCTCTTGAGTATAGTATATTAGGAAGCAAATGCGCAGAACTCAATTGATTGTCACATCTTCCTTGTTGGATATTAGCTTATTATTGCAATTTAATTTCTGATTATTGCTGTCTGTATGAATGAATTCTACTACTATTTCATTTTTCCGATATAAACTTAAACGATTCAAACTGCACTGCCACTTTTATATCGCATTGCTCTATTATTTATCTGAAAAATTTATGATGTTGATAACGTTAACTTAGATTAAAGCCGTTAACTAAGCTTCCATATCAACTGCGCATTGATTGGTTTGTTATCACATCATCAACTGTTACCCAAATACATTAAAATCGCAAAGAAAAGATAATTACTATCGAATGAAAATGCTTGCGATGAAGCAGCTTTTAATAAAATAATATTAAACTTCACTCACCTGTCATCTACAGCGAACTTGAGGTACTGGTCAGCTAAGAGAAGTGCTTCATTAAACCTGTAACCAGCAATATCAACATAATAGTGTAAAAATTTATACAGCATAATCAAAAAACCTAAAAGGAGAATTAGTGATGAAATATTGCAACCATTACAGATTTCTTTTTTAAAAAATGTAAAGTTGGACATGAGGAAAATCTACATAATTAACTTTTGTTAAAAGTTATTAAAATACCTAAGAGATTAAACTGTTTGTATTTAACAAATATAATAAACGAAAAAATGTAATTTTGCAACAAGTTCTTTTCATTTCATTCATGTTTGGCTACCAGTTTTGAAGCTAACACTGGCATCAAAACCGGATGACAATGCTAGGTTCATTAAATTTATTTTAGCAGGGGTTTGAGATAATTAGATCTGACTTATTTCAGTTTTTCATAAGACAATTTCACAGCCTTGTCTAGTTCTCCAGTGTGCAAAGAAATAAATTTTCCTAGAGGCTTTTACAAAAATAATGAAATTAGCAGTTGCGCTTAAAAGCTTGCATGAATTTATTTTCAAAAGATCATTTTGAACCAGTCACTAACAACAATAATGATAACAGAAATTACTGTACCACTGTAGTTGAGACCAATCCAAAATCCAGAAAATTTGTCAAAGTAATTTGAAAATATACTGAAAATAAAAGAAGGCTAATGGGATGCTCAAAACTCATAGTCATACATATAAAATTCATAGAATATAAATATTGAAAAGTACATCCTTAACTGGTAAAGCTGGTAAAACAGCTAATGTTGACGTCAGTTTCCACACTCGAAAGCGATATCAATTACGAGCGAACCCAGGATTATAACCCCGCACCTACTAATCCACCGTAAATATCATACCCACATCGCCACTGGCTCCAGCCCGTGGCGATGTCTAACTGATATGCCCAACTGCCTACATGCATTAAACTGTTCATAGGAATTCAACCTTGGTTTGGACCACGCTATTGTATGGATGTGAAACATGGACCTTAATGAAGGAAGATATTAGGAAACTGGAGGCATTGGAAATGTGGATTTGGATAAGAATGGGGAGGAATAGCTGGACTCAAAAGGTTACATATGAGAAGGTTCTGGAGAGAGTTGGTACAGATAGACAGTTGATAAATGTATTAAGATATAAGGAGAAGAACTGGATAGGACACATTCTAAGAGGAAAGGCAATTGAAAGAGTTCATAGAAGATAGCATGGAAGGAAAAAGGGGCTGGGGCAGCCCGGGATTAGGAATGTTAGATGATATAAAGCTCCACACATATGTGGAAATGAAGAGGAAAGCGGAAGACAGAGAGTGGAGGCGTTATATACCATGGACCTGCCAGTAGTCAGTGCACTAAGATAGAGATATAGATAGATAGATATATAGATGGATAGATAGATAGAGAGTGAGAGAGAGAGAGAGAGAGGAAATTAGAGACTGATGTGATTCAACAGGATATTCCGAAGGCTAGATGGGACAGTATACCAGATCTATGAATCAGCATGCTGGAAATAAAAAAGCTGTTAAAGCTAATGTTAACGTTAGTTTCCTCACTCGAAAATGATGTCAGTGACGTGCGAGCCCAGGATTTGAACCCCGCATATACTGATCCGCGGTCGAGTGTCTTAAATAACGATTAGACAGCGTACAACTTACAGCTTAATGTGACGATAACCCAAACTCACAATACTACTTATATTTATCTTAGAAATCATATTTACAGTAGGCTACTGCAGTAGCAGGTGCTACTGGAATATAGAATGAGGGGGCTGTATTACTTTAAGTTTTAGTAACTGAAATCTACAACTTAATTTGCACCAACGTTGTCATTTATTTAGGCTATGCGTTAACATAACAATTCTGTCATATAACAATTTGTTCTTTAATCTTTGGTCAGTGAAAATACTTTTAAAAGGTATAAAACATGAGTACATGCAACTACGAACGTGGCGAGTGCAAAACATTTTGAACGAACTACAACTGACCAATCGTAGAGCCAAGTATATTTAACAACAGTGAATTGCAGGTAGTCTAACTTGGATTACATAGGAATTGCTCATATCGTAGCCGCAATCTCAAGAGAGAAATAAGCGTTTTCGACCAAGTTCCACGGATATGGACGAAGTATTTCTATGAAGGTTTATTTAATTGTTTATCGAAGGGTAGATGTTTATCAAAGACAATATCGAGATTCTTAACAGACGAAATCGATGTTATTGTGCTACCGGATGAAATGGGAAGGGTTTGCAATTTTGCAATCTATTTAGCTGTCAGCTTTAGTAGCATTTTAGGTGGCTCAAACAGCAGGAATGCAGTCTTAGACTCATCTAAGACTAAGATCCATCTAAGACTAAGATTCACCTAAAACTAATTAAATGCTTAGAGAATATCAGACATAATTTCCTTTTGATTCATTTAAATATTCATAATTCTATTCTTCTACCTGTCCACTCCACTCCAATTATTATTAAAATTTCTAACATAAGCACTCGGCTTACCTTGTCAAATATCCTCTAAAAATCTACAAGCAATGATAAACTTATTTTCCTACTACAAACTGCATCTTTGATTTATTAACAGTAAACTGCAATGAGAACAAATAACGATTTTGACTTTTTCCTAATCAATAAAATTGAAAAGTAATAATACAACCATGCAATTATTTAACTAGTCAAAACAGGTAACTATTACTTTTTCAAGGGTTAAAATTATAGTGAAAGTAAGACTACTGATGAAATATCCACAGATCAAAAGTATTCTTTAACGCAGGTGTACATGTATATACAGATAACGCAACACCATATTTCGGAGTGATATAACTGAAATTAGCATTATTGAGTTATGAGATCAGAGCAGGTAATATTTTGGTAGCTTGGGTTACACGAATTTAAACTTGCAAAGAAACTACGTGTATATTAGAATTATGAATTCTATTCATAATTCTAATAAATTGTGCATCCAATACTTAGTTGCGGGTTTACACGATACATCCAAGATGTTACCCACATGTATTCAATGATCACGCACGTCTTGTGTTGATAGGCATTCCTGTTCAGGGAATTCCTTGTGTAGAACATGTGATATAAATTCCCAACCTCCTGAAATATTTAAAGAAATACAGCAGAAATAGAATAAATTATTGTAATTTGACTTAGTAGAGTCACGTTTGTCATGATATAAAGTTCGTTCAATAAAGTACATACAAAAACTGCTTTCTAAAAGAAAATTACATTATTCCATGCCATATGAATGCATGCAAATATCGCTACATAATGAATCACTCAATGCTTATGCCTTTAGAGGCAACTTAATACTAGATTAAGAAACCGGTTATTAATATCAACAGATGATAAGTTTCACAATCTGTAAACGACATTAATTTTTGGCAAAAGCGCAGATTTTATAATAAAATGCTGTTTAATTTTTATTTTTGTTGCTGGTTTTATCTAAGTACTCAGTAGCAAGTGGGATACTCATGTGAATACCAGTAGGTATTGTAAAAACAATAACATTGTTCTGTCTTTATATCTTGTTATTTCTAGGAGAGTAATCTCCTTTTCTGGTGGTTCAATTTTTACCCTTGACCTCTAGGTTATGACTTTACATATTGTTTCATTCCCTACACAAACGGATTCGCGTGACAGAACGGTAAAGAATATCTCAATAACAAAACACAATTAGAGATCTACTGTTGCTCGTGCAAAATTGCACAGTATGGCTCCAAATATATACCGTTGGGCTGAGTGTGGGGTTAAATAGATGGTGCAACATCAGATCTGTGACGCAGAATGCTGAAAGGACAGCAAACGGCAAAAGGAAATGCTTGGTTTCTCAGGAATAAATAGCTTAGAGGACATTGGATTAGGCTGTCTCAGTTGTAATAAATGAGTCATGTACCCTTTATCAGGAGTGGTAAAGCACTTTTATATAAGAGAAACCGCCTTGTAATTAATAGTTGCGGGCGCTAAATATTGATCACCGGGGTTCTTGAACTTATCGTAATATTTCTAATACACAGCTCGAGACATACGGTCACTTACACACATACATACACATACAGAGAGAGAGAGAGAGAGAGAGAGAGAGAGAGAGAGAAAGAGAAAGAGAAAGAGAAAGAGAAAGAGAGAGAAAAGAGAGAGAGAGAAGAGAGAGAAAATAATAATTGTTGCCATTTGCATACCTTATCTCGACTACATATCTGGTTTTGTTTGGTCCCATCCTTTTCAGTAACTTCGCAAACTCGAGCAAAGTGCATGAAGCGCTGGTGATCAAAACTGTTTCGTATACCCAGATGATGACAGTCTCGCGCAAAATAGTCCCATTTGTCGACGTCAATACCGTTGCGCTTGTTTGCTACGATCTAGTTCGAGACAAAGGGTTATACCAAAAATGCCTTGATTTTAAATCTATTCAATATTACAATTGAACTCTTCCTGTAAAGCAGTCTCGAAGACCGAGTTCGGCCATGACACTGCTATATAAGTTTTCGTTGTTAATAATAATAATAATAAAATACAATAAGTCAACAGTGTGTACAGTGTTTTTATAAAAACCAATATAATTATAATTAACTAACATAATATTATTTGGAAACAAATTCGCAATAGTCTATGTCTCAGAGATCTCTACGTTTACAAGTGCCTAGTTGAGTCTTTTTTTATCGAAATGTTCTTGGAATTGGATTATGGTCAATTCCTTTAATGCCTTGAATTTCTAGTATAAAAAATTATTAAATGACAATAATAGATGCGATTTAATTAAGCTTTATATAAATTATTCACACCTATCAAGACGTATTTAAAAGTTATGCTTAATCTAATTTAAATTTAGTAAGCTTATACACAGAGTTTAATTTTAGCATTTTGTTTCTAAATGAAGCGGTAAACGAGTGCTTTAAATTTATTGCAAAAAGCAGACAAAGAATTTGGTGTGCCATAATAAATCATATCTACCAGAATTCAAAGTGACTTGAGTTCTAATATTTTAAAAGCTCAGCTAGGAGCTAATCGCATGAAGTTAATATTAAGTTGTGGGATTACTTCATATAGAAATCTCTTTTTCTCGGATCTTCCACGGTAAACCCACTCCTAAAAATACAAATTAACATACGATTCAGATAACTTTTAGATCTATTTGTTTCTAATACAATTAAGCAAATTCCTCTTAGAACAGGAAGACATTCCAACTAAACTGCTCTGGATTCGTGAAAGCGACCAAAGCAGAAACTAGAGAAAGAGTGCAAATCAAGTTTACCTCAGGGAGTATACACAATGAGCTCTTATCTTCTTCTGAGATAGAGAGCGCAATAAAAAAGTCTAATTTTTATTTAGGCCTGTGACATGTTGCTTAGCAGAGTACTGTTTAGAAATATCTACGTGTAATAAAGTTACTCTGAATATCGAGTTCTATGTCGATTTTTGTCTTCCTATGAACTCAATTTTTATAATTTAATGTGCATCTAATTTATTGTTGTAATAAACAATAGCTGTTGTATTAAAAACGGTTACATTAGTTAATATTATAAAAAAATTCATAAGTTAATATTTTAATACTGCTTGTATTATTTATTAATAGCGAATTGGGCAGCCTAAGGACGGATCTACGGGTGTCATAGGTGGCGTATAGTAATAAATAACTAGAGACATGCATCAATTCTTTACAAGCTAAGTTTTCTCAGAAAAAAATATAGGCCTACTTAAATAAGGGCCATTTTATCTAAGAAACTAATTGATCTATGGAGCCCCATAGAAAGGAATGTGTGAAAGTAGACCTTGAGCAGAAATTATACAGACCCCTCCTTACTTTAGACCCAGGAGCGGATTCAGATTGGGGTCTATGGGGCCGAGCCCCTTAAATCCGCTATAAAAATTTCAATCTGTAATATCTCTTCCGGAGGAGTGGGTGTTAGTAAAAGTTACAAAGTTTGACTATGTCCCTGAGAGATAATGGTGTAAGTAAACAAATTTTAACTTTGGTCCGGAAGGGAACAAATTGGGAATAAATACAAATGTGGACAGTGACTCAAAAATATCGGGGCCCCTAAACATTTCTGGATCCGCTACTGCTGAGAACTGCCATTTATAAGAAGACTAGGAAACTAGTTAGCATACCTTGCTGTTGAACTTCTCATCCGCTCCTATTTGTTCCTTTATAAAGAGAATGTCTTGATCAGTGAGTCCATAATCTTCGAACTCTTTACACAAGCCTTCATTCACGACCAGCATGTGTTGAAACATTTTCAGGGAAGTGTCCTCATGCTGCATTATGTAACATCATTAGATATAAAAGATGAAGAATTCACACGATGCCACGTGATATTGTAACTTCTGCCATCACATTAAACGCATGATTGCAGCGTCTAATTTCATTTCACACGGCGTTGTAACATAATCGTACTATGCTATTGTTCGCCCTCAGTAGCGAATCTCGTTTATAATAAATTAAGAATTTTGTAGCAGTGAAGTATGCAATAAAGATATAGAGTAAGCAATAAAGTTACAAAACAGAGACAGAGTTGAAAAATTAAGGATTTTAGAATGCACTATAACAGAAGGTGGAAAATGTGAAACAGAAATAAGATGTAGGCTTGTGCAAGCACAAGAGGCCTTCAGTAAGGGGAACAACTACTAATGAAACGTTTCAAGAAAAAAGTTTTAAAAAATGTTATTCAGTTCAATTTAGATCCCTGCACCTTGTATTCAAAATGGCATACGTCTGCCCAAATACTGACTTGCAGACGAACGCGTCATTGCTTAACTGGGCGTTTATTGGTGATGTTATCTGGCGCAGCCCATTCTTTACGCAGATGTGATGTTTAGCGTCACGTGTACGTGCTTTATATCTACGTCCTTGTATCGCGCTCAGATTTTATGGGCTACAAAGCGCATGCTATTTGCATATCTATCTTCGGATGTTGCCCAGAAAGAAGCTGGGGGTCATCGTTCGGAAAATATCTACTATATTTCGGGTATTTTTCACTATAGATTTGTCAATTTTCAATTTTTAAGATATATTGACCGATATTGAAAGTGTAAAATTAGCTTATCTAGCGTTGATTCAAACGGTGACGGAATGAATTCTTCATAACTGAAATTATTCAAAATTATTAAGGGCGGTTCGTGTAATTTAGACAGAGTGTACATAAATTGACGAATGTTTGATTTAAATAGAGCCAGTTTAGCTGCACAAGCCTTATGCATACATCCATAGCTTCCTATAATAGTCATCACCCTAGTTGATATTCCGTGTCTCCAGATTGCATACTAAACTTCGCATTGCCCTACTAAATCCTAATGACGTTAAATCATGAAGTTGGAGATTGCGGACGCTAAGTCCAACTAGAGGATCGAATCCCAACTCTCCATGACAGATAGAAACCTGTACCTATTTCATAAAGGTTCTAAACAAAATCATACCTTCCAGCTTTTAGCATCTTTGTTAGCTTGAGGCAGAAATTTGTTCTCAAATAAATTTGAAAACGGCCCATGTCCTGTACAGTGAGAAATATAGCGGTCAGATTTGAAAATTAAAAGTATATAATCCTAACAAAATATATGCTGTAAGAGGTACCTAAATTTTGAAGATGGTAATAAGGAGCTACTGCCATAGCCGAAATTAACTACTATTTAATAATAATAATAATAATGGTTTAACATCCGTTTCCTCTTACAAGGATGATGTCAGGGACGTCAGGTATTTGATTAAAGCAAAGCCTTTTTGACTTGAAAAACTGGCGATAGGCCCCTACAGTTCTCTCAACAGAGGCAATATAAAGGCAGTGTTTGAGTATGAATTATAAAATTATAAAGTCTTAATATATACTACATTTCTTTTAGAAATATTAATCCTGTATTAATCAGACAGTTTTCAAAACGAGCATTTTTCACCCTTAATCAGCCTTTTCTCTCTAACCTTCACCTTCTATGTTATCTACAGCCGCTAGTTATTCCAAAGAGCAGCCTATTGATCTTAATGCATGTTGGAACTCAGTGTATCGTCGAATCTTTGGTTTTAATCGCTGGTATTCTGTCAGGGTATTTGTTGCGGGATTAGGGAGAATGGATTTTGCTTCAATTCGCGCTTATTTATGATTGAAATTTTACAAAGAAGGAATTAAGTCATGTAATTTAGTTTTTTAGGCGTATTAAGACGGTCGATCTTTTCAAAAGACTTGAGAATTCTATGTAGAATTGTAAATTTAGATTTAAATTACCAATCTTTAATCGAAATAACGTTACGCAATATGAAACAAATGTCTATAGCAATTTTTGTGGAAGTGCTCTAGTGTAAGATTGTTTAGTTTTATTGCACTTGTATCTTGTATTCTGCACTGTTTCGGTCTTTGTACGACACTTGTTAATTTTCTTAGTTGTCAAATTTGACGAATGAAGAGCTTCATAATTTATTTTTTATCCCCTTTTAGTTAAGGACATCAAAATTTAGCACAATACTCCGGCTTAGGCCTCACTAGTAACTAGTACAATTTTATCGATATTTGTTTTGTTGTCTTTCATGTGCAAGGCCACGCAATCCACAGTATGATGCAAAATATATCTTGCACATTCATTGTGCTAAAGTAAAACAGTACTCGTTCTTAAATATTGCTTATTGCTGGACTCTGTCTAATAATTTCAAGTAAAGATGTTCAGCTTGAATCCATTGTGTTTCAAATCAATGGACTAACAATAGCTTGTAACATATTTGTTTGTTTGATTCAGGCTTCAGGAGACTACATGCAGTTAATGAATTTCTGATTATTTTCAGTTTTCGTCACGTCTACACAATATGTTTCCTCTTTTTCTTTCTTTTTCTTTCCCTCTCTGCCTCTCATTCATTAATTGATTACTGATTCATAGATTCATTCATTAACTGTTGCATTGATTCGTAGATTGATTCATTGATATATAGATCGATTTATTGATTCCCTTATTATGAATACGTTCACAGAATCTCATCCTTATTTATTTATTTATTTAATTTATTTCTTTCTTTCTTTCTATATTTTCTCCTGTCTTTCTGATTTTCTTTCTTTTTTCTTTATTTGTTTCTTTCTTTGTTTGTTTGTTTCTTTTTTCCTTCTCTCATTCTGACTTTCTTTTTTTCTTTTTTCTTTCTTTCTTTCTATATTTCTATATTTCTTTTTTTATTGATCCATGTGTTTATTGGTTAGTGTCTCTCTATTTCTTTCTGGTTCTGCCAATTTGTCATTGAAATATTACATTTTATGTTTGATCTGGAACACGTGAATCGTTTTAACAGAATGTAAACTGTTCTCTGTGCTATGTATTCAGTAGACGCCGCTTATGAAACACGATTGTGCATGAATGTCTCAATAGCGAAAGGGGTAACTTCATGAAGTTTTAAATGACAGGTCCTAAGGTGAATTGAACTCTCGCGGGTTCGAAAACCAGCCGCGCTGATCTGAGAATAAATCCCGGACATTCACTGGACTGGTTACACGAAAAATGGACTAAATTGCCTGACGGTCTAAACATGAGGTTTCAAAAGTGATAGATATCGACAGAGTTGATCATTTCACTATATTGCATGTTTACTTTGTTTATTTTTTGTAGCTGCTTATGTTTCATACCTTAAAACCAGCACTATGAGCTCACCCAGATCATGACAGAGTCCAGCTATCTGGACACACAGCACGTCTCTATCTGTGATGTCCAGTTCTGGTTGACCTCTCCTCAGGTACTCCACTAGTTCTCCAGCTAGGTGAGCAACTCTAAGATCAATCAGTCCATCAGATAACAATCAATAACACGGTTAATCAACTAATTTCTAAGCACGACAAATATTGATTAACTAATCGATATATCAGTCAATTCGTACTCATTTGAACATATCAAACCCCCACTAGATGAACCGATCATGATTCATCAATCTATATATTAAGTCCACGTATCAATGACTGGAGAGCAATGTAATTGAGCCTCGTCTACACTGATTCTCAGCCAAAACCCCAACGACTTATGTAAAGCAACTGGCTCATACAGTACGTGATTTCTTACATAGTGTACATTCATAGTAATATAAATAAGTAGTATATATTCATAGAACTACTCTATCGCATGCTGTAGTAGACTAATGAGCACTTGTGACATAACTGATAACACGACAATTTTTGATCATAAGATGAATTCTTCAACTGCTCCTTGAATTACAACTCGACAAGTCCAAGAACATGTAGTTACCTACTTTGTCAGTTCAATATCAGTCATCAAAATCAGCAGCAGAAATGTAAATTACAAATAATCAGAAGTTATTGATTGATTTATATAAAGATTGACTAAGTAAATTGATTGATTTGTTGAGTTAGTGGGTGGGTGAGTGAAAGATTTATTAATTGGTCAATCAATTAATTTACCCTATTATCGAATCCAATTATAAAAAGTTTCAATACTATATTAAAAAATGTAATTATTATAAATAAATAATTAAGCCAGCCACACTCAAAACAAATATCAGCGTTCTGTTTAATATGCCTAAATCATTGTTTTTCCATTTTAGTCAAACTAATAATTGTCCCAAGTTCCATCTCAGACACGGTGCTATTACAGTTCGGCGTATCTGTGCTTATACATGTAGTTGAAATAATTGATACTTTAGAAGCCATACATTGATAGGTACTGATAGCACTGTAGCAACGTTGTGTGCTCCTTATTGGGCGCTCTTTATGTAAGTCATCCCGTTTTGTGATCGGATCACTGAAGAATCGAAGAACCTTAAATTTAAACCGTAAAGGCGACAGAACATGAACTGAGGAAGGACACGGAAAACCACCTCTGAAGTCATTTTATTTCCAAGCCATAGGCTACATTAAGGTGTGGGTAAGCCTAGCCTGTTATGAACGGATTAACTCGCTGACCGAAGGAGTGTTCTATATGAAACGCAAAAGCAGAATATGAATAGGACTATTTACCTTGGACTTGCCATTTGGCAAAACACTTTAAAACGAGATCCAAAGACCAGTAGCTAAGAGAGTATAATAAAAATCACGGAGATGAAACATGTACATAAACAGTATATATATATATATATATATATATATATATATACATATGTATATATATATATATATATATATATATATATATATATATACAGTATAGGTAGGCCTACATAATATACACGTGACACACCTGTTTATACATATAAATATATACATGCATAGGTATATTTACATGTATGAATATACATACTTAATTTGCATATACTGTATACTCTGTATATATGTATATATATATATATATATATATATATATATATATATATATATATATATATGTATATATATATATGTGCATGTATATACACATAGGCCTATATTACATGTATTTATTACATATACATGTAATAAATATTGCATCTTGATTCTTTCCATTCTCTCTCTCATTATCAATGTGCCTATGGAAAACTCCATTCTACTGAAACCGCTCTTCTTCGTATACATAATGATCTTAGCTTGGCCATGAGTAGCAAACAGGCTTCTACGTTGGTTCTTCTAGATCTCTCTGCTGCGTTCGATAAGATTGACCACGGCATTCTAATAAATAGGCTTAAATCTTGTTTTGGTATTTCTGATTCTGATTCTTATTTCTGATTCTGCTTTTTCCCTTCTTACATCATATCTCTCATGTCGCACACAATCGGTTGTTATTGGTCAAAATCGCTCTTCTGAACTACCCCTCCTACGCGGTGTTCCTCAAGGTTCAGTGTTAGGTTCCTTGCTGTTCTCTTTATATATCACTACTCTTGGCTACTTGCTTGTTCAGTCTTCCATAAATTTTAATTTCTATGCAGACGACACTCAATTGTATATTTCCTTTTCTAATCATGATTCCGATCAGAAACTGGCTCATCTCTCATCCATTCTAGACAGAGTTTATTCCTAGTTTTGTGCTAACCGTCTTGCCGTTAATCCCTCCAAAACTGAATACCTTATAATTGGCACTCCCTTGCAAAGAAATAAAATTACTAAAAATTCTGTTAATTTTCAGAATCTTGCTCTTTCACCTTCTCGATCCGCCAAAAACCTTGGATTTGATGAAAATCTTGACTTTAAATCCCATATCTCTTCTGTTTGTCGCGCTTCTTTCTTTCAGATTCGTCAGATTAGGCAAATACGTCCACCCCTTACTAGAAATTCAGCCACTATCCTTGCTAATTCTATAGTTCATTCCAGGCTCGACTACTGTAATTCATTATTACACGGATTGCCTACTTCTTCTCTCAATCGTTTGCAGCACGTCCAAAATTCTCTTGCACGTGTTGTTTGCAAGTCCTCTAGACCTCAATTTCGCTCTCTTTCTCTACTTCGCAGACTTTACTGGCTCCCTGTTAATCAACGCATAAAATATAAAATAGACCTATTAACTTTCAAAACTCTGCGATATGGCAAGCCTTCTTACTTATCTGAAATTCTTCTTCCCTATCGTCCCTCACGTTCACTTCGTTCGACCGATGCTAATCTTCTCTCTGTTCCAAGTATTCTCACATCTTTGGGCAGACGTTCACTTTCTTACGCAGCACCCACAATCTGGAACTCTTTACTTGCTATTCTTCGCTCTTGTTCTTCTCTTTCAACATTCTCTAGCAAGTTTAAGACTTAACTTTTCCCACCGTAGACATAATCTATCTACCCTGACCATTTTTTATCACCGGACTGGCTTTCGTTTAGGACCTTACTTCTCTTCAGCACATTTCTTTTGCAGATTGGTCTGGGTGAATTAATCTGTAGTGATGTGTGCTGTTGGGGACGTCCCTGACATCATCCCTGGATGAGGAAATGAACGTTAAATCTTTATTATTATTATTATTATTATAGACATGTATTGCATGTATATGTAACATATACATGTACATGTATATGTTACATATACATGCAATACATGTACATATATAAATGTAGTACATGTATATATATACATATGTATATATATATATACCTATATATGTATATATATATGTATATATATATATATATATGTATATATATAATTACCTATAAATTATTTACACACAACTATAACTAGAGAAAGCTCAACAAGGCCAGAGTGAACGATGAATTGATTCGAAATAAAAGAGAAAGGCTGTAAAAGTCAATGACGCCCCGCCCTAAATATATCATATAAAATAAGAGCATAAAATAAGATATAGTAAAACTTACAATAAGACAGAGTAAAAACATTCATTAATTTACAGTAAAGACATACAATAAGATACAATAAGAACATTCATTAATTACAGTAAAAACATACAATAAAATACAGTAAAAACATACAATAAGATACAGTAGAAACATGCAATAAGATACAGTAAAACACACAGTAAGATACAGTAAAAACCTTCATGAATTTACAGTAAAGACATACAATAAGATACAGTAAAAACATGCACTGAGATACAGTAAAAACATGCAATAAGATACAGTAAAAACATGCAATGAGATACAGTAAAAACATGCAATAAGATACAGTAAAAACATACAATAAGATACAGTAAAGTAACAGTAAGGATACAAAAAAATGAGAAACCAGATACAGCCGGAGACAACCAAATGAGAAATTTGAAAAGTAAATTCAACATCTTCTTCCGTGACTATGATTTTGCTTCTATCTTTTGAATGCTTATGATAACTCAGGCTTTATTCGAATTTAAACATGCGCTGAACAAGTAAGATGCATTTTCAAATTTATTTTAACAAAACTACGACAATGAATAATAATAATAATTATTTAATTTTAAACCCAAAAGTGTTATTATTTTTATTTTTATATTAAATGAAAATGATGCGTACAGAAATGATTAATGAATTGTGATGTGAAACTGTACCAGAGAGTGTGAGAGATAGAGTGAAGTATCACCTGTCGGAATATAATGTAGACAACGTTTTAGTCAGCCGGTTAACAAGCGGTGTTAAGTCATAACTAGCGGACTTTAGCGAGACAACAACTGTTCATGAAATCTAAAAGTGACTATCCCTTCGATAAAACCTTCGATAGCTAGCTATTGAGATACCGTGAATTTCGTTATTACAGGGTCAACAAGTGTCCATAAAATCCAAAATGACTACCCTCTCCCCCCCGTTAAACTCGTCGATAGATACAAGAATCTATTGAGATGCCGTAAAATCGACCCGTCTATTAACTTTAATAGACGGGTCGTTATTTGCAGAATCCCCCAAGAATAATGGTATATCAAAGGATGTTATAGATGATTTAAAGATCCACTCGTAGTATGTGGATATGAAGAAAAAAACGGAAGATAGCGATGAGTGGAGGCGTTATATATCATGGACGTGCCAGTAAGCAGTGCACTAAGAAAGAGAGAGAGAGACTTGTCGAATTTTAGCAGTATCTTACCCTAGCGAATGTTCGAATCTATTGTGCGATGCTCCCGGAAACACGTAGTAAGCGACGCTAAGCTGTCTGATGTAACGCAGTCTCTGAAACTGCGGCGTGTCGATGATAGCAACGCACAAGGGATGAAAAGCGATGTGACCGTGGATAGAATCGTTGAAGACCTTCATAAACAAAATTTGTAAACGAAAAATCAATTTAGAATGCATTATAGCGATAGAGAACCAACGATAAACTACGAAAACTAATAAAATAATCGATATATTGATCTACAATTAATAGATTGATTGATGGATTGATAGTTAGACTACTTAATATACTGTATGAGTGAATCACGCTACCGCTCTTCAAACTTCGTACCAACTAAATATGGAATTATCTAAGAGAACCATCTCGGCTAAAACTATATCTCATTCAAGAGTTTCCACATATCTGAATACTTATCTGAATTCTTAGTTTTTCAATAGCACGTTTATTACAGACATCGCTTTCGAGCGAGGAAACTGACGCTAGCATTCGCATTAGCTTAGTTTTTACCAGTTATTCTGTCATTTTAACTTTTAAATATTTAATTTCATCTGTCAATCATTTTATTAGCCGGATGTCATTTTACATTTTTTAACTTATTATTTTAGCTAATGATTTTAAATGCAAATGCAGTTGTTTAATAAATTACTAACACTAGATAACATCTTTAAAGAAATTCTGATTTTAATATGTGATATATTCTACATGTATTCTATTGATTGTTTTGTGTATGCATCATTGATTGTTTTAAATGAGTCGTTTTATGATAGCCTATAATACGTTTATATATGCGAAGGGTCCTAATAAGTGCCAAGAGCCTTAGGTCTACCCTTGACTTTGCTTACTAGTCTTACTTTTAGTATTTAGGATTTTATTGTGAAAGTTTAAATTAAAATTAATAATAATAATAATATTAACACACATTATAGTGAAATGATCAACTACGTTGGTATCTATCACTTTTAATGCCGCATGTTAAATCCGTTAGGCAATTTAGACCATTTTCCATGTAACAAGTCCAGTGAATGTCCGAGATTTTACTCTCAGATCAGCGCGGCTGGGATTCGAACCCAAGAGGGTTCAATTCACCTCAGGGACTGTCATTTAAAACTTCATGACGTTATCTACACCTCGACCAATTGCGTTATTGAGACATTCTAAATTAATTAATAGATCGATAAATACCTTGTACTGGATCTTGTCAACGAATTTGATGGATTGGCTCTCTGCCATGCTCGCTCATAACATTAACATCTGCTGTGATTTATTTTATTAAATAATGTTCTCTATCAATGTCAATATTCGCAGAAATAGCATAATTAATTAATTGATTTAATTAATTGTAGTTTGCGATAACACGACCCGAATATGTATATAACTTAGTTTAGCGTCAGTTTACTGTCTCGAAATCATACCAGTGACGGGACTGGCAGTGGATTTGATCTCTGCACCTACCACAGTCAGAGACCTTGGCTCAGCAAAACCAATGTCAAACAAAGTCTAGTAGGCAGGGCTGGGCTGACTGGCTGACGATATGAGTTTAACATCAAGGTCAGAAGCCCAAAGGACTTCTCTTCAAGTCGACAGGTGTACCGGTGAACCGTTGTACCCTGAAACCCGACCATCGTCGCGGTTTGATCCAAGTGACCGGCCAACTACAACTGACAGAATTAAGTTTATTGACATTTGCTCAATCACCATGTGCTATGGGCGAGATTTAGAACAATCAGGAAAAATACAGTATACCTCAACGTCGGCAAAATTTTCAAAAACCACAATTGCGTCTTACCGTCTTTAGCCAGAGCGAAGATTATGAAACCACAGTTGTGCTTACGAGCAAAAGCAATTTTTTTCTCGAAAAAGGTTAAAATCCTGACAGGAAATACTATAGTTTATTTTGTTTATAGCTTTAGGAAATTTAGAATGTTTGACACAAGTTCTTGATTAAACAGTGCAGAAGGTTTTCGACTAGTTTCTATAACTGCTACATTTCGACTACTTTCTAAAACTGCTACATTTCTCGGCACAAAATCAAGAGTGTGTCAATAAACACGGCAAAAAAGAGAGCTAAGCTCTATTAACTTTCCCAAAAGTTGCGTTAACGTCAATTCAGTTCTCTTTGAGGAAAGAAAAAGATAGAGTTAACTATATGAAGCCAAAGTATACCGTGAAAATAATACGCGCTAAAATAAAGCGAGTGAATCAAACTGTAGGCCTTACAGTTGTTAAAACTTGCGTGGGCGGGGGGGAGGTACAGAATTGAGATCATCAACCTCATTCTTAGAAGGTAACCTCTCTCATTCCGATTTGGCCAATTTTTGTTTTTTAAAATTTAATAAGTTTAATTCAGGAAAAATATACCACACATTGCATGATTAGTTTGATTTTACACCAATCAAATAAGGCAGCAAAAACTACAACAAAAAGAATCAACCTAATCTGGTGTAATAGGTCCGCCAAATTAATTAGCTCTATATTCAAATAACGCCTTAGTAACAAATTGGTACTTTATTAATTTATAAGTAAGAAATTTTTAATTTTTACCCCTGGCGTAAAGAACCCGAAGTTTGATAAAAACGATTCGAGTAAATGAATGCTCGAGGCCTGGCTACTCGAGGCCATCAAACGGCGTAAAAGAATTTGTGAAGCAAACTGCATAAACTCTTTGCAATAAAATTATTATTATTATTATTATTATTATTATTATTTATTTATTTTTTATTTTATTTTATTTTCTTATTTTTTATTTTTTTTAAATGCCTTGGGCTGTAAAGGGCCCTGGGCTAAAAAAATAAGATAAAAGAGACTTTATTTAATTAAAAGTTTTTAAAAAGCGATTAAAATAATTCATCTGCACTCTGGGAAGCCGCTTTAGCCAAAGTGCCACTGAAGCAGACTGCATTGAATCGCTGGAGAGCATTAGACAGTCGCTGCCACAGAAAAGATTTTTCGCTCTAATTAATATAACATTATTATATATTAATAATTTTCGAGTTATGATTACCATTAATTATCGGCTTGTTATTATTATTATTATTTTTATTAAACGTTGCTGATTGCTGCAGCGGGTGACATTGCCCTGAATCCACAGCTTTTGTGGATTCAGGGCAATGTCACAGCTTTTGGCTCCAGCAGCGCCCGTCCCCACCTCATCTTTTATCGATCCACCACGACGGTGACTCCCCTGAACAGGCGTTGATGAGGCAATTGTGAGAACTCTGTTGGGAGAACCGCTTTTAGAAGTCAACGACCCTATTATATAATACTTATTATTATTATTATTATTATTATTATTAATGGAAGGCATTCTGACTGTCTATACGGGAGAACTATACGCTCAGATGCTGGATTAATTTTATTATTAATATTATTATTATTATTATTATTATTATTATTGAATTATAATTTTAATTTAATATAATTGCTATTAGTAATTTATCAGTTATTCCTTATAATTTTTATTATGAAAGTTAAACGTTGCTGACTGCAGCAACGTTTATATTTATTATTATTATTATCATTATTATTATAATAAAAACTATCATTATAGAAATTGCGCTACTTGTTTGTATATTGTCGTCGGATGAATGTTAAATTGCAATCATAGTATTTAAATATAAAGTTCGCACGTAGTCAAACTTGAAACTTATAGAAATGAGTTACCTATTTTAAACAATTAGCATTCCATTTTAACTCTAGATAATACTTGAACATAATTCTTCAATCAGCCTAAGATTTTATAATATCTTTTCAAGTTCAGCTCGTTAATGGTGTTGGATAAGGAACTTGAAATTCAAAGTTAAAGAGATTGCGCTTAAATTAAATAATCTCAGCCATTTGGGGTGAAATACAATATTAATGGAGATTTACACATTTAGTGTAACACTAAATGTAATACTAGGTGTAACACTTGCGAACACCGGACCATAATTTTCTATTCAGAGTATATAAAGCAGAGAATTTGGTAATGTTTTCCAAAGCAATCCTGCACTGAACGACGTTCAAAACAATCCTGCATTGAACGCCGAAAGGTTATGACGGACATGCCTCAGCAAATCTTCTAAAACAAACTATTGTGTAATTTGAATATCACAAGTAAGTTCAGTAACTACTATACAATTATTTTTTCACCTCATGACGCTACAAATTTGCAGACATTAGCTACAAAATGCTTCGGCTTCTGGGGGAACTTCGTCCCCGGGACCCCCTTTTTTAACTTGCGCGTGATTTTCCCTCGAACATCGACTAGTCCAGTATTCGTCCCCATTTTTGGCAATTTCCTCTTTCCAATTATAAAATCCTGACTACACCCCTGCTTTGAGGAAAGAAAATGAGCCGGTTCACTAATTATACGAAGCCTAAGTATTCCGTGAAAATAATACATCAAAGAAAAAAGCCAGTGATAAATAGAGAATCAGAGCAGATAACAAACTTTTATGATGGATAAATGTAATAAATAAAATAAATAAACAGTTTTAAAATTTTTCCAAAGACCAGGAACTTTTATTTTTTGATACCAAAGAGGTAAATGAGAATTTCTTTTACCATGCTGAATGGTTAGTGCTGGGTCAATGCTCGACCATTTTCTAAGTTTATCTTGATTATCTTTCTGATAACTTGATTAACTTGTTTTATTTATTTATTTTATTCATTTATTTTGCTTTTTGTTTTTTCCCCGTGTTGTGTCCGAGTTGTTTGAAGAATTGACCAACCGGTGACTGCACGTGTCGTAGAAGGCGACTAAAGCACTAAGATCCATACCAACGTCAGAAAGGGCAGTCGGGTGGTGAGCGCCTAGGCTCCAGAAATTGCTACAAATATTTAAACGAATGGAAAAGTCTCAAATAGGGGATTTGTTGGTGGTGTGGTGTAGGACAGAGAGGATTTGAGACAGTCCATTTGTATCCCAACCCTGGTTAAACTGGGATTCAAGGGAGGATGGTGATGATTTATTTTGCTTAACATGTTTAATATTACTTGACCTAATTTGAATAACTTGTTTAACTCTCTGATTCTAACATGACTCGTTCTAAATGCAAAATGGTTTAAAATTTATAAAAGCCTTAACCTAACTCCTAGCTAACCCTAACCATAACTTTTAGCCTAGCCTAACTTTAACGCAAACTTGGGAAAAATAAACAAAGTATGTTGCTAAAATTGACGCCATCAGTACGCGTCACCTGATCCTAAGAGTTTGCGAACTAAATTCTGTCGCCTCATGCAATCACTACACCATGACAACCCCTACACCATGACAACCACTGCACCATGACAACCACTACACCATGACAACCACTACACCATGACAAAAACTACACCATAACAACCACTATAACATGACAACCACTACACCATGACAACCACACCACAATGACATTCACTATACCCTGACATCCACTACACCCTAACAACCACTACACCCTGACATCCACTACAGCCTGACATCCACTACACCATGACATCCACTACACCCTGACATCCACTACACCCTGACATCCACTGATGGAGAAAAGTTTAATCCAATTTCATATCAGATAGTGCTCAAATCTCTAAATAAAGTTAGTCAGTTTTAACCAATCAAAACTCGCTAAATTTGTCCCATTGACTTCTGTAGTATCAAACATACACCTGGCGGGGGGAAGACTCCTCAAACTCTTTCCTAGAAGGTAATCGGTCTCTTTTCGATCTCGACAGCTTGCCCATTTTTGCTTGCTGGGTTTAGGCCTACTTAGCTTAAGTCACGAAAATATCCCACACATTACAAATAATACATTTATAGCAGTAGAGAGGCTGAGATATTAACTTAACTGCCAAAGCTATATTAACATAAAATTTAGTACCAGATTGGTACTATAATAATCTATTCCTAAACAACACGGTATTGCTTCAGACAATGCTTCTTAGTTACAGATATCAACTGAACCAATGTTAAGACTTCTGTCAAGAACTAATGTCTAACTATTAAAACTTATATATCCGCTATGTATCATATTTAGAAATATCTTATCTCTTAGTTACTTGCATTTTATCTAGTGTAGTGCCTTTAAAAGCGTCAAGCGGGCTTGGGTCGTTTACAGATGATAGCCTTCAGCACACGACTGACTTCCTGAATAAACAAAATTAAGTTATGTAACGAAGTTAAAGTGCACGTAATGATGTTATGTCCTAGTAACAATGGCGTAGCAGTGTTGGCGCAATTAAGGCATTTAGATATTATATAGAAGTACAGCATGTATATACATGTAGATATATATATATATATATATATATATACATATATATATATATATACTTGTATGCATATATATAATATATATATATAAATACATATATATTATATATAGATATATAGAAATATAAATGAATAAGGTTTACCCGTAAATTAACTGTATATATATATATATATATATATATATATATATATACAGTATATACTTATATTTTCATATATATATATATATATGTATATATATTTATATATATACATATATAATATATGTATATAATATATATGTATATAGTATATATATGAATATGTATATATATATATATATATATATATATATATATATATATATATATAATTAATTTACGGAAAATCCTTTTTCTTTAATATTTCTTTTGTTTGCTTAATTCTATTTGTATTTTTATGTTGTTTTATTTTTCTTTCTTTTAATACTGCCACTTGTTTGATGAATAAATAATATACAAATGAGGAAGTTCTGGAGAGAGTTGATACAGATGGACGGTTGATAAATGAATTAAGAAATGGGAAGAAGAGTTGGATATGACACATTCTAAGGGTGTAAGGTCTATTAATTGAGATCATGAAAGGCAGAATGAAAGGAAATAGAGGCAGAGGAATGCCGAGATTAGGAATGTTAGATGATTTAAGATCCACATATGCGGACATGAAGAGGAAAGCAAGCAAGCGGAAGAGAGAGAAGCATGGAGGCGTTATATACCATGGACCACCTGCCAGTAGGCAGTGCACTAAGAGAAAAAGAGATAATTAGATATATATATATATATATATATATATATATATATATATATATATATATATATATATATATATGTAATATATAATATGTAATATGTAATATATTATGAAATATCTAAAAAAGCTTGTAAACCTAATGTTAACGTCAGTTTCCTCCTCAAAAGCGATGTCAGTGACGGGCAAGCCCAGGATTTGAACCCCACACATTCTGGTCCATGGTCAAATATCTTATCGACAGCGCCACTGGCTCCAGCCAGTGACGATGTATATATATATAGGTCGACACTTTTTGTATAAACTAAATTCCATAAAAAGCTAGTTAGGATGACGGATGTTAAACTTTATTTTACTTCTCCTATGAAAGCGGAAGCGATAGCAAATTGCTACTGTCAAGATATCTATCAGTATTTACATAGTAAACTTGGGTATTAGAATATTTATAGACATACAAAGTTAGAGTGACAATTCAGATGTCGACCAAGGGCCTAAGTTTTTATCGGCTAATTCCGTGAATGACCTAAGTAAGGCGAGAATTTGTAGAAGTTGAAACTGTAGCCCTACGTCAGCGTTGCTTTACCGACTTAGAAATTCATTTCATATGTATATTGTATAGAATTTCATTTGAATCTCGTTTTAGTGTAAAATGCCAGTAAATGTATTTTTGGTTTAAAATTGAATTGTATTGCTTTCCAATTGTTTAGTTAAAAAACCTAATGTTAACGTCTGTCTCCCTACTCGGAAGCGATGTCAGTGACGGGCTAGCCTAGTATTTGATCCCCGCACATACTGATCCGCGGTCGAATATCTTACCGACATCGCCACTGGCTCCACCCAGTACTGGCATTTTTTTATTTCATTTATCATACGCTTATCATAATTGACATACACTATAAGCAGTTAGAGCGCATGAAGGGAAAAAAGACGCACAAGTGGCACTTATATATTCCCAATTTAAACAACTGCAAACATTTGCATTAATTATTAATTCTGTTCAAAAAATCCTTAGCATTGGCCCTAATGATGGCCAAGATAAATTTAGCGAATCATATAGTGTAATTATTATGACAATAATGTAGTGTAATATTAAGACAATCAACAATGTACACGCATAAATATCTGCACACAATGAAAAATTAAACATATTACTTTAGGTCCGGCACTTAATTGACATATAAAACTTAAATGTTAAAAACGGTAAAAGCACTAGAATACGTACTATAATTATCGGTTAGATTCTATGATAGGAAAATGAATACACAGACGATAAGAAAATTATATAAAGCAAACACTGTACTCTTTAGGAATTACTTATATTAATACCCTCAAGAAACCTTTTAAAAGAGGTTAGGGAAGACACATTTACTACACTAGAAGATAGAGAATTCCAACAAGCAATGCATCGGTTTTTAAATGAAATCTTTCAGCATTAGCATGAAATATATTTATGTATAAACTTGAACCGTTATTTCTTGTTACCCCATTTTATAAAACAAAAAACTCATCTATAGGTAGATCGACCAATCCAGTGATAATTTTATAATACAAGCACAGATAAGATTTAAACATTCGTTGCTCTTGCGATTCGGAAGCCAAAGCAACAACAACAACAACAGAATTAGAGTGAAACTGTCGTCAATGACAACATTGAGCACCAGATCAAAACCGATGAGCAGAGTTTGGGGTCCAAAAAGGTGCGATCCAAAATCCGGGAGTTCGGTCCAAGGAAGGGTACTAGTGGAATGGAGTTTTACGTGTTGGTCTCAGTTCATGTGCAAAGGTTGAATATGAGTGGTCAAAGAGAAAAAACGTAAAAAACGTAAAACATTCTCTTCGAATACTGCAATCCTATCATATCACTTAACCGTTTAGTGAATCTTTTCTGAATTGATTCTATCACGACAATATCACATTTTCTGCATGGAGACCATAGATTAGAACAATATTCGAGAATCGGACCCACAAAAACTGGGAACGCCTTGTGATGAAACGCTTTGAACATCAGCAAATAAGAAGGAGTTCAGTTCAGGACAGCAGGCGCTTATATCACGAATGTAAATAAGGAACAGGACTGGCCCAAGAACACTGCCTTGGTGAACTCCGCTGTCAACGGTAGACCAGTCCGAACAGCATCTTTCTATTCTAACTGTCTGAAGTCTTCCAGTAAAAAAGGACAAAAGGTACTTTATTAAATTTCCGGTCACACAATAGGCTAGCAATTTATGTATCAACTTATTTTGGCTTAAGGAATCAAAAGCATACGGTGTTAATTTGACTGCTGTTAATTAAACTAGCAGATAGGCTATTAAAATAACGGAGAAGTTGTGTATTAGTTAAACTCTTAGACATGAACCCGTATTGTTTAGAATATATGAGGTCATTTCTCTTTAAGTACCGTAATATATCGTCCTTTATAATGTTTTCCATTACTTTGCATTAAAGGAGGTAAGGAAAATAGCCTACCTCTATGTCTCACTTGCTCTCACTTATTACAAGTGAGGCAGCCTAAATTCATGTCTCACTTACTACAAGTGAGGCAGCCTACCTCCAGGCAGTCGTCAATCAGTTCCTTTAAGTTAGCTACTCTAGAGAGACCGAGCAATCCTTCACGTAGCAAGCTTCCCAGACGCTCTTTAGTTTCAGCATGCTGCCCCACAGATCTGGAATTCTCTTTCTTAAACTCTGCGCTCAACCTTATCTACCTCTGTTCAGCCTTTCCTACTATACGAACAGTTTCATAGGCGGTTAAAAGCTTTTCCCTTTGATCTTTCCAATCCACATAATGTCCATGAGCTGAGACCAACACGTAAACCTCCATTCTTCGGTGGCACCCTTCCTTGGACTAATTTCCCGGTTTTTCGCTCCGTTTGGTTCCACAGAAATTCCGATTCGGTATTTTCATGGTAAATCGAAGCACTCTTGTCGTTGTTATTATTTTTAATATTATTATCCAGGATAAATTAATATCTGTGCGGAAAATCCGATTATTGCCAAATTTGAAGACATTAAATAATTTTAATTTGTACAATTTAACTCTTTGATTTTTGGTTCCTCTCTTGAATATATTTGGTTATTTATTTGTTTACTATATTTATCTTTTGTATCGTAATACTAGTTTTTAACTTGTATTTTAACTTGCTATACCTTTGAATGAACTACATGTAAATATTGTTCTTTTATTGGGATGGGGATATGGCGTAGTGGTTGATGTATTATCCACGGAGGCATGTGATCTATGTTCATAGCTCAGGGCAGAAAAACAATTAAATGATGGATTTGCTCATGGAAGGTTGTCATGTATCAGAGCTTGTTCCTAATTGGCGCTATTAATAAATAGCAAGGCTATAATGAACAATGGAAAAGATTCACCTGCAAAGACACTTATCTCTCTCTCTTTCTTTCTTTCTCTCTCTCTCTCTCTCTCTCTGTGTGTCTGTCTCTTAGTACACTGCCTACTGGCAGGTCCATGACATAATACCTCCATTGTTCTGTCTTCCGCTTCCTCTTCATGCTCACATATGAGTGGATCTTTAAATCATCTGACACACCTCATCTCGGTCTGCCTCACTTTCTTTCCATTCTGCTTTTTATTCCCTCTTTTAGTAGACATTTCATGGAAAGTCATGGAAAGCCTTTGCCAAAAAGAGGTCTCTCGCTTATCGCCGGTTTGCTCTGCAATAAGTCTGCCTATGCCATTGATAAAGTCAACTTCTTCGGGATTCATCGGGCCCATGGTTTCAATGGCCAACGGAACAACTTCATATCCTAGGAACAGATCACGTTATTTATCCAATTTCCTAGAGGCGGCATAAACAGTAGCTCAAAGGGCTGTGACTGAAGTCTTATTCAGGTAAGAGTTTGACACAGTGTCAATGACTGTGACGTCCCGTATGGCACATTTACCACCAGGGTACTAAATTCATGCCATCCGGGCGCTTGCTATCTGACCTGGACAACCCACTTGGTTCCTTAGAGGAAGCGATGCCTGCTCTTGAAAGTGCTCGCCATATTAAGTTATTTAAATTGTGATGGCGAGACATTCTACCTGAACTGCGTTTGCAGGAGAGGCCGTGGAAACCTAAGGCGTCGACTTCATGACCGCAGGGGCAAATGTGAGGCTCGCAAGTTTTCGCCCCTAAAGGGAAACTAACGGCTACTCGAATTGGCTCGTCATTGCCATCATCATCATCATCATCATCATTATTATTACTATTATAATTATTATTATTATTACTGGATTCCATTTCTATGCTTGAGCTGATTTATGAAATCAAATCGTTTTAATGCGGACACCAGTCACATGTACAATCAGGTTCATATTAGAAAGGATAGCAGAAACTAAAGAGAAATGAAAAAAAATACTTTTTTAAACTAATTCAAATATTCTCCTAGCATCCTAAACTTAATTATTGCCAGAAAAGACAAATCACAACAGAAATCTTACTTGCCAATGAAATCTGTTTATTAGGCAAAAATTGAACCATAAGCAGTACAATGATGGTCTAAGCTATTTATATAATATTCTAGAAAGTCCTTGTTTTTGACAACAAAATGACGAGACACACCAATTTTTGTTTTGCAGTCTTGAGTGTTTCTCTTGCACGGATGACTTAATTTAAAAGAGGACTCTAGGCCTTGCAAGCATAAACCCTTGTGAACATCATCATTGGCATTTTGAGTCTCATTGTTCCATACATGTACATATTGATATGAAACACGAACTTTCTGCCCATGGATATACTTTAAGCAACTTACAGTATATACATGTGGTATAATTTAAGTCTGATCAATTAAGTTTGGTTTCAAATAAACAGAATATTCTTTCGAAAAACAAGATTTAATTATTAATTCAAATATCGTAAACTGAATGATTCGGTAAAATGATTCCACTCAACAACTATTATATGTAGTAAAGTACAAACTAGTAACAGCCAAAGATAGCAGCTAG
Organism: Enchytraeus crypticus; assembly: GCA_905160935.1. Lineage (NCBI taxonomy): Eukaryota > Metazoa > Annelida > Clitellata > Enchytraeida > Enchytraeidae > Enchytraeus > Enchytraeus crypticus. Next base: position 112,076 of record CAJHZI010000716.1, read on the forward strand.
CCTCTACGGCGGGGCATTTTGCAATGGAAAACCAGCATGATTTCAATTTCATGGACATAATACTAACGACAATTAGAGTGTCACAGTCATCAATGACAACATCAAGCACTATTGAGACAAAAACAAGTCGGCGAGCAAAAAGAAGGTCCAAAAACGGCGCACATCTCAAAATCCAGATAATCAATCCAATGTAAAGAGAATTAAAGAACATAGATTAGCATGTATGCATATATAACTTAACATAATTATACTGGTTAAGGAAGTCACAAAGACTTGTAACACCAGTCTTCGTCGTAATTTCATGCCTCTATAAATAGAGACCGTAAAGGAAAAAAGATACAAACCTTGACAAGTTGATAGGCTTGAAAAGGAGAACATAGGAAAAAAAACTAAACACTCACCAACATACCACACCACACATAACCAGCTCACATATAAACTTACACACAGGTATATAACTATGCACAAATACACATACATACATGCACCCATGCATGTACACATACATGTACATGCATACACACCCACACACACACTTGTACATATACACATACTTAAATACATACACACATACACACCCCACATGCATATATATACAGATACACCCATAAATATGCAGATATATACATACATATACAAGCATCCATATGTACATATATACACATATACACACAAATATACACACACACATATATACACACATACACACACACACACACACACACACACACACACACACACACACACATATATATATATATATATATATATACATACATACGCATACATATATACACGTATAAGGAACTCGCGTCGCTGATGCTGCCTTCTGCCTCGCAACTCGCCGTTGGAGCACAACACAGGACGTTTGTTCGGTCCGAGACTGTAATTGAATGCCTTGGCCTGCTCTAACTAGCACACCTGAGATGGTATTTCACAGAGGTGTGTGAGACTCCGATCTGAAGTAGTTGTGAGGATCTCTGTGATTAATCCTTACTGATAAAGTATCGAAGTCAAGACACAGATTTCTAAATAGCATCTCACAATTTAATAGTAAATAAAAAACAGCACTACAATTTAATATGTACGAACGCTAAAACTTAAAACTGAACATAAGATTTAAACACAGTCCCTGAAATATCAATGATCCGGATTCGACTCCGGTTTCGGCCCTCGGCCTACGCCGTGTGGACTTGCCCGTCCGGCCGCCACAACTTGAATTCTTTCTTACACAAATCTGCAAGCATTTTACCACAGGTGAAGATTGGTCATTTGGTAACTGACCAATCAGATTCAATTGACGACTTTCACAGCTGTTAGCCGCGCCCACTTTTAGACACCTGCCGGCATTGGCATCCATATTGGATTACGTTTGTTGATTTTTAGCATTACGTATATATAGATACATATGCCATATAAAAAAAATTTCTATGTACGTATATTGCAATTTGTAAAAAAGCACACGATTTATTAGTAATATACACAGACAGTGTACCTATGTACCTCATGAAGTTGTATGAACTTACGTATGAAATATATGAGCTCCGATCTTACCGGTACGCCGTACTTTGTAAGATTCGTTATGTAGTTCTATAGTTGAGAGAAGTCCATTAGGCATATGGCCTTGTTAACTGCACATGATGGAATCCATGGGCTGTTGCCTGTGAGTCTTAAAAGAAAAGCTCATGTGCGAACTATAATTCTATAGTTGAAGACTTAACTTAAATTAATTATACTCGTTCAGTAAGTCTTGAGGACCTGCAACACTAGTCTAGTCGTAGTTTAATGCTTCAATACACAAAGACTGTAAAGGATTCAAATACAAACCTAAAGTCTTAAACTATAGGCTAGTGCAAAAGGCCAAAACTTTCAATATTTTTTGTGTACAGATCTATGTATATTCCAATAATTTGACTCTGTTTTGAGAAATTTGACCTTAATCTGCATTACGGAAATGGCAGAAATGGCAGAAGTTTTGCAATTACTAATTTCATCAAACCATTAAAGCTTGCCAACAATAGGCCTATCTTATATTTCGATTGCTAATTAAATACATAAGTACAAAATAGAACAGAAACACGTACATCGTGCGGACAGATTTTTATTCCCTTTTCCTTAATTCCACTCATGGAGTCCAAATTTCTGCCATTTTTGTCATTTCTGCCAATTAGCCTGTTCCATGCACTAATTGGCAGAAATGGCAGAAATGCTAAAATTACGTGTAACAAAGCTTTCAAGAACCATCATATCCATTACCAGTTCATTAACCTGTAAGAAAGAGCCCATGTCCATATTCCAGACACTATTTTATAGCAAATTAAGATGAAAAACTACTTAAAGATACATATATAGCCGTGTATCATATAGAGTTTTCTGCATCAAAATGGCGGCTTTGTAATGTAAACAAAAATGACGTGTTCATGAAACCTCTCTATTACTCTGCAGCTTGACCACTGCCTGGCCAACAGCAAACACGCATTATCACAACATAAAATATATCCTAATAATTAATAATAGATTAATTATATATGTATAATTTCAAGTTCTCAACACATACATACACAATTACACATACACCTACATATATACACATAGAATACACTCACTTGTACATACACACATCGACCTTACAGACAAAAATATGCAAGTATGCATATAACTACATGCTATAGAATATAGTATGTAGTTATAAAATATATATAATTATATTCTCCTTTGGCATTACCAAAGGAGATTACAATTTCTCTATATATTTTCATTTTGGACGACCCCGTTATGGCTCCTTTAGTTGTTTGCTCGTCTACTTGAATTTGATTAAAAAGTACTGGATATTGTCATTGACGATCATGACAATCTATTTGTTGTTATCTATTTTCTTATTAATTCGTTTTCACGTATTATTTAGAAGACCGCTAAGTCCGTTAGGACTCATCTGTCACAGATAACTCATCAACGATCAGGGCGGTGCTTTTGTTTCTGTATTCTGTTCATCTTATGTAGTATTATATATACAAGTGTGTATTTGTTAGTACTATTATGGTGAAAGTGGCGAATACCATGGAATTGAGTCAATGGGTTTCTTGTGATAGATGCAAAAGGTGGGATATTTTTGATAATGTGTGTGAGGAGCTAGGATTATCTGAGTTCAATCCTGAGGAACTTGCAAAGCTTAGCTATGAGTGTAAGCAATGCAAAATCGAAAGTAGAGTAGAAATGCCCGAACAGGTTACCAAGGTGGGCAGTGTTGATGTGGAGGAACTTAGGAAAGAGGTCAAAGAATGTCTGACTCTGAAAGTTGCTGTGTCTGCATTGGAGGCGACCGTAGAGACTTTGAATCAGCTGAATAAGGAGCTGGGATCGGTGGATGTGATCAAGAAAGGGCTTGAGGAGATAAAGAAGTTGAAAACAAGTCTCAAGGAAATGGAAAACCTTAAGGATGGAGTGGAAGTATTGAAGAACAAAGTAAGCGATACTGTAGAGGTCAAGAAAAACTTGAATACTGTAAAGGAGGATCTAACAAAAGTTAGGAATGATATTAAAGATCTTCCTACTATAAAGAGAGATGTAACCAGCAATAAGAAAAATGTAGCAAATCTGCAAAAGAAATCTGTAGAAGTGGACGATGACTGGAAACAGGTAGTAAATAAAAGGTCAAAGGAGGTTGAAGCTAAGTTGTCAGAACAACTCGATATTAAGCAGAGAGAGCGGAATGTAATACTACATGGTATTAAGGAGAGCTCGGATGGAGACAATGAGGAAAGTGATAGAGAGGAGGTAAGTAACATCTTTAGTAAAGGGTTAAATATGAAGGTCAGTCATATTTTAAAAGTATCGAGGATTGGCAAATTCAATGTAGTGAGCGAGAGACTCAGACTGATGAAGTTTGAGCTAAGTTCAACGGAAGTAAAATCAGAAGCTTTAAAGAGAGCAAAGCAACTTAGAGATTCGATTGACTATAAGAAGATATTCATAGTGCCAGACCTCACAAAAAAGCAACAACTGTTAGACAAAGAACTTAGAGATAAGGTTAAAGAGTATAGATCAGATGGAACACAAAATGTAGTAATTAACAAGGGTAGAATAGTAAAAAACGTAAATGGAAAACAGGTAGTGCTATACACCCCGAATGTAGAAAAGAAATAGATAAATCTTCAAGTATTTATCAAGCTACATCAGATGTAGGCTTAATTGATAGTAATGTTAATGTAGCAAATTCAATGGATAGGTTCGACTGTATGTTTATTAGTGCCAGGAGTATTGTAAATAAGCGTAATGAATTAGAGTTAATAGTACAACAGGAAAATTATGGTATTATTGGCATTACTGAGACCTGGTTGAACAACTCAATGGATAATTCTGAGATTGAATTAGATGGATATAAGATTCTTAGAAAAGACAGAATCAGTACAGTTAAAACTAGAGGTGGAGGGGTTTTATTTTATATTAAGAATAACATTAATGTAGTACAGAGAGATGACATAAGTAATACCCAATTCCCTGAAAGCTTATTTTGCACTATTGAGAGTAATGGCGATAAGACTCTGCTAGGCATATGTTATAGACCACCCGATAGTACGCTTAACAATGATTTAGGGTTATTTAATTTGTTTGAACAGGCTTGTAGTGATTGTAAGAATTGTATAATATTAGGTGATTTTAACTTCAAAGAATTAGTATGGAATAATTTTGAGTCATTACCAAATGATCATCCATTAATTAATTGTATGAGTGATAACTTTATGTTTCAGTTAGTTAATGAACCGAGTAGAAATGAAAATTTTTTGGATTTGTTATTTAGTTCTGATGAAAATATTGTAGAGAATATTGTAGTTGGGAACCTTTAGCAACTAGTGACCATAGCATGATAGATTTCAAATTAGTTACTAATAAAATTAGATAAGAAAAGGTATAAAAATGTTCAATTTTCATAAAGCTAACTATGATAATATAATTACAGCTGTGCAACTTAAAGATTGGGATAGCATGTCATCAAATAATGTTAATGAAATATGGTCTTGTATAAGGAATGATATTTTAGAAATTAGAAACAAATTTGTACCGCTAAGTAATAAGTCAAATTTAAAATGTAAATGGGCCAATAAAATATGCAAAAAACTAAGGAGAGCTAAAAGAAGAGCTTGGGATAAATATATTAAATCAGGTAAGAAGAAGTCATATTATAATAAATATAAAGAGAAGCTAAACAAATCTGTTAGAGCAAACGATGAAGCAAGGAAACAGTTTGAAAATAAATTAGCTAATAATGTAAAAAATGACTATAAAAGTTGCTTTTCCTATGTCAGAAATAAAGAGAGGAACAAAGTTAAAGTAGGTCCATTGCAAGATGCTGCTGGTATCATTATCACTGATGATGGGGCTCACAGCAAACATGTTCAATGACTACTTTAGCAGTGTTTTTACAGTAGAAAATCTAGATAATATTCCAATAGCAGATAGAATATTTTCAGGTCTTGAATCAGAATGTTTAAGTGAATTAGTCATCGATAAGGAAATAGTGTTAAAGAAACTTAGTGAAATTAACTGTAGCAAAAGTCCAGGTTCAGATGATCTTCAACCTAAGTTACTATTTGAGCTGAGACACCAATTAGGTCCTCTTACTAAATTGTTCAATCTTTCGCTCGAAACTGGGATTGTACATCAAGATTGGAAATATGCTAGAGTATCTCCCTTGTTCAAGAAAGGTAGAAGAGACAAACCTGAGAACTATAGACCAGTTAGTTTGACTAGTATCATAGGTAAGGTGTTCGAGAGCATTATTACGGATAGTTTAGTTCAACATTTTAATAGTTATGGATTAATAAGAAATTGTCAGCATGGATTTACCAGGAATAGATCATGTCTAACTAACATCCTGAGCTTTATGGAATCTGTAGCATTACATGTTAACAATGGAAACCCTGTAGATATTGTCTACTTAGATTTTGCAAAGGCATTCGATAAAGTGCCACATGAGAGATTGTTTTGTAAGTTGGAAGCTCATGGAGTTATTGGCTCTATCCTGATTTGGATTAGAAGTTGGTTAACCTCCAGGAGACAAAAAGTTTGCATTTCAAATCATGACTCGTCTTGGCACAATGTCACTAGTGGGGTTCCACAAGGTTCAGTGTTAGGTCCAATTTTATTCTTGGTATACATTAATGACTTAAACAACAACATAATATCTAAATTGAGTAAATTTGCAGACGACACTAAATTGTGTAAAAATATAAGTAGTTTAGACGATATGTTATCGCTTCAGAGAGATTTAGACAGTTTACATCACTGGGAAACTATTTGGCAGATGAGTTTCAATGTTGACAAATGTACAGTAATGCATGTAGGCCACAACAATAATTGTCATCAATATAAGCTTGGTAATGCAGAACTAAAATCATCTATTAAAGAAAAAGATCTAGGTGTCATTATTGATTATACCCTAAAATTTTCAGAGCAGTGTAAATCAACAGCAAATTGTGCTAATCGCACTTTAGGTTTAATTAGGAGAACTATAAAAAGTCGTAATAAGGATGTAATAATTAAATTATATAAAGCATTAGTAAGACCTAAATTAGAATATTGCGTTCAAGCGTGGAGATCTTTTTTAAGGAAGGATATAGAATTTATGGAAAGAGTTCAAAGGAGAGCAACTAAAATGATTGCTGAATGTAGAGGTCAAAGCTATGAATCTAGGTTAAATATATTAGGTCTAATTAGTTTAGAAGATAGACATATCAGAGGGGATTTAATTCAAGTGTTTAAGATAATTAAAGGTTTTGACAATATCGAATGTAAAGAATATTTCAAATTATCAGATTATGCTAGAACTAGAGATCATAGATTCAAAATAATAAAGGTTAGATCCAGATTAGAGATTAGAAGAAATTTTTTCAGTCAGAGAGTTGTCAATATATGGAACGTGTTACCTCAGTATGTAGTAGAGGCAGAGTCAGTGAATGCTTTCAAAAATGGACTAGATAAGTATTGGAAAGAAATACATTAAGTTAATTGTTTGTTTGTGTTGTATAGATAGGCAGGCTGATTGGTCTCATACCTTATGACGGTATTTTGTTTCTAGGTATTCATGTGCGTGGGTAAGGCTTATATGTATATATGTGCGTAGGTGTGTGTATGTGTGTGCATAAGTGTGTATATCTATGTATGTTTTTGAATGTATGAGTATATGTATTGTAATGTAGGCCTATTTTTTCCGATGGTTGATTTGCCTAGAATGTAGTTATATGCATGCATGCATATTTTTTGTCTGTATGTAGATTGATGTGTGTATGTACAGGTGGGTGTGTATGTGAATGTGATGTATGTATATGTGTATATGTGTTTGTATGAGTATATATGTATGAGTTTATGTGTGTGCATAATTTGTTTATGTGTATATATGTATGTGTGTATGTATGTATGTATATATGTACGTACATGTGTATATATGTATATGTGTGTATTTGTGTGCATGTGTGTGTATGTGTGTGTGTATACGTACATAGGGTGTGTATTTGTGTATGTATGTATATGTGTACACTTGTTAAGTGCTCTGAGTGTGTGTTTGTATATGTGTATGTGCATGTGTGGGCGTGAGTGTGTGCATGCGTGTGTACATGCATGGGTGCATGTATGTGTGTGTGTGTTTGTGCATGGTTGTGTACTTGTGTTTGGGTTTAAGTGTGAGATGCTTGTGTGTGTGGGGTGTGTTGGTGAGTGCTTGGTTTTTCTTGTGTTCTTCTTTTTGAAGCCTATCAGCTTGTCAAGGTTTGTATCTTTTCCTTTACGTCTCTATGTATTAAGGTATGAATTTACGTCTAAAACTGGTGTTACAAGTCTTTGTGACTTCCTTAACCAGTATAATTATTGTTAAGTTAAGTTGTTGATAGTGTTGGGACGATTACTTTAGTTAGCATATAAACAAACCTGTCAATGAGGGTGTGGCAAACTAACATCTATTAAACAACGACCTATATTCAAGTTAAATATATTTTAATTCTTTAATGTTATTTTATTTTCTCGCGAAAGTGCCTGTGTATATCCTATTGCTATAGAAACAGTTAGGATTAGTGTTTGATGTTGAATTAAATCTACGTTTATTAGCCCTTAGTTGTTTAAGTTTAAAATAGTCTGATATTTGTTCGTAATTTAATGGCTAGTGACTTATTATCAATGAGACGGAAGTTTGGATAAGTTTTCTATAACTTTAGTTATTGAATATGTGTATAGGATAACTATCTGTTATTTACTGATATTTTATTATGTTATTTTAATATTTTTAATGTATTGTGCTCATGATCGAGGCCGACGTTACTGATATAAGTTATTGGTCTCAAAAAGACTTTTGATGACCTATTTATATGTGTTGTGTCTGCAGAGTGCACGACTGTCTAAGATTGATAAAAATGACAGATAAAAACTGCCTGATTGCGAAATTAGATTGGAGGTTAATCCTGCATTAAAGTTTACAAAAAACCAAAATGGGTCTGTCACTAAGATAAGTATTTTTATAGATATTTTGAATAAATAATTTGTTTCAGGCTTGGTAGAATAATATACTTATGTGGCAGTGTTGATAAATATTTAACAATATTAAAGTTGATGTTAATATTCTAGTCAAGAAGTTAATTAGTTATATGATACCAAACAATCAAGACCAAATAGAATATAGCATTTGTTATCTCACCTGAATCAAAGTCTCCTAGGCTTCTTTCTATTTTCTTGTACTTGTGTCCCTGTCCTAATTTTTAGGGTTAGAGTAGTAGTATGTGGTTATTCCTAACCATAGCTCTACTAAGGTATACATAATATACACCTGTTGAAATCCTACTATGGGGTCTGACCAGGAACATTAACGTAAGAGCTCTTCTGTGTATAATAGCGTATGTAATATTTTTACCTTAATGCTATTGACTGGAGCCAGTGGCAATGTCAGTAAGTTATTGGACTGCGGATCAATATGTGTGGGCTTCAGATCCTGGGCTTGCCTGTCTCTGACATCGCATTTGAGTGAGGAAACTGACGTTAACATTAGCTTTACCAACTTGATTATACATACTGATGGTTGTTATTATTATGTATAATAGCATTAAGGGAAAAATATTGACGTAAAGTCATAAATGAGTGTACTTTCACTTTATCCTGTTAATTAGGCAGTTGATTGAAGTGTTACTCAGTGACTGCTAATAAGTTTCTGAAGTTTAGAATAGACCTCATGAGTACAGATTACGCATATAACTTTAGCATTACTAAGTATATATTGTCAAATTAATCAAGGCTGTCTCATTGGGACTAAGTTACTTTAATGTTAACTGTCGATACAAAATAGGCCAAGTGGTATTACGACTGGGCATTTGCAAAATTTGCCATACATATATATCCTGTCATAAGACACAACAATACAAAGCAGGTGTTGAAAAAAGAATCAGAAACCACTTCAATGTCGCAAATTTTTGAAGCTATAGACTATATTAAGGGGTGGAATTCACTTAGCTTTAGTATGTACTAATTCATTGGTCATTGGAGAGCTCGTGTATTATATAAATAAATACATATATATAATATATGTAGTATATTAATTTATAATTAACTTAAATCTATTGAGCTTTATAATTAATCAGTAGGGTGCAAGGGTTAACAATCTTCATATGCCAATTGAAAATAATTCACTATTTTATTGATAAACATAAAGATTTTATTTATATAACTTGTGCAACACAGGCAATTAAATCAGATACTACACCAGATATATCTTAACTTATAGCTTACAAGAATTTCAATTAAAGCAATTCCTAAAATGGCACAGAATGGATTTAAAAAGGGAGGAATTGATTCTACTAGTCACATTGTTAAGAAAGATTTCATGGCAAAGAGAGCACAGATGAAATCCAGATTCAAGAAGGAAGATTTTAAGAGTCGGTGGTTTGTCCTAACTCCATCAATGTTATCCTATCACGAAGGTTCTGTTGAGGTAAGGTTCTTTATTGGTTCATAAGGGGTGCAAGGTGATAATGGTTGTTTAAGGGTAACTTGAGGGTTCTGTGGCAGGAACAGTTCTCTAAGGGTTCTGTGTAGGCCAGTTTTCTGTAAGTGTTCTTAAAAAGATTCTGTGGAGGTATGGTTCTTTAAGGGTTGTGTGAAGGTAAAAGTTCTTTAAGGGTTTTGCATATGTACTGGTTTTTTAATGGTTCTTCAAGGGTACTGTGGAGACAAGACTGCTGTAAGGGTTCAGTGGATATAACGGTTCTTTAAGAGTTCAGTGGATTTAAGATCAATTGTTAATTTTATAGGTTCCGTGATGGTAGGGGTTCTTTGTTGATTTGTAACAAATTATTATACAATCACAGCATTGCTCATGTCTGGGATCTTACAATGTTTACCATACTATAAAGTCATTCTATGTTATGTTGCATTTGTTCTCTTCTCAATTTTTTAAAATTGCTTGCCTTAACTGACCCAAAAGGTTTCACACTCATTCCTTATTAAATATTTAAGAAGCTGAGGATGCATGGCAAATATTAGATTCTGTAAGTTGTGCACAAATGTCTTCCTTCGTTTGTGCCTGACACACCTTGTTGTTTGTGGCTGACACACCTTGATGTTTGTGGCTGACACATGTTGTTGTTTGTGGCTGACACACCTTGTTGTTTGAGGTTGAAACACCTTGTTGTCTCTTTCAATGCTCAATATTTAAAAATATAATATAGTTTGTTACACCGAATGTTTATATAAACTTTCCTATAGCTTTCAAAAAAAGAGTGAAAGAGAGGTGCATACCTCGTTTCATATTTCATAAGTTTTAAAACTTCCATAATGTTGCTATTCTTATACTTCTCAGTAATTTATTTATTTGTAAATGATTTTGACTATTATTATCTCAGACTGTATAAATGTGTTAAATGTAATGATTGCTTAATTCTATAGGTGTATTCCAATTCATATCATAGTTTCTAGAGGATTTTTCTTAATGGAGCCAAATCGCTGAAGTGTAGGCCTACTGAATTTCATTTCTCACTTCTCAGTTTAAAATTGACCATACAGTATGAATCCTTATCAGTTAATGCTCCAATCACATTGTCATTTGATAAACCCTTTTGCACAAAAACAAGAAACTCAAATGTAGAAATTTTATTAAAAAGCTGGTAAAGCTAAGGTTAACGTCAGTTTCCTCACTCGAAAGCGATGTCAGTGACGGGCGAGCCCAGGATTTGAACCCGCATAAACTGATCCGCGGTCGAGTATCATACCGACTTCGCCACTGGCTTCAGCCGATTATTATCTTTGGCATTTATCACTTGAGGTCAAATTGGTCATTATCTTAGCAGGGTAGGTAGCCTGACTATTTTATATCTAAACATTGTCATATGCAGATTCATAATGTAATTAACTTTTAGAGACCGTAAATGGCTACATGATAATAACATTTAAAGCAAGAGTGGATTGAAATACTAATGGTTTGTGGTTTTCTAATAATAATAATAATAATAATAATAACAATCAAGGTTTAACGTCCGTTTCCTCATCCAAGGATGATGTCAGGGACGTCCCCACAGTAAGGAACCCTGTTGTCATCAAAGCAGTCACTGTTTCTTTGGATTGGCTTTTACGCTTTAATTATGATATACTCTTAGCTAAACGTGTAGTACAAAAGAATGTGCATTCTGAGTTAACTGACTGTTTAAATTAATTAGTGATTTGTAATTATTGAATTTTTTCATATATTGATTAATATAGCGTTTGACTTAATTTTAGAGGCCTACCATTGATTGTAGACTGTATTGCAGCAATTAATTTTGGTTTAATTTATTTAATATATCTCATGCCTGATTTATTTCTTTTATCCCCTTATTGGGTTGATGAATGATTGAAATATTGATTGATTGATTTCAAGGGTGGAGTAGGAAGAATGAAGGGTCAGGTGCTTGTTGCAGATATTATAATAGTTGATGTGGTCATGGCTGAAGCATTCAAGAATAGAGCTAATGCTTTTCAGGTAGCTATCTGCAACTCTCTCTCCCTCTCGCTCTCTCTCTCTCCCTCTCTATCTCTCTCGTTTCTTCTCTCTCTCTCCCTCTCTCTTTCCTTCTCTCTCTCTCTCTTTTTTCTCTCTCTCTAACTTTCCTTTGCCCTCTCTCTTTTCTTCTTTCTTTCTCTCTCTTTCTCTCTCTCTCTCGCTCTCATTCTCTTTCTCTCTCGTTTTCTCTTTTTTCCTTTGATGAAGTGATGAGTTAGCGTTATTGCCATCATTCTTAGAAAATTGACTTCCCACAACTTCTATGGACGAGCTATAACATCGACTATAATTGTCTCAATTACACACACATTGATGAGACAGCAAACAGTCTGTATAAGCTGGGCTCTGCTGTGGTGTAGAGTTTAATAAACTTCCTTGATATTACTGCTCTGTATGCTAACCTTGCTGTACTATTATGGGCTGCAGCAGTGAACAGGATCTTGTGTCATAATTTTCAACATCTTCTGTTCGTTCTAATAAAATTACAGTTGTACCATTTGTGTACTTATAGTAGGCCTACTTACAGTACGTCTGTACGTATGTACTATACTTTAACGCTGGATACAAATATGTCAATTAATATTGTTATAATGTATCTTTAAATACACCTGAAGTAGTATTACTGTTGTATATGCGGACCTTTCGAGAATAGACCAGTCTTAAACTTCACTTGTCATAAGAGGCGACTAAATAAGAACTAAATATAACGAGAATCTACCTCAAAAGCCGTATTTTCCCATGTTGAAGGCTACTTTAGAACTTGTAAAGGCTTGGACTGAGATGGGATCATTCTTTGAACAGCGGAGTCCTCTTTTACTGTGGGTGAAAACAGATGGAATAGGAATATGTACTTTAGACCAGCTACTTAACCGAACACTAGAGAAATAGAGTGAGAATGATAGAAAGGAAGGGAGAGAGAGAGAGAGAGTAGGTACTAATATGGTTCGTCATAGTATGATTGCTAAATCACGACCGGTTTCGCAATTACTATATTTTCTAGTTGTAAATTTCTTCTAGTAAGCTTCTCTACAGGCATTCGATTGTTTTTCATAACATCAGTCCTGCTTTTCTACTCGTTGATATTTGAAAACTTGTTCTCATCTGTCCAGAAGCCATGAGTTACGACTAACACTTATACTTCTTTCTTTAATATCTCTGCATTTGCGACTGGTTTTCTGCATTTTGAATTTCTGGAGTTTAGTGCCATTAAGGGACATTTTTTGCTCTTCAGTTGGCCTTAGACTTCATAGCATTCGATGTTGTCATAGACAACAACAATACTTTAGTTTTATATTGTATTAGATTGTATTGTATTGAATTTGATTGCAGTGCATTGTTTTGTATTAGGATAAAATATAAGATGTGTTGTCTGTGCTATATTGCACTGTATTTTTCTGTATTGTATTGAATTGTACTGTACTGTACTACTGTACGGGACTGTATTTAATTTAATTTATATTATTGTATTGTATTAATTAGAGATGTTGAATTCATTGTTCTTCCAGTTCTATTTCTTACCCAGCAATTCACTTTTGAAGAAGACCTTGGACTCATTTTGGGCCATCATTTATCAAAGTTATATTATGCGACCTTTAAAGTACTTTAGTCGTGTTTGACAGAGTTTGACGTAATATCAGCTAATTATGCCACTTACGGATTACGCATCAGATGTGTAATCGAAGAGTTTGATGTAATTACTGGCTCAGAAAAATTACCAACATGTCAATTTCTTGTCGCACTCAGTTGAAACATAATTTAGTAATCCCATTATAAATTTAAAAATTGCCTGTTTCGGATTCACATCTCTACTAAATATATTCTGTCACACTCAAAATAGCAGCGAACTAGACAGAGTAGTTTACTTGATAATAAAGAAATGGACATTTCGAAAGTTTGCGTTGTTGAAGTCTATGGCATGATACCAGTGATGCTATGTTATGTTACCAGTGATGCTAGTTAGCTTTTGAGTTGCTAACTTTAAGTTGAACTCACGTTTTGAGTTAGAGCATTAGTTTAATTCAATTATTTAGCTCAGTTAAGATGTGAGTTTAACATAAACTTTTGAGTCATTAGCTCATGGAGTTAGTTAACTCAGAAAATACAACTGACTGTCACCTGTGCAATGACTCACCTGTGCACTGATTGTCACCTGTGCACTGACTGTCACCTGTGCACTGATTGTCACCTGTGCACTTATTGTCACCTGTGCACTTATTGTCACCTGTGCACTGACTGTCACCTGTGCACTGATTGTGCAGGTTGTGTACAAGGTGGTGAAGGAGGGACTTGAGGACGTCTTCTCGCTCTACATCATGGCTGTGCATGAGCAGCAGATGCATGACTGGATAAACGCCCTTAGGCAAGGTTAGATAGGCTCCATTAATCAATCAATTAGTGAATTGCACTGTCTCTTTGGTAATCAGTCGTTCATAAAGTCTTTAATAAAATGTATAAAATATTAATAATCATCATCATCATCTTCCCTTAAATCCCAGCTTAACTAGGGTCGGGATACGAATAGACCTGATCCATTAGTTACAGTTTTTGTAGAAAACTAATAAAATTGAAGTGATTTTATATGAATTAGTATGGCAGTGTTAGCCTTTAGGAAAGCATGCAGATGTTTTACTGGAGAGATGACATAATGTAAAGTTAGAGAGAAGAGTTTATTTTGTAACCACACGCAAGCCACTACAATGTTACAGTTATGTAACGTTACAGTTATAATGTTATCAGTTAATTAAAGCCCAAAATTACATATGAATTCATTTCAGAATGAACATTTCAGTCACAACCATAAACAGCATATGATTAATAAGATGTCTACTCTATCTATGGGCCAGCTAGCAGCTCTATTATGTATTTGATCTGAAATATAGTCCACCAAGTCAGCGACTAGTGCTATGTAGTTGGTTACCTCATTGACTACCAGTTCTTCAATCAATCAATCAGTAAGAATTTAACTTCCGGTTCCTCGCCATAAGGCAATGTCAGGGACGTCTTAGACTACCAGGTGTTACCATATCTTTACTGTTTATTAGAGAACCATTGAAATAATATTATATGAGGTGATTTTTCAGAGACATTTACTTTGTTTTAATATACGTGTATAGCATAATGTACTTACTGTGTTTGTTGCGGCTATGACTCTGTCCTGTAAATATTTTAATATTAAATCTCTCCAATACATATTAAACAGAAGTGCGACGTGTTGTTTAGTAATTATCTTGTAAAGCATTTGATAAATCTTAAAAGTGTTATACTATTCATGTTTCCGTAAAAAATGAATTTTCCCTATTGATTATTGTGCTTGTAGATTAATTATTGTGCTTCGATTTATTTTTCATTTTTTATTTTTTATTTATTCGAGCTATAAACTATCTTTATATTATAATTATGAATGTTTGAGACCGTTTAAGTATTTCTGCTTAATTACATGTTATTTTATTTGTCAATTTCTATATTCTGCAATAGACTTAAACTCTTTCCCACTATATATATTCTAATTTGTTTATTCAGCCTCCCATTCTTTGCGCGTATTTGTACAAATCGTTGATGAGAATCAGCTTGTAATGGTGTTTAGTATTATTATAATATTTTATATATATATTTTTTAGTTATTACTTTTAGTATTGCTATTAATTCTATAATATAATTAATACCAATCATATAAGAATAATAATAATAAATTAATACTATAATAATTTTAATAAATAATTATAATTATAATAATTGTAATAATTATAATATAAATAACTGTAATTATAATAAGCACAATAATTTAACAAATAATAATTTACTAAGGCGATCTTTGAAGGTACTCTTAATATAATTTAAGCTTAGTTTGATAGTTACTATAATAATTATAATAAATTAATATTAACAATTCTATTTATTATAGAATTGTTAATATTAATATTTCAATTGGTAGTAATATTAGTGTTAATCAAACTTTATTTAATTTAACTTTTATTTAATTGCTAAATTAAATAAATTAAAATTGTTAAATTCTTATTGATTGATTGATTAAATTTAACTTTTATTTAATTGCTGGGGCTATTACTAAACATTTTGTAGTATGTCATGGCCGTGTTTAATTGCTAAGGCTATTACTAAACATTTTGTAGTATGCCATGACCGTGGTTGCGAGTTCTCTGAAAAGTATCACCCGGGTATTTGGATGCACAATCAGAAACCCATGTTATACAGTTGCTGTCATATTCTTAATCAGAGGGTTTTGGGGTGCATTGCTTCTACTCCAATAACTGCCATCAGCTCCCCAAACGATGTAGCACCCCCTCCTTCCAGTACTGCACCCCGTTGGGGGCATAAAGAAAATTCTAGAAGTGGAGGGAAGCCCCCTGCCGTGCCTCCCTCCCCCTTACCCCTCGCCGGACCCCCCACTTTGATAGAGAAGCCAGGTCGTGTCCAACCAGAGGCGAAACCGAGAGGTTTGTGTTTTTATTCTTAAGAGCTGTGATGCATTGGTTGTCGTGTGTGAATTTATAAAGTTATAAAGCATCATCATCATCATCTCCCCTTTAATCCCAGTTTAACTAGGGTCGAGGTACGAATGGACCTTCTCTACTCTTCGTTGTCCCATTCCATATCAATATCTCTTCCATTCATTTTATAAAATTTTGTAGCATTTTCTGGAGCCTAGGCGCTCACCAACCCTATCTGACGGTGGTTTGGATCCAAAATCTGATTGAAAAAATTTAATTAAATAAATCATTATTGTAAAATTTCTTTCCACCTGAGAACTATATTATTATATGATTAATAACATTGATGCTATTGATTTCATTTTCAATAATATTGTTCGTGTTAATTGCGGCAATACGTTAATTTAAACTCAAAATAGCAAATGTAATTTAGCTTGGCATTTACAATAATGTAAAAACTCTAACTTGTATCTATATTATGGTTATTGAATGAAATTATATGATAAATATAAATGATTCAATTTAAACACGTGATGATTATTAGAAGTCAAAAATTATATTTTATAGATTAATGATTTCCGATTAATCAATTATTCATAGCTCAACTTCTTTAATCAATTAAGAAATTTTACAATCGGAAATTTTTTATAATTTAATTAAACTGAATTAAACTTCTAAATAAAATAAGTAAATTTAATTCTGTAACGTTAGATCTGGCCTATTGAAGTTCTAAGATTTTTTATGTTTCGCTGATTTCCATTTATTCGTTTCATATAATTACGTTCCATACTGTGTTAATTACTAGTACTATTAGTACAATGACAAAATACTCAATACTAAAATAATATAGTAGTAATAAATAATAAAATAATAAAAAATAAAATAATATAGTAGTAATAGTTATCGTTATTAATCTTTAAAATTTCCTTTTATCATTTAGTAATATAGTGTTCTACAATATTATCGACACTGAGGTGGCTTCTTTTTGCCTTCCTCAGCTACTGTGTCGACTCAATGCGACCCAATAACTTACGACCCAATAGTATATATGACTATTCTGCAGTTAGTCGAATACACATTTAATAAATTTTTATATTATTTATATTTATTATTTATTTATTATTTAATACACATTTTTATAACACATTTAATGTGTAATAGTCATACTTTATTTCTTTAATAATTAATGTTAACGATATTTGCTTCATTTTTATTTATTGATTACAAATTTCTTCTTCAATACTTTGGCTTGAGTTAACTTTTGTCATAATTTCACTTTGTGAATTTTATTTATAATTTCATGTATAGATTAAAATTAATGTTCAAATACTGAATTATGTTGGAAAAAATGCGAAACTATCAAACCTCTGCAGAATTGCACGTTTCATTTACAAGTTGATTACTGCAGATATTGAGAAAGCAATGGGGAATCAACTCAGAAATAATTTGGACGAGTTGGTATAAATGTTAAAATACTTTGAAGTTCTGCTTTTTGTCTCTGGACTAATTTTTATTATCCTTGTAGTGTCATCTGTAGGGGATAGAACTTCTCATATTGTACCAACCAGGGAGGTTAGATGGCTTTATTATTACTCTATGGTACCAACCATATGGTATAGGGGACGAATGAGATAAGAAAATTGTCCTTCTACTAATCGACTTCAGGCATTTATACTCTCATATACCTACTCACATAGATGATGAGTTTTAGATATTGCCTTGAGTTTTTATATGAACCCCTGTAAGTTCTAATATTTCTATTAAATTAGTTATTTTAAGAACACCAGTAATTTATAATATTTTCATTAAATGACTTATTGAATTGTTTCAGCCATTGGTACTGCAGATCGCGGTAAACCTCCCCCTCCGGTTCCTACAAAGGTTTTATATTCCTTACTTAAACTGTTTCCTATGAGCATTGCCATGTGTTCAAGACATTTTCTGCGATTTGTGCAGAAATTTAAATTATTAAATTTAAACCTCATCTTTGACTTCCGCTGGTGTTTGAATATTCAACTATATGATGTGGCTGGAGCCAGTGGCGAGGTGGGTAAGACACTCGACCGCGGATCAGTAGCTGCGGGGTTCAAATCCTGGGCTCGCCCATCACTGACATTGCTTTCGAGTGAAGAAACTGATGTTACCCTAGTTTTACCAGCTTTTTACTTAATTCTTCTTTGGCGGTGTATAAGTGATATTTGTAACAAGTGTATTATGCACATTCGCTTACGATCGTGCCTACTTGTAATGGATCGATATTGAGCCTTTGTGCAATATTTTTAAGTCTTAAGATGTTTGGCTAATGCTGTTAAAAATCCTACGTAAAAGAAGTTATTAATATAAATCTATTAATATTCATATTATTATTTCAAATTAGAATCAGAATCATATTTAGTTCACTTCAGGTAACATTCAGCCATACACAAGAGAAGCGTGTAGATATAGTGAGCTAGTACACAGACCTCCAAGTAATAATAATAATAATAATAAAGGTTTAACGTCCGTTCCTCATCCAAGGAGAATGTCAAGGACGTCCCCACAGCACACATCACTACAGATCAATTCACCCAAACCAATCTACAAAATATATGTACTGGGGAGAGAATATACTAACATGTTCCAAGGCTCTAAGATGTTCCCCGAACATTCATGTATACGTATGCATAGCTAAAATTTATTAGAGCATTTAAAGACTTGAAAAAGCCACATGACGTACAAATTAAGTACTCGATACCGTGAAATCTAAGTCAGTCGCATCCTCTGCATATTATAATAATCATAATAATGACTATAATATTATAATATATCATAATTCAGTATATATTGGCCTACTGATGAGGTAGATTATGGTGAAAACTTTGCGTATGGCTAAACTGAGTTGAACGTCGTTTTCTTTTCGTGACAGAAGAGACGAGACTAAACTTTGAACCATCAATCTTCTTATCTCATGGTCTAAAATGCAATCCATTTTGGACGTGGTTCAACTTTGTGTATTGTGATCCTATTTCACAGTTTAGACTTGTGGATTTTATTTAGATATCAAGCTGTGGTCACTGTTTACTAGCACTGGGAGATGTTAATAAATAAATCTCTCACTGTTTTCTAGCACGAGGAAATGCTTTATTAATAAATCTTGCGATACCTCCTAACTTTCTGAAATGAATCTGACTATAGTTCAGTCTCTTAAATAGCGTATTTGAATTGTTTTGATTGTTTTGCAGCCCATTCTAGTAGAGGGTACGAAATATGGCAAAGTGGTAGCAGTGCATGAATACCAGTCCAATGCTCCTGATGAACTTGATCTTACAATGGTATAGTATATTACACTGCCATTCCTATGCACTGTGTATTTTGGACTTGTATTAGATTATCCTGGACAAAATGAAATTGAGCATTTGATGTTATTTAGAATCCCACAATTTCAAATTGTATAAAAATGCTTTGCAATTAACCAAATGGAATGATCAAGATATAGGCTTCAATGCAGGTATGTGGGACATCTTTTCTGATGAAATTACTTTATTGATCTATAGAGTAATCTTTATGGAGCCTGATGAAATAACATTATTAGAAATGTGTGGACGTCTTAATCTGCTGTCAAACGCTAAACCAAAGAGCTACATGTTCATAAACTATTGGCAGCTGTTTAAAGTAGAAATATGTAATTTAGTGATATGACCACGTTGGTGATAATGCCCTGCTATACACGATGTAACTTTTAAAAGTTGTATCGTAATTCTTTAAAGTTTTTTCCTCATTTAATGGTGCTTTAACTTATGAAAAAAGTTAATTTCTTTTAAAGAACTAACTATACGTTAAGTCCTAGTTAATACCTAATTCGCTGATTGAATTATTGGCTGGATGTATTATTGATTGATTGATTGATGTATTGATTTATTGATATATTGATAGATTGATTGTTCGATTAACTTATTGATGACTGGTTGATTGATTAGTAGTTTGGTTAATTGCCTGAATGATATTCTGATTAATGAATAGTTTGATTGATTAATTAATTGCATGATTTTAACTGAAAAAAAGCTAAGCTAATGTTAACGTCAGTTTCCTCACTCGAAAGCGATGTCAGTGACGGGCGAGTCCAGTATTTGAACCCCGCACATACTGATCCGCTGTCGAATATCTTACGGACTTCGACACTGGCTCCAGCCAGATTTGTTGATTTTTAGATCAATTAATTGATTGCCTGACTTGACAGACTGACTTGACTGATTGATGATTGTATTTAGAACGAAGAGTTTGATCTATTGGAAGAATTTAAAGAACACTGTTGGTTGCGTGTACGAAACCGGAGCAGGTTTGATTTTTTAAAACTGGTTTTTATCGTTTATTAAGTTATTTCTTTTTTGATTTAACTGATGTTTTGTTTTGACTTGAGACTCGAGTTATTAGTTGAAGTGTTTGATGGAATTACCATTGGTTTTATAGATGTTGCTGATAATAAGCTTAAATCATAAAGCTTAAAGCCTATGTTAGCGTCAGTTTGTCTCTCGAAAGCGATATCAGTGACGGGATAGTCCAGGATTTGAACCCCGCCCATACTGACACGCAGCGAGACATCTTACTAACATGGGCACTGACTCCAGCCAAAGCATTCAGAGTGGGTTTGGTAAATAGTCAAGATTTTGAGTTAACAGATATTACACGAGTGGGATTTTATATACATCTCCGGAAGTGAAAAACCGACGTTGAAGCGCTGTCTCGAACTCGCGACCTCTCGTTAGAGAGTCGAGCTCTCTACTACTGCGTCACGTGGCGTTGTAGTAGGATATGTTATATATTGGTAACTATATTTATCTCTCTCAGTGCACTGCCTACTGGCAGGTCCATCGTATGTAACGCCTCCACTTATCTCTATCTTCCGTTTTCCTCACCATGTCCACATACGAGTGGATCTTTAAATCATCTAACATTCCTTTTGATATACCATTATTTTTGGAGGGATTCTGCATATACACGAAGCGGTCCCTCTATGCCTTCCTCAGCTTCGACTAACAGTTATAGGGCAGGGGCGTCATTCCCTGAGGACACTATTCTGTTTACCCATCGTATTATATAATATATCATAACTCAGTTAACTGGTTTATCATACCAGTAATGGCATATCATACATATGACACCAGTATTATCATGGGGTGTGGTATGCAATTACTCTTTAGATAGATCAGTTGACTGGCTTCACTGGACTCCAGATATAGAGAGTTGACGGTAGTGTAGTTGTAATGATTCTAAAGAGGCTTTTGTTTTCCTATGGACCTTGACTTGAGCGAAAACATAATTTCACAACTTCGTTAAAAATTATCATTTCGTTGGAATCATACTGAAAAATCTTTTATTTGTTTTATATTTGGTTATTATGTCTAATTATTGGCCAGTGAAATGTTATGGCTGCAGATTTTCCAGCTTTAATTTCATTCAGTAAAAATATTTCTTTGTAAAATTCAATTGCTCAATTTGTAAATTATTTTAATTAGATATTGAATTAATTTAATTTTTAATTTTTTTTGTATTATTGTGTGGCTCTCAATTGTATGGCAGTTAAATAAATTTTTAAGTATTATATTATATACTCATTATATTTAAAATATGTTTTAAAATTTAGATTCTACGCGTTCGCACGTTATCACTGTTTTTTTTTTTTAAACTTTCTAATACAATTGTGGCGTTATCAATCTAAACAACTAATCACCCCTGTTGTTGTTAGGCATATGGTTTCCTGTTTAGTGCGTTAAGTTACAGTTATTACATGCCAGTTATTACACGCAGAGATCAGGTTTCCTGACGTGTGATCATTTAATATAACCGAAGCGCAAATTTAATAGCAAATTAAGCAGACATTATTCCCCATTCACGGATATTTCATTATTACCGGTCTGAACATTTATTACCGGGTTTGTTGGTAAGATGCGCGACAGTAGATCATTAGGTGCTGGGTTTAAATCCTGTGCTGTCCTCGTCATATTCATGCTGTTCGAGCAGGAAACTGACGTTAAACTTGGCTTTATATTTTAGATTTTTAGATTTTTACGATGACACTGAAGGTCATCGGTTGGTAAGTGAAAACTGACGTTATATTGTTGTTATATATATATAGTATTTATATTATTGGTATTCATATTGTTATGTTATTATTGATATTCCTTTATTATATTTCACTAGCTAAACTAAGCTTGAAGGGATGATGATGATGATGATGATGCTATTCATATTTCAAAGCTAATTATATTACGTTTGGACTTTATTTATTGCTTAATTTGCAGACCAACGGGTCACTTTTTTGCTTTATTTGCAGACATACGGGTCACATTTATTGCATTATTTGCAGACAAACGGGTCACATTTGTTGCTTTTATTTGCAGACAAACGGGTCACATTTATTTCTTTTATTTGCAGACAAACGGGTCACATCTATTGCTTTATTTACAGACAAACGGGTCACATTTATTGCTTTATTTACAGACAAACGGGTCACATTTATTGCTTTATTTGCAGACAAACTTATGACATTTATTTCTTTATTTGCAGACAAACGGGTCACATACCCTCAACGTTTGTAACTCTCGTTCAGTCGTCAGTCACTGCAGCTGAGAGCAATGCAAATCATCTCGAGGAATACCAGTTAGTAACGTGAAACGTTCCTCTATTATAAAATATTGACCAGTTCATTGAGCTATTTACTGATCGGTCTTCTTCTTCTAGTACTCTGCCTAACGGCATGTCCATGGCATATAACTCTTCCATCTAATTCTATACTCAGCCTTCCTTTTTATCTCTATATATGAATTTGTTATCAGATCATCCAACATCCCATTTCTCCATCTTCATCTAACTATTTGCCCTGCATTCTTCCTTTTGTTACATCTTTTATCAAACCATACCCCCTTATAATATGTCCTATCCAGCTTTTTGTTCTATTTCTTATCACATTTATTAACTGTCTATCTGTGCCAACTATTTCAAGAACTTCCTCATTCGTAATTTTGTCAGTTCAACTAATCTTTTCCATCCTTATTCATGACCACATTTCCAATGCCTCTAGTTTCCTGATATCTTCTTTCTTTATTGTCCACGTTTCACATCGGCGCGGAAGTGTAGACCACAACGGTGTACTGATATGTTTTATCCGCTATGTTATATTGTATATATTGTAACATATTAATGCCTTAATAATAACTAACAAATAGTAATTAATTCCTGCTATGTTAATTTACTATGTGTGCATAAATAACAATTTTTGCTCAGAGAAAAATTATTGATTTCAGGCATCTTATTGCTCGTAAAAGATTCAGGGAGTATAAGATGCTTTTTAAGGTACCCCGAAACCAATTAGGTTTTCCCCTTTTGTGAAGGTACTAACTAGTTGGCCTATGGAATTCTCTTTATTTAGAGCAAAATCATACTTTGAGTATTATTGATATACGGATGTATATTTTCAAAAACGTTAGCAGATTTAATCTCACATATATAATAGGTGTAACTATATAAACTGGCTGAAAAATGTGTTTAAATACTTAATTAATGTTTTTGATGATGTAACGATCGATTTATGTAATGATTAATCGACAGAGTAATTAATTGATGGACTGATCGATTAATTGATGGATTGATTGACTGATTGATTGAGTAATTAATTGATTGATTGATTGATTGATGTATGGATTGATTGATTTGACTGATTGATAAATGGATTCACTGATCGATCGATCGAACAATCGATTGATTGATTGATTAATTTATCGCTCGATCCATCGCTTGATTGGTCGATCGACTGACTGACTGATTGCTTGAACGATCGTTTGCTTGATTGACTGATTGCTTGATCGATTGATTGATCGATTGATTGATTGATAGATGGTATTACGCGGACACGACGCGGCCCCAGGCTGAGAAGCGGTTGAAGGAGGACGGGAGGGAGGGGTGCTTCATGGTGCGGGAGGCGAGGAGATCAAACACCTCCTCCTACTCTCTCTCCCTACTCGCTCGTAAAACACCCACGTAAGTTAAGCTGCTTAGCATCTGTTTCTATACCACAATAGACACCTCTTCCTACTCTCTCTCTTTACTCGTCCGTAAAACACCCACGTTAGTAAAGCTGCTTAGCGTCTGTTTCTCTATACTGGCTGGAGCCATCAGATGATCAGTATGTGCGAGGTTCAAATCCTAGTTTCTGAAGAAAAGACCAACCGTGGACTGCACATGTCGTAGAAGACGACAGAACTCTGAGATACAAACCAACGTCAACGAAAGGGCATTTGGTTGGTGAGCGCCTATGCTCCTGAAATTGATACAAAATTTTCTATATTCCGACCCATGGGTAAACTGGGATTCAAGGGAAGATGATGCAGTTGATATTAAAGTTGATAGATTTATTGATTGATTGCTTGACTGATTGATAGATTTATTGATTGATTGATTGCTTGATTGATTGATTGATTGATAGATCTGAGACAGAACAGATAGTCAAACATTACCATGTTAAGGTTGGACCAGACGGAAAGGTTTATTTCGCGGATAGGCACGCTTTTGAGACCATACCTGAGCTGATTACATACCATCAGAGAGATGCCGGAGGTATATGTGCCTCAAGTTATGTTTATACCTATGTGTATATATGTATGTACTGGCTGGAGCCAGTGGCGATATCGGAAAGATATTCGACCGCGGATCAGTATGTACGGGGTTCAAATTCTGGGCTCGCCCGTCACTGACATCGCTTTCGAGTGAAGAAACTGCCGTTAAATTAGCTATAGCTATATATTTATACACGTGTATGTTTACGAGTGATGTGTTCAGTTTGTGTGCATATTATGCGATGATATGCTTATAAAGTTTTTACTATTTAAGTTTAAGGATTGTTGAAGGTCTATTCGTATCCCGACCCTGGTTAAACTGGGACAGTAAGGAGAAGAAGATGATGATGATGATGATGAGACTATTTAAATTGCTTCTCCACTTGTTTTGTTGTTGGAGTTTGTAATGATATGTGATAATAGTTTTATTCATCTTGTTTAGTCTCTTTCTGGTTTCTGAAATTGTTTTGCTTGCATAATAAATTTTATTTACTGTATGTGTCATATATTGTAGGCGTATGTTTTTATTAGAAAAACCAAAGGGTATTGTAACCCTGTTGAGATCAATACACGGCAAAAAATTACGTTTAATAACATCTAATGGTAATTCTTCGTGTCAAGTAATTAACTAAGTATAAGGAATAAGGAACAGTGAAAAAAATGTTGAATCAAAATTAATGCGAAATATTCGGCCAATATTTCAAATCAAAATAAAAAGAGATTTTGAATTTACATAATAAACATAATAATTTCTACTTTCAAACAACCCATGTCTATCAGTATGAGATATATACTTTTATATAGTCTCTAATTATTTGTTTTATTATTGATTAACGAAGTTTATTGCCTAAAGCAGGATTCACTTGGCAGTACTGTAATGTCCTCCGATAGAATATTTTGTACTACATATTTTTATACAATTTTCTCTAACCATACATAGTTTGGTGCAGTGTACCAGTAGATTAGCTGACGTAGTTGTATTAGAACTATAATTCAAATTAGCTTATTTTATAAGTGTTTGTTATGAATTTTGTTTCTCTAGATTGAATCACCTAGTAAATTACGAGAATCCAGTATAAAATAGTTAATTTAAAAAAGTGGGCAAAGTAATTAATACATTTTAAAAGAATATTAGTAACCTTTTGTTACAGAATTTGTAATTTACTGCATTTATTGACATTCTCTGGTAACTTAGTGATTAAATTAAAGCAAAAAGCTAATGTTAGTGTCAGTTTCATCACTCGAAAGCGATACCAGTGACATGCGAGCCCAGGATTGGAACCCTTCACATTCTGATTCACAGTAGAATATCTTAAAGTTATAGTACCTAAACTGCTTTTGTTTACTTTATTGTTTACCATTCCTAAATTAGTTTATTCTGCCAATTATTTCAGGGCTGGTAACGAGGTTGCGATTCTCACCCGATGTTCAAGAGAAACTGACATTAGGTACGTGTTATGTGTCAATACGTGTTGTGTGTCAATACGTGTTATGAGTCAATATGTGTTGTGTGTCAATACGTGTTGTGTGTCAATACGTGTTGTGATGTTGTGAGTCAATACGTGTTGTGTGTCAATGCGTGTTGTGTGTCAATACGTGTTGTGTGTCAACACGTGTTGTGTGTCAACACGTGTTGTGTGTCAATACGTGTTGTATGTCCATACGTGTTAAGAATCAGTTGATTTCACGATTCTTCTAACTTCCATTCTCTTACATTGTATATTTGCATAAGCAATATCTTACAGTACGGGTTCAATGTCATTTTATCATTGTAAACTTTACGATTAAATCTTCTAATTCACCGAATGACAATGCAAGACAATGACCTGTTAACTCCAGTCCTTAGATACTTGTTCATGATACATTTTTCTTAATCAGTCTGCTAAAGCAGCAATCCTTAAGCATTTGGTTTTGCCTATTGGACAGGATTCCATGAATAAGATGTTTGCTTTTCTTTTGAATGATTGATAGGTATATATAATTAAATGTTTTCTTTTGAATGGTTGATAGGTATATATAATTAAATGTTTTCTTTTGAATGATTGATAGGCATATATAATTAAATGTTTGATGCATTTATGTTCATTGATATGATGTTTGCATGAAGTGTCTGTATGCTGTGATCTGTATACTATTTCTTTCTTATATTTTTTATTTTAGTTCTAATAAACAGCATTGATCAGGAAGTAAATTACTCCCATTGCCTTTTCTTTAATGTTGCTCTGAGCCTAGAATAAACATGGTTCTGAAGTTATTTTCCATTGCCTCCGTTCAGCTCCTACTTAGTGACCTCTTGCAATACGCTTACGGTACCTCCTGCTTTCATCCCGATGCAACATGGACGCTGTATGTAATGTATTAAGTGTATTGCGTTTTATTAATTGTATTATCAGCTTTTATTGATACATAGATATTTCATTGTATCATAGCTATTTCATTGATGTCATTGCTATTTCATTGATGTCATTGCTATTTCATTGATGTCATTGCTATTTCATTGATGTCATAGCTATTTCATTGATGTCATGGCTATTTCCTTTATCTATTTGATATTTGTGCAGATTGTAAGGAGATTGATCCTAAATTACTCAAATACCAGGAAGTATTGGGCAGTGGCCAGTTTGGCGTATGTATTCATCTTTGTTATTGCAATTCCTTAATGGAAAATTTATATAGAAAAATAAGTTTGTCGAATTCGAAGATTGTTTGCATTTCGTAGATATGAGAACTATGGCAATATATATTTTTTTTAATAGTATTGATTGTTTCGTATCTGCTGCTAAAGTATGTTTAACTATAGCATAAAATGTTTTTTTTAATACAAAATATTAAGACGTTTTTTGTGCTTAATATAAAATAAAGAATAAAAGAGATCCAAATTGTTACATCAGTTTGGCTAGAAATCAGATACTGAATTAGATCCTTCATTCATATTGAGAAATTTTCTTCAATTTTTTATTCTTTCTCTACCGTTATCCAGCAAACAAATCAGTGTTTAAATTTGTATTTTGCTTGTTTACTATTTTAAACAGGATACTATATATGAGTTCTCTATTATCCGTGTAATCTTATTCCTTTGTTAGGTGGTTCACAAGGCTGTATACGATGGAAAGATTATAGTAGCGGTTAAAGAGATGAAAGAAAACTCCATGTCAGAGAGCGATTTCATCAACGAAGCCAGTATAATGCTGTTAGTTCGTCCATTGTTTATCTCAAACGAATCTTTGCGTAGTTGGATATCTTTTTTGTAATAAAATATTCGTTAGTGGTGGAGTAATTTAGGATCATTTGAGCAAGCCAACTTACCTTAATTTCTGTATTATAATTCCCGTCTACTTTCTATATGCTTATTGTGAAGTTAGTTAGCAGGAGCAAAGTAAATGCAATTAAACAGAAAGTTTAAAAAGAGTTAATTTTAAAAGAATGCCACATTATTGCATCAGATTGTCTAGAAATTGGATAGAATGTGGATTAAAAGAGTTAACGGACGTTAAACCTTTATTATTATTAATATTATTATTATTTTCTTTCTTTTATTGCCCTGGGCTGTATAAGGCCCTGGTCTAAAATATAAGATAAAAGAAAGACTTTATTTAATTAAAAGAAAGATGAAAAAATATTTAAAATAGTTCTTCTACGCTCTGGGCTTATTATTATTATTAGTTTTGATGGAAAGTAAGTTTAGTTTTGTTCTTGTTTCAGAGAGTTACGTCATGACAATCTCGTATCTCTCTACGGCGTGTGCACAGCTCAGAAGCCTCTTCGTATCGTCACTGAATTCGTTATGTATGGTACGTTTACATATATAAATTTCTTACTTTGGACTGACTTTTTGGATTTTGGAATTTGCCCCGTTTTTGGACCTTCTTTTTGCTTGCCGGCATGATTTTGTCTCAATAGTGCTCGATGTTGTCATTGATGACTGTAGCACTTTAATTGTTGTTATTTTCTGTTATAGTCATCCTAAATTACTCAACCAATCTCTCTATCTATCTCTCTATCTTCATATCTAGGACCTTACTTCTCCTCAGCACATTTCTTTTGCAGATTATTTTGGGTTAATTGATCTGTAGTGATGTGTTCAGCGGGACGTCTCTGACATCATCATTGCATGAGGAAACGGACGTTAAACCATTATCATTATTATTATTATTATTATTATTATTATTAGAGTTAGTATTATTATTTTTTATAATATTCCTATCACTGTCTATTGCACTACCTAAATAGCATATTCATTGACTTCTAAAATTTAAAAATTAGCCTCCAAACATTTGACATGGCACTTTCATAGCTTCTTAATGATCTAAACAATCTAATTGTTACCACTCGAGTGAAATTTATGATAGATTGATGCTCTCTGTTTAGTCGCAGGAGCACTGTTAAGCTATCTAAAGCGACACAAGCATAAGCTGCAGATAATACATTGATTTATCTGTAGGAGCATTGTTAAGCTATCTAAAGCGACACAAGCATAAACTGCAGATAATACATTGATTTGTCTGTAGGAGCACTGTTAAGCTATCTAAAGCGACACAAGCATAAACTGCAGATAATAAATTGATTTATCTGTAGGAGCACTGTTAAGCTATCTAAAGCGACACAAGCATAAGCTGCAGATAATACATTGATTTATATGTAGGAGCACTGTTAAGCTATCTAAAGCGACACAAGCGTAAGCTGCAGATAATACATTTATTTGTCAGTAGGAGTACTCTTAAGCTATCTAAAGCGACACAAGCATAAGCTGCAGATAATACATTGATTTATCTGTAGGAGCATTGTTAAGCTATCTAAAGCGACACAAGCATAAACTGCAGATAATAAATTGATTTATATGTAGGAGCACTGTTAAGCTATCTAAAGCGACACAAGCATAAACTGCAGATAATAAATTGATTTATCTGTAGGAGCACTGTTAAGCTATCTAAAGCGACACAAGCATAAGCTGCAGAGCGACTCACCACTACTCATAGAAATGTGTCTACAAGTCTGCACGGCCATGGAGTACCTGGAGCAGCGGAGGTTCATTCACAGGGACCTAGCAGCGAGGAACTGCCTCGTGGGAGATAAGAATATCATCAAGGTGGCAGATTTTGGACTGGCTAGGTTAGTTGTAGCTTCATTTTGGAGTGGCACCCAAATGATGTGAGTAAACTTTAATCAGTGGCAACAAAACTACTTAATGCGTTTTAATCGATAAGGCTTTGCTTGTGAAAAAATGATTTCGTTGCAACAGAAAATGCTATCCTATGCTATATTACAAGCATTTTCTCAGTTTTGTTACTGAGCTACTGTCACGACACTAATTCTACTGCTTAGGCTATAGTTTAAATAAGAAAGCACTGATAAGCACTGATAAGCATTGATAAGCATAGATAAGCATTGATAGGCATTGATAGGTATTGATAATCATTGATAGGTACTGATAAGCTCGGATGAGTGCTGATAAGCATTGATGAGCATGATAAGCATTATTAGGCACTGATAATCTTTGATAAGCATAGATAGTGTTGTAAGTCACTGCTTTACGTTACCGTTGACATTGGGTAGGTGACATTTGTGACTGTAGATTTGTGACAGATGATGAGTACACGTCATCCATAGGCTCAAAGTTTCCCGTCAAGTGGTCTGCACCAGAAGTACTGGCTTACTCCACGTTCAGCAGCAAGTCCGATGTGTGGGCGTTTGGTTAGTACCCATCCACAACTGCATGCGTTATAACAGTGCTTTGTGTGATCTAGCGGCCAGCAGGGCTCTGTGTGACGTCATCTAGAGGTTAGCATGGCCTCTATGACGCCATTTAGATGTTAGCATGGTCTCTGTGACGTCATTTAGAGGTTAGCATGGTCTCTGTGACGTCATTTAGAGGTTAGCATGGTCTCTGTGACGTCATCCAGAGGTTAGTTTGTTGTGTTTGGTGTCATCTAGAATTAGGAATTCTGTAGTTTATGGCGACCCCTGTACCGGATCCAATCACAGCTTAATGAAGTTAAATCTCGTTTTAATTAAAGCTTGTGCTATGGCTGAAAGATTTCTTTGACATAGCATAGGAGCCAGGTTCAAATCCAGAGCACGTTTCGTTACTGACATACTTTTGAGACGGAAATTGACATTAAAATTAGTCATTTTCTTTTAACCTTTAAAAGCTGGTAAAGCTAAGGTTAACATCTGTTTCCTCTCTCGAAAGCGATGTCATTACGGGCAAGCACAGAATTTATACCCCGCACATACTGATCCGCGGTCGAGTATCTTACCGACGTCGCCACTGGCTCCAGCCAGTAAATATCATGATTAGTAAATGGCTGATGGATATCATGATTGACCGTAGATCATTACGAGCCAGGTTCAAATCCAGAGCACGTTTCGTTACTGACATAGTTTTGAGGCGGAAACTGACGTTAAAATTAGCCGTTTTCTTTTAGCCTTTAAATGCCAGATGGATATCATGATTGATTGATGGACAGGCGTATTGATGTGGGAGGTATTCACGTTTGGGGAGGTACCCTCATGATTGATTGATTGATTGATTGATTGATTGATTGACTGATTGACAGGTGTGTTGATGTGGGAGGTATTCACGTTTGGGGAGGTACCCTCATGATTGATTGATTGACAGGTGTGTTGATGTGGGAGGTATTCACGTTTGGAGAGGTGCCCTCATGATTGATTGATTGATTGACAGGTGTGTTGATGTGGGAGGTATTCACGTTTGGAGAGGTGCCCTCATGATTGATTGATGGATTGACAGGTGTGTTGATGTGGGAGGTATTCACGTTTGGAGAGGTGCCCTACGGCAAGACGAGGAGGAACACGGATGTGGTGGACGCTGTGTGCAACAGAAACAAGAGACTCTCTCAGCCCGCCAGGTGTCCTGATGCCATCTTCAAGATCATGCACTCCTGCTGGCGCTCAGTAGGCTTCTGTTATTTGATAACTATATCATCATCATCATCATTATTATCATCATCTTCCCTTGAATCCCAGTTTAACCAGGATAACTATATAATAGTAATGGAGGTTTAACGTCCTTTTCTTCATCCTAGGATGATGTTTGGGACGTCCCAGTCAGAATGCTGACTAAGTCATTCAATGCACAATAGCGAGATCATATTAACTGAATATATGAAGATTCATATTTCGATGTGGTGAAGGATTTAAATTGCAGTCGTATCTAAATGTTTGTACACTTATTTGTAGTCCATATGAGCAAGCTTGCTCTTTCGTGTAGTTTTGTAGGCTTAGGTAGCACCATCAACATCTTCACTTGAATCCCAGTTTAACTAGGGTCGGGGTGCGAATGGACCTTCTCCAGTCCTACATGAGGCTTAGGAAGCATCGGAAAATTTAACTAAGTGTTCCATTGGAGCATTGAAATTCCGGAATATATTTATACCCTATGGGCCTTTTCTTTCTTATTAGCTGTTGATTGAGTATTTGATTGAATAATTTGTTAACTGATTGATTAATTGATTTAATTATTTATTAATTGATTCAGTTGTTAACTTATTGATTGCTTGATTGAATTATTTGTTAGCAGATTGATTATTTAATTGAATTAATTGTTAACTATTTGATTGAATTACCTTTTAACTGATTGATCGAATTATTTGTTAACTGATCGATTAATTGATTTTATAATTTGTTAACCGATTGATTGATTGATTGATTGATTGTTTGATTGTTACTAGAATCCAGAGGAGCGGCCAACATTTGTAGAACTGAAGGAAGATCTGCAGCAGATCTGCGAATGATAGCAGATGTTGTAAATTGAAAAAGTCAGCTTGTTGAACCGATTGATCGTAGCTATACGGCTACGACTTGTTATCTACACCGTTACTCACTTTTGCATTGTATGCTATAATGTCGCTGTAATAGCAATTTTGGGTAACAGAAAGGCTTTCTATCTAATAACATTAATATTAACACAGCGATCTATTTAATTTGAGAAATTTACAGCAAATAATTCTACTTTCAAAATTTCTGTGGCTGAAATCTAGCAAAACGAGCGTCGATAGTATATCCAGTTTTGTAGCGATTCTAAAGCTTTGTAATGCAGTGGTGTGGTTGTATGTGTATGTGGTGGGGTGGTTGTGTATTTTTGTGGTGGGGATGGTAGTGTTTTGTGTATTTGGTGGGGGGTTGTCTTATAGCCTCATTCTAGAAATATTTCAGAGCATTTTTATTTGACTTTCATGTGTGTGCGGTTAGTGGTTTAAAATTTGAATATTCAAACACACTTACACCCAACGAAACGTTAGAAAGCATGTCTTATGTTATAATTTGTATATAATGCAGTATAGTAAACTGTACAGTATAAAATAACGTATTTGCAGCTGTACAATATGAAATACTGTATTTGCATTTTGTAACTACATTTGCGTATGTTATTTGGAATTTTGTATATGTGCTGTATTTCAATTGTGATATAGGCTACTTTATAGTGCCCGATAGATCTTTATGATAATTATGTAACGAGTGTTTTGGTGTTAAATCATGCAGGTCTCTAATATAATTATGCTTGCTCCTTTGAGACTGCTCAAATATTGCTAGAGTCTATTTTGATGGTCTCATGTGTGAAATCTTAAAACTGTTTGTTGTTTTACGTACATTTTATTTTTTGTACTTATCGATTTATCTCTCTTTTCTTAGATTAAATGTATTTTTGAAAAAAATTCTGTCGTAGATTTATCCTTATTATTCATTATTTTTCAATGTTGTTTATTATTTTTGGATATTATTCATTAGATTTTCGATATTATTCTTTGTTTTTCGATATTATTCATTATTTTTCGATATTATTCTTTATTTATCGATATTATTAATTAATTTTACTTCTACTTATGCGTAGGAATCGTTCTCAGTTGCTGATTTTCTTGAAGTGGCACGTGACATCTTGCGAAATGTTAGTCTTGTGCTGTTTCAAGCGAATCTGTTTTCTTTGGACTTGAATTATCTGCATTTTCTCTGCGATCCATTTCTCTATACTTTCCATACATTCTGTTTCTCTCAACGTTCCATACCTTCTGTTTCTCTCAACGTTCCATACGTTCTGTTTCTCTCAACGTTCCATACCTTCTGTTTC
Organism: Enchytraeus crypticus; assembly: GCA_905160935.1. Taxonomy (NCBI): domain Eukaryota; kingdom Metazoa; phylum Annelida; class Clitellata; order Enchytraeida; family Enchytraeidae; genus Enchytraeus; species Enchytraeus crypticus. Next base: position 146,201 of record CAJHZI010000716.1, read on the forward strand.
TCTCAACGTTCCATACGTTCTGTTTCTCTCTACGTTCCATGTTGCCCATTGCTTGCTTCGATGTTATCTAATATATTGTAATGTGCTGGTTTATGACCATTGATCGTAACCACAGTATACAGTTACGTTCCAGAATGAGCACTCCACCGACCTAGTGATCGTCGCTATATAAGGGGTGCCTTCATCGCGCGTAAAATACAACTCGGCTTTTGGGCTCCGACTTGTGATATAATGTTCTGATAGTTAGCTGAATATTGGAACATTAACTATTATTTTGCAGTGATCGGCTGGAGCCAGTGGTCATGTCGGTAAGATATTCGACCGCGGATCAATATGTGCGGGGTTCAAATCCTGGGCTCACCCGTCACTGACAACGCTGTCGAGTGACGAAACTGACGTTAACATCAACATTTTAGCTTTACCAGTGATCAGTGTTTCAGGGCTTTATGTTATGAATGTGGAGTTGATTGAGCCATCTTCATCTGGAGACTTTAGTTAAATCAAAACTAATCGTATCATATATTGGTTGGAGCCAGTGGCCATGTCGGTAAGATATTCGCGGATCAATATGTGCAAGGTTCCAATCCTGGGCTAGTCCGTTACTGATATCACTTTCGAGTGGTGAAACTGACGTTAGCATCGGCTTTACAGCTTTATTCTTGGAATTAAAGCGTCTGTCTGCAGGTCGATTATATTGCGTTGCTTTACACTGTTTTAACTGCGAAGGAGTAAGTTTTATACGCTGAGCATAATATTAGATAGATATAGGATATTATTATTTATCGCATAATGTATTCATTGCCTATATTTCATTATTAAATAGTTAAGTATTCGCTAAATAACTTCACTAGATGATTGCATCTAATGCGGAGCGTATCTCGGTTAACTAACAGACTGTCTGTCCTCTCTAATTGTTAAACAATATGACTGTAGAGCTTGCGAATATATTTACTCTATGTGATCTTTATTAGTTGACAACACGATTGTATATCTTGCCTACAGTCATGTTGTTAGATGTTGACTCTCTATTTGATCTTTATTCTAGAATCCAGTGGCGCTCGTGTACTTAGATCATTCCTTCACCATTTTGTATATTAAGAATTTTCTTGTTAACCTGCTGCCATTTTTAGGATACTTTGTTGATATACGTGTATATAGCCTATTATATATCTATATCTTTATCTCTATATATCTATCTGTCTGTCTACCTGCCTGTCTCTCTGTCTGTCTATATATTCTATATATACATATATACATATATATATATATATATATATATATATATATATATATATATATATATCATCTAGCTTAGACTAGCTATCATCTACATTTAGCTAAGGCAGATTGCCAAAGGCCACAAGCTGATGTTATCACAAAAGCTTTAGCATTTTCACTTTTCACGCTGACTGTGCGATCCTGGTTGGAAGTAAGTATTTCCTGTGATTATAATTCCATTTATTTTTCTATCTATACCCACTAAGCTAAACACTTGCAGTTTTCCTTTAACATAGCTTCACCTTTTTAAGAATGCAAACTGGGATTTCTTTAATATATTAGATGTGTACACTATACAATATATTGTATAGTGTATGATGATGTGTATATATACATGTATATATACATGTATATATATACATGTATATATATATATATATATATATATATATACACATGTACATCATGTGGTAGATTTTTTCCGGAGATATTTAAGATAAATATTTAGCAATAACAAGCAGTCCGGTGGTCAGTACATTTAGCCATCATTATGTTTGTTGAGATTTCATTACTAACTTTTATATACCGAAATGTAAAGAGATTTCAGAGCAATATTAATACAAGTGTGAGTATTCTCGTTGTACAAAAAATAGTCCGAAAAAGTACTGGAAGAGTTTTATTAATCCGCTAGTACACTTTCTTGGACTGACTACCCGGGTTTTGGATAGCACCATTTTTGACTACCCACATTCTGCTCATAAGTTTTGATTTGGCTCCATAGTGCTCGACGTTGTCATTGACAACAGCAGCTCTCTAAGCGTATTGTTGTTGGAAGCGCATGCTCTTACCCTCCAATATGAAGCTGGCTATGCCACTATATACACACATACATCGACTGTTTTATTGCGCTTTTTGCGTATTTTCTTATATGTTTGTGTGTGCATGTGTTTAAGACACTTTGTACACATTGATCTATTTGAACAGTGTTTATATATTTTGCACGTTTATATAATTTATTTACATGTGCACGTATTTCTATTTATGAAGGTAGTTTTTATATTTCTAAATCGTGGTAACGTCATTTCAATAGAGCTGCTTGAGATGCCATTAACACTATCGTAGTGTTGACCAGAAACCTAACTGTTTACCTAGCTGTGAACTGTTTACCTGTCTAACTGTTTAGCTGTGAAATATCCTGAGTTTTTTATTCAGTTATTCCACAAAACACACATTCGGGTCATTCCATGAAGTATATTAAAAGTTTTTTTATAGTAAATCCATCGTTGAATTTCGCCTAACTAGTAACTAGATCATTCCAGAATAAAAAAAACTGTCTCAGATTGATTTGCCGGTATTTTTTCTAGATCTCCAAAATAAGAACAATTTTTGCCTCCGTTTCCTCACACAAAGGAGTTGTCAGGTTTGGATATTAACAAACTTCGACCCGTTAAAAGGAGAGTCCAAATATGATTATATAGTATAATAGTGCTTTAATTTTACAGTTGCATCGGCTTTCCATTGAATGTCATGAACGTCTAAAACTGGCAGTATATAGTGAGATACATAGGCACTGCCTACCACATTCAGGAACTATTATCGTAGCCTATATCTAATATCGTTTGATTAATGACATACAACTCAAACTTTGTGCAACACATCCAACGGTGGTATACAAACAGAACCATTGAGCCTGTCAATCAATGACTCTAGCTCCACCTTCAGCAGCTCCTGCTGACCAATGAGATCGCTCTCCAACCTCTCAGCCTCCGCCTCCATACACCGTAGCTCCACCTCCACGTCACGCCCATCAGAACGAAGGGTGTGGTCTGATAACAGACTCTCTAGAGATGAGTACAGAGGCAGGAATGCGTGCTCAAACCAATTCGTTTGCTGCTGAGATTTACCTAACACATCAAACAAATGCTATCATTCAGTGCACCTCAACAATGCTCTACTTATCATTGCAATAGAATCACTTGTGGCATTATAGAACAGTCAACAAACAATAGTACAAATAGAAATACAACATCCACGATGATAGCTACTTCTTTTTCTTCTAGTGCTCACTGTCTAACGGCAGGTCTATCTGTCTTCTCTTCATATAAAAATACGAATAGGTTATCAAATCATCCAGCATCCCAAGTCTCGGTCTTCCTGTAGCTTCCCTTCCACTCTTCCTTCAATTGCATGTTACAACCATTAACTTAGGTTAATCGCTGTCAGAGCTAAGCACTAATCACAGAGACTTGTTATTTCAACAATTTTTAGAATTTTAACGATCAGAATTCTTAACTAGTAAATATTATCAGGAAATAAACAGAAGCAAATCACATCTAATGCATACTTGAATATTGCTCTCGACTTGGGTTGCTGCATCCTGAGTGACGAAGGACAAATCTGGGTGAATTCTGATGAACCTGAAGGTCACACCCAAGGTCACTGACCCCACGAGCCTGCCTATGCCCATGGATCAGTGACTCGTATGAATGATCTGCAGATGAAGTGCGAGTATTGGCGTGAGAATCAGATAGCTCTAAGCTTGAGTCAATCTGACTAGAATGGTTGTTGCTTTTTCTTAACGAAGAGTTGATTTGTTCGTGGGCGGGATTATGAGAGCGAGAGGCGTGGCCATGAAGTTCAGAGGCAGAGTTGCGAGACACAGCAAAGCCTATCTGTTGAGAGGCGGAGTCATGCTGTAGGAAGGCGGAGTCATGCTGTTTAGAGGCGGAGTCATGCTGTTGGTAGGTGGAGTCATGCTGTTGAGAGGCTGAGTCAGACAGCTGAGAGGCGGAGTTATAAGAAGAGCCTAGGATACGTCTGCGAGCAATGAGATATGACCTCTGTGCACTCAGCTCTTGATTGACAGAATCCAGAACTTGATCTAGTTCTCTGTGCGACACGTCACCGCTCTAACACATCAATTGAACAACGAAAAATTTACATCTACAAATTTTCTATATAGTATAAGCTATTCTTGCCAATATCAATCAAATTCTTCATGAAGAAGACTATTGAATAATTTAATTAACCTATCAAATTAAAAACATAAGAAAATACATAACATGCATACATAACGGCACACTGGGTCAGGAAGCACAGATGCTTGTTTACAACCATTTCCTCTTTCCAATCCATGGTTATTAGTAAACGTTGCCTTTTGATGGCGCATCAATTGCAGCCGGCGCGGATTTAAGAATAACCTTCCATCAGCCTGGAATTTTTTCCTTCCTAAGCTTTTACCAACACTCGGTCTTCCAAGGTGGTCACCCACAAAGTACTAACCGAGGTCGATGCAGCTTAAGTTCGATAATTGACGCGCAACTAAACCAAGTGCACTAATCCCGCCGTTTAAAAAATTTCTAAAAGAATTGGCTAACACAACAATGGAACAGTCAGTCCACTGGCGTTGTCCTCGACAATACAAGCATTACCAAACCAAAGCTAATATTATTATTTAACCTACTTGATTACAAGAGACGGACTGGGGGTTGATCCCTAACTAAGACTAATGTTTTGTACTAAAATATATCGAGCACTGAGGGAAAGTTTCTCTCAACTACACTATGGTACTTAAAAGAAGCCATGATAGAATATATATAAGATATTGGTAACACATTTGTAAGGAAATCTATCAGTTTTAACTCTTAAGTATTATAATAACTAGGCAGTTAGGTAATTTTCAATTTAACTGCCTTGTGTATGCCCTATAATGTAAACTACAATAAAAATACAATTAACCGTACCAGTAGTATTTACAATATTAATAATACTAGAAAATGAGTTTAAATATTAAGCAGAACAAAGAAGCAAGAATAATAACAATAACAACAATTAGAGTGCTACAGTCATCAACGACAACATCGAGCACTATTGAGAAAAAATCAAGCCGGTGAGCAAAAAGAAGGTCCAAAAACGGTGCAAATTCCAAAATCCAGAAAATCAATCCAAAGTAAAGGGAACCTTACTTTAACATGCCAGACACGCTCCAGGTGTTCCACTATGGAATCGTACTTCATTATAAACTCCTGCAATTTCTTCAACGATCCATCCATCTCTCTCCTCAGCATTCTCATAGCATCATTTTGTTGATGCTCGCCCTTGACGTCAGTCGCGCTGCTGACTCCCTCAGTCCCCTTATCATTATCATCGCCATCATCATCATCGTCATACGAGGACGAGTGATGCGAGGCGACATCTGATGAGAGAGACGCGTTGAGGACACTCTCCATCCACTGCCAGAATACTTCTTCTTCAGAGTTCCACCACAACAGCAGATGCTGCATTCTTTCGTTGTCCTTCTCCAGTAAGGCCAAGCTCTAAAACAATATAGTCAATCAATACATCCATCAATTAATTAATTACTAAACCATCATCATCATCATCGGCTTCCCTTAAATCCCAGTTTAACCAGGGTCGGAATACAAATAGACCTTTTTTTCCAAACGCTATAGATAATTTAGTATCAATTTCCGGAGGCGCTTACCAGACGAGTGCCCGTTCTGACAATGGTTTTGATCTTAGTGCTATGAATAGGCGCCTTCTACGACACGTACAGTCACCGGTTGATCTATTTTCAAACAACTCGAACACAACACAGGGAAACAAATCGGAGAGTAACATAGGACACCTGTTACTGTTTGATAATTTTACTTTCATTTAGTAGATGATACATCCACACACCACAAGTAACAGTATTCATGTCATCACAATGCAATCGAATCCGTAAAAGGTTTTTATTATAACACAACAATACTCAGCAGCACTCATTAGCACCTCCTCATCCTATGACGGTTACACCAGGGCATCTTTCAAAATATAACTGTAGATAATAATGAAGTGCACAGTGTGTGAAAATAGACATCATCATTAAAACTAACAGTTAATATGTGATGTATATTAGAAACAAATATTTTTGTTATTGCAGAGTTTTTATTTTCCTGTGAATTGACAAATAAGAATAACATTTTAAAAGTTAAATAGTACTTTAAAATCGAGGATAAGAAAATACCTTGTGACTGGATCAATTATTATAGTAATACAGTGAAAAGTATGAGTGAAAATACTTTTATCGGCAGAAAACTAGTGAGAGAGAGAGAGACAGACAGAGGGTGAGAGAGAGAGAGAGAGAGAAAGAGAGACATGTACCTGTTGCAGATGCTGAGGATGACGAAGAAGAAAAACTTCAAACATACTGAGGGGGGCCCTCCCCTCCCTGTCCCCACCCCCATCCAAATGTTTAATCTGATCATTCTCCCCAGGGTTACAAGCTGTGTACTCTTGTATCTATCAATATTAGATTAAGATTATTCAATTAAGATTTTCATCAATCACCAAGATGTTTCAATTACAAAAATCTAAAACGCATACTTCAAATTCTTCAGTCGTTTAATGAAAAATATTTAGCCCTGATTTTCAAAAAATTGAAGCTTTTCCATAAAATTATTGCTTAGTAATAGCTTTTACAGAAAACATTTTTACATACTTTACAAGTCTCAAAACCTTATTATATGCGTTAAAATTTATCAAGCCTTAAAAGGGTTATTGTAGACTGAAATTCTTACAAAATGAAAATATTTAAAAATACTACAAACTACGAAACCACATCTTACCTTGTGCTTCAGTACACTACACTCGTTGTTAGCACTGTATAGATTCCTCAGGCTCGTTTGTAGTTTGTTATTATAACACAGCAGCTGCTGTAGCTGCTTCCATAGCCGAACAGCTGCCGCACTGCTGCTAGCTTTATTCGTTCTCTGCTTGCTATTGTTCTTTGTTGATTCATACTCTTCTTTGTAAATCTCAAACTGCTAAAATGTAAATAATAACGACCGCATTGAAAAAATTTTGTGAAAAGACAGATTGTAAAGAAAATTAAGAAATAACACTGCAAAAAAGTTTTATAAATAAAGGCGTTCCATTTTTAACTGCTCTCCACTCCATAATACTATATCACAGAAAGTGGAATCAGCATTATAACCCTGAAGTGTCGTAGCCAAGTGCTGCTACAGGATCTCGAGCAGATTTACGGTAACAGCATGATTGATGTTACCGTAATATTTATTACTACAGCGATCTTCATCATTAATTCTATTTATTTATTAATATACTGATTATAATCAGTATTTAAATAACTACTATTAATGTTACAGAAAGGAAAACATAACATTTAAATATGGTACATTGGATATTCTTTAGAAATTCTTATTAAATAGCAAGCAAGTTCAAAACACAACATTTTGTCATACACACCTGTTGGTGTAGAAAAGTGGTATCGTCATTATCGGAGAGCCAGGAATAAGATCTCGTCAACATCATTCTCTCTATAACATTCTCGTTCAGCAGTAGCCATCCAAATGCCAGCAGCAACTCTCGGCTGCCATGACAACCGTTGCTAGGTAGATGTTTCAGCTCACGACTGTGGTAACCAAGGTAGCGCAATTCTTTCTTCACAAAACTCACCAATTGCTCTGCATTTCAAACCATTCAAGAATTTTATCGAAAGATAAAGCATAGAGTCTTAAAGTTAAATTTTACAGATATATATATATATATATATATATATATATATATACACCATTTACAATGTACATTGCCAAAGTTATTCCTAATTTCCATGGCTATTCCTGGTTCATTATTACACATTACCAACAAATTTCATGACTATACATGCTGTACAATTTGAGTTCTACCCTCTGTTGCACCTAACACCCTGCTTTTTACTACTAAATATCTTGATTAGATATATTTTTATTTTATTATATTTTTTGGCCTCTAAAAGGACTATTTTGTCATCTTATGAAAAATACTAATAAACTAACATTTCAATATATCTTCCTTTTAAAAATCAGGATGCATGACTGCAACCTTTATAGAAAAGTTTGCAGTGCCTTAGTGATAGAAGATTCAGGTAACTCATCTAAGATAACATAATTTGTAATGCTTTAGTGCTTCTTGTAATTTTTCTTGAGATCTCATGGTTTCTGACTCAAACTACTGTATCTTCTCATTTCTCCCCAAACGAGGTAATATAAAGGTTTCAAATCAGGAGAACTTTGAACAAAGAACATTTTCCACAGGAACAAAGTCAGAGCATTCTAGAAATCATCAGTAGAGACAAATTTAAAACCCAGTTACAAACATACACTATAAGAAGCCACTGGTATGGATTAGATTTTTAGTCCATTGAGGCCTATAATTCTAGTCTAGAAAAAATATGAGGCTACAAAAACCTTTCACAGATTCCAGCAGTAGCCTTAGAATTAAATGGCAAAAATTAGAAAAGTTATAACTCTATAAAGTATAAGTTATAACCCTTGAAGCAACAGAGAGAGTATCGTAATTCTGTGATACATCGCAGAGAATCAACAGGCTAAAAAAGTGTATAAAGGGTATAACTTGGGATGTTTAAATTTTTTAGAAATTAAATTAGAATTAGAATCTTAAACATCGCATTGGTCCATACACAACATGGGCAAGTTACACTTATAAAATTTATATTAAAAACAGACCAATTGAGAACCAGTTATGCTCACCAATGCCATCAACGGTTAGATGTGAGCCCTTGCAGTAACATATCACGTCATAAAGTAGTCTCCATAGCACAGCAGTCTGTAACAGTCAGGCTAATCAATCAACTACTCAGGTATATAAATTAGAAAATAAAAAAATAAATTAGAAAATTAAATAAGGTAAATATTTTTATTGATAGATTTCTAAACTATTAATATAGTTGTAAATAATATCAACAATAACAAATTATTAACAACTACTCTAATATTGTTAATATTGTCATAATGAACATGATGTTCATTATAATAATTGAATGTCTTAATAGCGCAGGGGTAGCACAATGAAGTTTTAAATGACAGATCCTGAGGTGAATTGAACTCTCGTGGGTACAATTCCTAGCCGCGCTGATCTGAGAGTAAAATCTCGGCCATTAACTGGACTGGATATACGGAAAATGGTCTATAAATTGCCTAACGGTTTAAACATGTGGTATTAAAAAGTGATAGATAACAATGTAGTTGATCATTTCACTATAATGCGAGTTTACATTTTTATAACAATAATAATGTTATGTTATAACCATATTACAGTAAACAACTTCAAAGAAACAATTAAATATTTCAAATGAGATAATGTACAAATAAATAAATGAAGATAATGAAGCATTAAATAGATTGATGGGAACAAATACTTACAGCTTCATCTCCATTAAACTTTGCGATTCTAAAAGATTCAGCTTTCAGTTTCAAGTCTGTTGCATTGTTCTCTTGCAGAATGGAAGCTAGTAGCTCTACAACAGATCTAATTTTAGCCATTATAAAACCTTAATATTCTCTGTATATAATACATAAGCAAAAAAACAATTAAAAGTTAGTTTCACAATATAATATAATTATTAGAATGATTTGAGGGATAAATTGATAAATAAAAATACACTGAAAAAACTTTCCTGACACACACACACATACATATATATATATAATATATATATAATATATATATATAATATATATATATATATATATATATACATATATATAATATATATATTATATATATATATATAGATATATATATATATATATATAAGAGTGACATCTCAAATATTATAATATATTAGTATATAATATATATATATATATATATATATATATAAGAGTGATCATCTCAAATGGATTTACATGTGCTAATTCCAAAAATGTTGGCCTACAGGCCAAAATATGTTTTCATGAAAACCACGAACATTTAAAAAATACATGTAGAACTTAAAATGCAGCAGACGAGCATAAAAGCATTTTGTACATAGTTTTAAATTACTAAACAATCAAAAATTGTATAATAAAATATTGACAGACTAAAACATAAAGAAAAGAAACTATAAACAAACAATTTGACTATCATAAACAGGCTACATATGAAAACGAAATTTCTAATGTGCATTTGAAACACCTATTTAAAATTTAAATGAATGCTTAAAGCATCCATTTAAATTAAGCAACATCCGTTTGAAGATCTTCATCTTTCGTGAATTTAAATTCTAAATGTACTTCTTAGATCCAAATTAGGTTTAAATATGATAGCGTTATAAACATAACTGGCCTTGTCAAATGCATTATGTAGCTTTTATCAAATGTAACTTATTTAACAATTCGGATAAAAAAACAACAGTAGTTCATCCCACCAAATGTCTACATTGATTCTCCATAAGGATATGATGCATGGATGATACCTCATAGGACAAATGAAGAAGATATTGCAGTTGATTGTAAATTGGAAATTAATTTTGGGATATAGGGAGTGTTATGATAATGACGTTTTAGAATGACTTTAACAACCAGTTAACAGTTTAATTCATATTTTTAATTTAACGGAATTAGTGACTCAAAATACTGAGCTAAGCTTACTTTTATCCGAAATTCGTTTTTAGTTAAATTAATGCTCTAACTTAATACAGAGTTTAATTAAAAATTTAAACTTAAAAGTTTAAAGTTCAGGATTAGTCATTTAGGACAGCACTCTGCTACATTCATTAAACGAAATAAAATAGACAAAAATGTTAATGTCAACAAATTTAATATGCATATAAAGAATTTAAGCAAATTGTAACAATAATTCAACATAATATTGGCACTGCAAAATCATTAAATCATTATTGATTTACTCCCAGATTGTTTACATATTTCTCAATACAAGATCGCCGCCATTTATTTCTGTGTTTACTTTGAAATCCATGGCAGCGTGTCCGCAACTTCTCTTATTTTTTCAACAAAAATATCTTTCCGGTGACCTTGGCTTATGGTGGCTCGCAACTGCCATAAATTTTTTTTTTGAAACAAAAAATCAAAAAAAACAAAAAAACAAAAAAACAAAAAAACAAAAAGACCAAAAAGCAAACAAATCTTTGTTACTATAAATAGCCACTTTGTTACTATAAATAGCACACTAGCAGTATCTATATCACACATAGTCGATGACAACATCCAGCACTCGATCTTGAATCAAAGGCCAGCCTATGTGCAAAATTAAAGTTTATTGTCAATGACAACATCGGTTTGACTTTGGCCCAAGATCGAGTGCTCGATGTTGTCATAAACAAATTAACTTAGTATGACTAATTAACTTAATATTGAATTTGCACAGTTTTAACCTCCTTTTTGCTCATCGGCTTGGCTTTGGTTTGACATCGCGTGCTCGATGTTGTCATTGACGAATTCACTTAACATGACTAATTACCTGAATTTTGGATTTGCACTGTTTTTGACCTAATTTTGTGCTCATCGGTTTGGATTTGGCGCGAGATCGAGTGCTCGATGTTGTCATTGACAATAAACTTTATTTTTTGCACATAGACTGGCCTTTGATTCAAGATCGAGTGCTGGATGTTGTCATCGACTATGTGTGATATAGATACTGCTAGTGAGCTATCTATAGTAACAAAGTGGTTATTTATAGTAACAAAGATTTGTTTGTTTTTTTGTTTTTTTGATTTTTTGTTTAAAAAAAAAAAATTTATGGCAGTTGCGAGCCACCGTATTGGCTTGATTAGGCATAGAGACTAGACAATTTATTAACATTTATGAATGCAACGCCATAAAATATAGTAGTGATTCACCAAGTTGATGCGTTCGGAAAACAAAAAATAGTACACAATTGTATCCATAGTGCATGTACGAAAATCGTACAAGCACTGTGGATACTCTGCGAAACCAAAGATATAGAGCACTAACAATTCTATCTTGATGTATTCGTGTGAAACCTGGGAAAGTACTTATAAAATAAAACAAACAAATTAACTGTTTTCAACAAAGATGTCTCAGAAGAATCATAAAAACTCATTATTGTGCGCACATCAAAAATGAAACAGTACTTGAAAGGTTTGGAGAAAGAAAATTAGATGAAATAGTGTTGGAAAGAAGAATAAGGTTCTAGGGTCACACATTAAGAATGACTGCTCAATAGATTTGCTGAATAGATTTTCAAAGACTGCAATAAATTGGAAGCCAAACTAAGGAGAAATGAAAAGCAGAAGACCTAGAAGTACCTGGTTCAGCAAGATAAGCAAAGATTTGAACACTTTAACATATCATGGGAAGATGCTGTGAGGGTTTGCTGAAGACAGAAAGGAATGGATGAATGTTACAACCCTATGTAAAGTAAACACGCATTATAGTAAACACGCATTATTGTGAAATGATCAACTGTGTGCGTTGATGTCTATCACTTTTTAATACCACATGTTTAAACCGTTAGGCAATTTAGACCATTTTCCGTATACCAGTCCAGTGAATGTCCGAGATTTTACTCTCAGATCAGCGCGGCTGGGATTCGAACCCACGAGGGTTCAATTCACCTCAGGGTCTGTCATTTAAAACTTCATGACGTTACCCCTACGCTATTAAGACATTCTAAATTTATGTTCTCATCAGAACGCAAGGAACTGATGCTAAGCTTATGATCTTTGGGCTTTTTGGGATTTTGGGATTTGCAACGTTTTGGCTCTTATTTTTGCTCAATGGCTTGGATTTTTCTCAATAGCGCTCGACGTTGTAATAGACGACAGTAGCAACAGCGTAGTAACGTGAGGAAGTGAAGCGTACCCTATGGAATCTCTAATGACAACATCCGGTCATTTAAAATGTAAACAATCTTAATTTAAAGTTTACTTATTGAACAGTCAGTTTTCTATTTTTCTGTTATAATTTAAGCGCATTACGAAATATGGAAAATATGTACGATTATTATCAGTACTTCGTTTAAATGCAAATTCGTTTTATGATAATTTGTAGGCATACGTTTTGAATTGTTAAAAATAATTTTGATAAAAGACATGTCGTGACTTGTGTATTATCAAACGTTAAATACATAAGTTGTTAATAATACATTTCAGATATTTGTAAAGTCATTTGTGTAATTTGATTGTTTAGGTTTTGTTGTGCTATAGACATTATGTGTGAATATGGAAGGTGACTACAAGAATTCTGTTAGAGGTTAGCTTTTTCCAATTTGATGTTCACTTTCTTATGCCTAAACAAAATTAGACTTTCATTGTATTACTTATTGCGAACTTTGCAGTAAAGATTTTTGTCTATTAACCAGATAAACATTTTGAATTACAATGCTTCTCGAATAATGATCCATTTTTAGATTAAAATTTGTTTTAAAAACTTTTGCTACTATAGCTCTGTTTACTGATCAAAACTAATTTTATATTAAAATGCAAATTGCATGAACTAATCTCCAAAGACCTCATGAAGGTAACAACATTTTGTACAATTTAGCAATTCTGTTTATCTATGATCTTTGTAAACTCTGTGCCTATATTTAAAGGAAAGGCCTCAGACAGCATATACAGTCTACAGACAGTGCTAGAAAGGGATCCAGTTGTTGCACCGGATAGAAGGCGGTCTCGCAGTGTGGAGAATGGTGTTGGACGACAGATGGGCAGAGCCTCGTTCAACACTGAATACAGTGACCAATCATATCGTGGCGCCGCTAACAGGCTGAGAGATATGCTGAGTCGTGTAGAAACAACGGGAGATGCTAAGCAAAGTGGGCAGAGTCAGACAATGGGAGGTGGAGTCAACAGACAACGTGATGAGATCCTGTTTGATGTAGATTAATATTTTAATATTAATGTACAATTTTGTTAAAATATGCTAGATTGCTTAATTGATTTATGAATTTATATTATAGTCAATATTGTTAAATCGGAAGATAGCGATGAGTGGAGGTGTTATATACCATGGACCTGCAAGCAGGCAGTGCACTAAGAGAGAGAGAGAGAGGGATTGTTAAATCAGCTATTTAGAATCTAATTAATTGAAAATTTAGTAGCTTTTCATCAGTGAAATTGATAGTTTAACTAACTTTGTTAGTTTAATTTTGGTTAAATAGTTTATTTTTTCTCTCCCTTCTTCTTTTTCTAAATGATGATCATAGTTTTCTTTCAAAACTTAACTCTAATTTCATCATTTCTAATTTCAAGATTGCTGCATCAGCCTCAATCTTGAACATTGTTGCTTCTTAGGTAGGTTTATTATTACCTTTCTATAAACGTTTTGCATTAATTCCTAAAGTATCTAAGGTTGCTTAATCTTAAATTTCCTGGACCCAACTAGTGAATGTACATTTCATTTTGATATTTTTCAAGAACAAACTCTTTTTTGTATTATCAAACAGAATAAACCTGTAGATAGGAGAAGTGATATTGGGAGGCCTACTACTACTGGCGTGATTGACACTTCAGCTCAACCAATCACAAGCTTTCATGACTCTAGGGCAGAGCCAGCATTGAGACATCTTCCAGGAGATAGACCAAGCTCTGATGAGGCTGTGCGTATATTACAACATGAAGCTTCCAGGGTCCAGCATCTAGAAACTGAGAAGCGCTTCCTATTGGTTAGTTTACTATTATTCATTCTCAGGTTAATTATAGCCAGACTGTTGAGGATCATACAAATGATACAATTAGTAGCAATCATTGATGGGCGCTCACTTTTTTAGTTAACATTTTATGAGGTTTTAACTAAAAAATGAGTTTGACTGAGTTAACTCATGAAATTAAAGTGGAAATTGGGGTTAACTCGAATTTCAAAAAGTTTATTAACTTTTTCTCTTTTCTAACTCAAAAACTTTACAGATGTTTTTATACAATAATACCCATTCAAGAGTTTGAAATTAAGATATATCCTACAGTATCTTGAACATTGATTCCCTTTAAGTAAATGATTCACAGATTTACTCCTTAGTGGCTTTTTCTTAAATGCCTTTGCATATAATTCTTTGCTTTCTTTCTTTCCTTCTTTTTTCTTTCTTTATTATTTTTATTTTTTTAAACTATTTTCTTATGATGCAACTGTGTCAAGCTCAAGTTAATCTATAGCCCCTCTGAATAATAACTATAAGTAGGTGTGTTGATCAAAAGTGTCATCTGACACTACATCCTACATCTATGGGCTGTCAGCACTTGTGCAGCAGTATGGCAAAAAAATTTCTTGAAAAAAAGTTAACAGAGCTATGGCTATTTTAAGGTAGCCTCTTTTGTATTGTTATTTGTTTATCTAACTACATGCACATTCCTATTGTTTGTATAAACAATGCTGTGATGAACAAGTAAACGATACTAAACGGAAAAAAGTGGCGTGTGGAGCTTGTATAAAATCACTATTGAACTTGGCAGTGTGAACTGAAATTGCTAATAATGAAGGCCGCAGCAAAGCTGGATAAAATGACGCATTCAGTTATAGGATGCTTAGCTTATCTGGATTTTTATAACTATTTTAATTATTATTGTTGTTATTTTATTATTACTAATTTACCTTTGGACAATTGAAGATAATATAGTAGGCTAGCTAGCTAATTGTCCTGGAAAATTTTGCTATGTTGTAAGTCAAAATAAAGTTAACATTTAATTTACCTATACAACTCAACTTTTTCAGTTTAATGAAATGAATTAGTAACTCAAGAGTTTGACTTTTAAACTATCATTTAAACTCAACCAAAAGTTAAATTTTTAGCTGCTAGTTGTTAAATATATTTATTTATTTCACATACTGCACTACTATTGTGTCATATTTATATTAAAGCACTTCTGATGGATTGAATGTTTAATTCATTCAAATTATTGTTTGAGTGATAGATCGAATAGTTTATAATGGACAGATTTATAGACTGATTGATTTATTGATGTATTGGCTGAATGAATGATTTGATAGGATGAGATGAGAACATTGAAGCAGAAGATATTGGGATTGGTTGAAGAGAACCAGTCTTTGCATGCTGAACTTAGACGTAGTGTAGTTCACGAGATAACTTCTGCTGGAATTAATCCTTCATTAGTGGCTGCTTCAGCTCCTGCTGTAGGTTTTCTATTTATTTTCTTAATTCATTTCTCACATGTGCACATTTATTGTATTATATTACAAAGCATCACTGCTTCAGGATCAGGCAACCTCAGATACTTATTTAAGATTCACATAATATACATATCTTAAGTGTAAATTACCCTCAAGATATGTATATATATATATATATATATATATATATATATATATATATATTACATTACATTGATTATATTACATTGTATTATATTACATTGTATTATATATTACATTTTGCATATTATAAAATTTAACAACTTAAAAGGGAATATAACTTGTTTAAGATATACTCACTTTTTAATTACTGGATTTTATTTAATTTATTTAATTATTCACTGAATCGTTTCTGAATTTAAACTTTTATATTGACAAAAACTTGTACTGGAATTTCATTTGTATTTCAGCCTCACTTTCTAATTCCTAGCCAAACTTTCAGCACAGCTAACAAGGAATCGACGACTGCTGGTTCTGTGCCTGCACAAAACAAGTTTGACTACTCTAAATGGCATGTGGAGCTGGTTTGTTATATAATATTCTAGTGTTAATATCGCTTTTATCATACTTTCTATTCATCCCAGGTATGATTATGTGATTATGAATTGGGCAATACATCAAGTGTTAGTTAGTTAGTTGCAGTTGGTTACGGTAAGCTCCAATGAACGAAGTTAAGCAACATCAGGCCTAGATAGGAGGAGGATGGGTGACCGTCTTGGGAGACCGAGTGTTGACATCTGTGCCTAAAAGAAATTGCGAGGGTTTTGGAAGCTTATTCTTAAACTCGCGTAGGCTGCCATTAGTGCGCTATCAAAGGTAGCAATTAATAATAACTGTGGAGAGAAAGGAGGAATTAAAACAGTGGCAACTATTTAGAAAGTAACTTTGTAGACACATGTGTGCAACCATGCGACCTAGAAAATGAATTTTGTTGTTTTGTATTGAATTTAGTTTTATTACATCTTATTGTCTACTGTTTTTATTGTATCTCATGAATATTTTATTGTATCTATGAATTGAAGTAAGATAGAATTATTTAAATTAATTAAAATTAAATTTGAACATTGTTGCCATACATATACAAATCAGGAATTTCTCCTTGATTGAAAACAATTAACTTGGCAATAAAAAAATTACTAATGCATTGAAGCAGACTAACCTTCCAAAAGTGCCATCAGAAAATTTCATTAGATATATATGTATTTTGTAATATGTTTCAATACACCCATTCAACTAGTGTCTATGAAATATAAGTACATTGTAGAATTAATTTTATTTAAATATGTGTATGGCAAACCAATGGTTTTGTTTACGTATAACGTCTTAAGCTAAGTAAACGTTAATTTTCTCTATTAAAAGCACATCATTGAGTAACACTGAATTTTAACTCTGCACCTTCTTATTCGAAGTTGGTTTTCTAATCAAGCATGCTACCAGCTCAGCCTAATCTACTATCATCTGTATTGTCCATTTAACTTCAGTTTAATTTGCCAGAGACGCAAATCTAAAGCAAATATTTTCTATTTGCATGTATGTCTGATTTACTTCAACTAGAATTGTTTGTATAATTGTTTGTATAATTGTTTGTATAATTGTTTGTATAATTGTTTGTATAATTGTTTGTATAATTGTTTGTATAATTGTTTGTATAATTGTTTGTATAATTGTTTGTATAATTGTTTGTATAATTGTTTGTACATTTCTATCAGGAGAAGATTCAATCGCTGCACGTGACGAAGAATTCACGTCTTGAAGCTCAGCTACAGCAGGCCCGGTATGTGATCTTAAGCTTAATCATTATCATTATTATTGTTAATATTATTATTACTATTATTACTATTATTACTGTTTCAGTGTTATTAGTACCATTATAATTTCTAAGCTCGAAAAGAGTGAATATCCTTTACATATTTTAACATTATCCATCTGTCACATACTTAACGTGCTTTAGTCTTATCAATTGCTTCTTCCTTTAACTCTTTGATTGATTGATTGATTTACTGATTGATTGATTATAGAGAGGAAGCAGAGAGAAGTGCCAGTGAGTTGAGGGAACTGCAATCTCGTTTGCGTATTCTAGAATCATCCATCAATCACTCGCCTGACTCGTCGATGCCTCAGCTGGCTTTGCCTGTGGGTGGGGGTATGTGTGTGACTTGTGCTGAACGTGAAGCAGTGTTGCCACTCTCTGTCAGCGTCATGCAGAAAAAACATCTTGACTCTGTTACCAGGTATCTCTCTCTCTCTCTCTCTCTCCCTCTCTCTATTGCTGGTTTCAGGTATTTTCAAAGTTATCAGGCTTTTAATTTTTAATTTCCTTGTTTTGTCCTAGACTTGAAGAATAGACCAACCGTAAACTGCATTGTCGTAAGAGTAGCTTCCTAATGAACAAGAACTGTGGAAGGCAACGGGAAATCACCTCAGAAGCCATATTATTTATTGAGTGTGAAAAGTAGCATGTGAGTAAGAATATGTACCTAGGACCTGCCACTTGGCAGAACCCAAGAGCGAGAGAGAGAAATTTGTGAAACAGATACGTTGATTGTAGATCGTATTGTGTGGATTGTGAAACAGATACGTTGATTGTAGATCGTATTGCGTGGATTGTGAAACAGAGGCTGATTGCAGATCGTATTGTGTGGATTGTGAAACAGATAGGCTGATTGCAGATCGTATTGTGTGGAGTAATTCGACAAGTCCAATCTTTTAATCTTTTTATAAAACAATATAAAGACTTTTTGTACACAACTTTCCAATTAACTTCACCTTTAGATTCTTTTACTATTTTCGCCACTTACTTCTATGTTGATCATTTAACCGTATTTTCTAGTAACAACTTTATGAGAATCTGCCGTGTTGTAATCTGCATTAATTGGCGTAATTACGAGTTGTTGTCTGTGTATGTTTGCTTATGATTGTGGGCTGTCAACTAGATAGGATTTATTTATCCTCTTTGATGACCCGTTTTTATCAGCAATTTTGTATTTCTTGCTTTGATGACAATGTCATTAAACATAGTTCTCTCTCTATTGTGTGGGTTGATTGCAACCGGAGTGTGTTTGTTGTAGAGACAGAGATGACTTGCTGGGAGAAGTGGAGATGCTGAAGAGACGTTGTGAGGAGATGAGAGAGAAGGAAGAGGGATCCTATGCTGAGATTAAGAGCAGCATACAGCTGGCAGAGCAGGCTCACCTGGAAATGACTCAGGTCTGTGCTGCGTCTATGGAGCTGTTTGCGTTGTTATTGGTGTTGCTGCTTTGTGCTGGTGATGTGTTCTGAACCAGTGCAGACTGGTTCTAAGGATGTATACAGCACCGGTTCAATCTGGTTTTAAAGATGTGTTCTGAACCAGTGCAGACTGGTTCTAAGCGTGCCATGAATTTCTATTGACACGGAGGGGACTAGATAGGAAATGGAATATTAAGGTCGGATATCCATCGGCCTGACACCACCAAGTATACACGACTGGGTTTTTATTCGCCCCTCGGAAGAAAAAAGCCCACGTAGCTACGCAGTCTCGTTCGCACGACCTCTCATTCAAGAGGCATGCTCTCTACCCACTGCGCCACTAGGCGTTACGTATTAGGCAATTTATAGCCTATATGGAATAGGCTATTTAAAAGTAATCTATTTTTATAAATTACACTTTACATATTAAGAACTCAAACTACAATACATTAACAACAATAACAACGACAGTTATAGTGCTACAGTCATCAATGACAACATCGAGCATCTATTGAGTCAAAATCAATCGGGCGAGTAAAAAGAAGATCCAAAAACGGTGAAAATTCCAAAATCCAGAAAATCAGTCCGAAGTATAGGGAATTAAAGAAAAGGAGGTTTAGGCGCCGAAAAGTCTTACAATATTCAATGTTACATATCAATACGAATGCTAAGTCGCTCTGTTTGCTTTGTTTCTCACAGGCGGTAATAGAAAGAGAGCAACTGAGGGAAGAAGTTCAGCTTCTGACTCAGAGGCTTCAGGATCAAATCCTGGATGCCCAGCGTAAGACTCATGAACAATGCCAATTGGTTCGTTTTGAGAGTCAGAACAAGCTAGATGATCTAAATAAACAGGTTTGATTAACTAGATTCTTCTTCATCGCACTGCCAAATGGCAGGTTCAAGGTTCATATTTAGTCTCAAAGTCTGCTTTCTTGCTCCGTAACTGCACTCCTTAGATCAACAAGTTAATCCCTTCACAAAGTCTATGCCTTGTCCATACCCTATGTAGCCTATAGCTTGGGAAAAGTATGGCTTCTGAGGTGGTTTCCCATTGCCTTCCTCAGTTAGATGGATTAATTACCATTTAATCCTGGAGGAAAATATTTCATGGTGAGGTGGGTCCCCTCTAGCCATGCTCAGCTTCTGCCTTAGTCGCCTCTTACTTACACGCAGCAGATTATTTGCGGTTGTCGTATTCTTCAGTGGTCCAACCACACCCGAGCACAACACGGGGGATTAACTAGATGAGACTTCAGATATTAGATGATCTATATAAACAGTTTTGATTAATTGGATTAGACTTCAGATATTAGATGATCTAAATCAACATGTTTAATTAACTAGATTAGACTTTCGATTTTAGATTACGTAACTAAACAGGTTTGACTAACTAGCTTAGACTTCTGATATTAGATGCTCTAAATAATATTGCAGTGGAATGAAAGTTAGGATGCATTCCTAAAATAACCCTTATATTTTTGATTCACTGTGTGAGTCTATCTACTTTTTCCTGTGGTTATCATATATAGCCTATCAACTGATGCTTTCGGATATTTTAGATAAAATTATTTGTTGTAGCCTCTAAGTTTACTATAATGTGAACGCTGATTTGCTGTTTTCGTTAGATTCGACAGTTGATGGAGCAGTTAGCGGGTACTCAGGTGGACCTGGAGAAGGTTGAGAGAGAGAGAAACGACTACAGAGCCGAACTGAGTCTGTTAAAAGATCAACTCGGCTCCAGTCAGTCTGATTACATTAAGGTATACAAAATCCTAAACTACCGCATGTTATTTCTTTAAATTGTAGGGCCCTGGTTGCAAAGAGCTCTTGAAATATTTAAATTGACTCACTGAGGAAAGTATATAGTTCAACTTATCAGAAGTCGATGCTGCATTCCTTATCAATTTGTGCCTTAGATATTTGAGTGATCCAGTTCTCAATGAGAAATACATCCCTATCATATTCGGTCTAGTCTGACTACTGCTTAGGTTGGTCGGTCATTTGGATCAAACACAGCGATGGTCGGGGTTCTTTGTCTTGAAGAGAAGCCCTTATGGCATCTGACCTTGACGTTAAACCCACTGAAAGAGTGTAAAGTCGAGAGGTAGTATGGACTATGTATCAGTGTTTAACAATAGGTGTGTAATATACACGAAGGTTGTAGGTATGTAGCCTACAATATAGGGATGAGAGGGGTGATGAGAGATGAGATCAAGCTAATCAAATCTCACAAATAACACTGTCATGTTCTGTATATGAAATAAATTGCTTCCGGTTCTTCTCGTAAATCAATCAATCAATCAATAAGAATTTAACTTCCGGTTCCTCGCCATAAGGCGAGGAACCGGACGTAGAGGTACAGACATATGAATCAATTTTTTGATGATACAGCTAAGCCGGCGACATGTTGGTAAATTGTGCGATTGAGGATGATTCAGTAGGTTCAGGGTTATAATCTAGTGCTCGCCAATTCACCAGCAGTCTCTCGAGACAATAAACAGTACTAGTTATTATTATCTATTGTTATTATCATTAGACTTAAAGCTAAAAAGCTAATGTTAACGTCAGTTTCCTCCCTCGAAAGCGATGTCAGTGACGGGCGAACCCAGCATTTGAATCTCACACCTACTGATCCGCGGTAGAGTATCATACCGACTTCGCCCCTGGCTCCACCCACTGGCTCAGCCAGACTTGCTTAAGTCTTTTAATTTCTTGAAGTATTTGATGACTACTGTTGACTACAGGTTGTGGAAGAGATGAAAGTTGGCTCAGCTCAGATTAGAATGGATCGTAACATAGCCGTGCAGCAGGCTGAGCGGTTAAAACAAGAACTGGAACAATGCAACGATGACAGGCATGCGGTTAGCTGTCGATTTTCAAAATTATACCTTAATAGCTTTTCTGAAAGCCATACAGAAACCAAAAATTAGCTTTTCTGCTACTGATTATAACCTAGTGGTGTAGGTGCCTGGTGATGTACATGCCTGGTGATGTAGGTGCCTGTTGCTTTAGGGACGTGGTGATGTAGAGGCCTGGTGGTGTAGGTGCCTGGTGGTGTAGGTGCCTGGTAGTGTAGGTGCCTGGTGGTGTAGGTGCCTGGTGGTGTAGGTGCCTGGTGCTTTGTTTCTCTGGGTATTTTTATGTTAACAACTATTATTTTTATTTAATTATAACACTTATTCATTGTATTGTATATTTACGTATTTTACTGATGTTGTGTCCGAGCTGCTGTAGAATAGACCAACCTAGGACTGCAGGGTCGTAAAAAGTCGCACTAAGATCCAAACCAACTTCAGAAAGGGCATTCGGTTGGTGAGCGCCTAGGATTCAGAGATTGCTACAACATTTTCTAATCCCGACTCTAGTTAAACTAGAAATGAAGGGAAGATGATAATGATGATGATGAACATTATTTACTCATTATTATTAACATTTATTCGTTATTATTTCTTTTTTTTCCGTTTATTTATTTAAACGAATGAAATTCTCAAATAGGGATTGGCTGGTGGTGTAGTGTAGAACAGAGAGGATTTGAGACAGTCTATTTGTATCGCGACCCTGGTTAAACTGGGATTCAAGGGAGGATGATGATGATGATGATTTAGTCATATAAAATATTTAACTTGTATTACTATTATATTATGTGTTAATTGCTGTCATTGTGATGTGAACAAAGGAGAGACAAAGATTGAGAGAAGAGATAGAGCAGTTGAGGAAAAGGTTGGACACCGCTGAGAGAAATCTGCTGTCGTCAAAAGATGAGTGCCTTCGTCTCTACACTGACAATCAGAATCTCGAGAGAGAGGTATCAATCAATTCGTTAATCATCATTACAGCATCATCATCATCGTCTTCCCTTAAATCCCAGTTTAACTAGCGTCGGGATACGAATAGACTGTCTAAAATCCTCTCTGTCCTATATCATATCAATCAATTCGTTAATGCTTTAATTAAACTGGACTGAGTCAGGAACTTGATCAATTAGATGTTCTAATGCGGATCAGTATGTGCTGGAGCCAGTGGCGATATCAATAAGTTATTCTACCGCGAATCTATGTGCGGGGTTCAAATCCTGGACTCGCCCGACACTGACATCGCTTTGGAGTGAGGAAACTGATGTTAACGTTAGCTTTACCAGCTTTATCAGTAGATGTAGTGGTAGAACCTTTACTTGGTATTTCACTGACGTACCTCTTAGAGAGGAATCTGAAGTTAATTAAGGCTTGAGCCTTTATTCATGTATTCATAGTTCTTAATAATTGTAGCATATACAGATTATAAATAACTGATGGTATGGTGTGGTACAGAGAGAAGTGGAGAAGGTCTATTCGTATCCCTTTCCTAGTTAAACTAGGACTCAAGGGAAGATGATAAAGATGATGACAGATGATAAATTACATAGCACTTTAGCACACTTACGGTATGTTATGGTGTCATTCCGTTTGTTGTATCATTAGTGAGCACAGTTAATATATCTCTGCTTTTTGTAGCAATTTACCATGATTGCTGTTTTGGCTGTACTACTGACTGACTTCACGTTGTCATGGAAGACGGTAGTACTCAAATAGTTCCTTTTGTCTAAGACAACGGCATGATACTTAATTAATTTTTTTGTTGTTGTTAGCTTCACTCAGCGAGATTGACAGCTGATGGGGTGGAGTCTAGTCGTGCTGAGGAGTTAAATAGAGCTGAGAGGCGGGCCGAGCAGAGAGAGGTGGAGCTTAATGCTTTGATTGACAACCTTCAGACTAAGTATGGTACGCCAATTTTTCTTTTTTCAAACTGAATATGATATGCCTGAGGTGCAGCTTAATGCTTTGATTTCTATTAAATCCATGCTAAGTATAATTAATTTAAATTAATTTAATTTAATTAATTAAATTTAATTAAATTGAGATTAAATTAATTTAATTTAATTAAACCGAAATTTTAACTAAATGACCCAAATTTTGGTTAAATTAGTTTCAACCTTCAAACTAAGTATAGTACGCAAGTTTTTATGCTGTAGTTGTTAATTAGTGAAAGTCATCAGTGTTGTTTTCTATCATTAAATCAAAAATCTGAGATCACAGGATCAGGGAAACAACAAACACCACGACAACAACATAACAACACCAACGCTACGATCATATCATTTAAAGCCAAGTGGCAACAAGAGCAGGAATCAGCTACTTAAACAAATTAATTGATAGCTACATGCATTAATTAGGTGATAAGTGATAGCTACATGCATTAATTAGGTAGTAAGTGACAGCTATATTCATTAGTTAGGTGATAAGTGATAGCTACATGCGTTAATTAGGTGATAAGTGACAGCTACATGCGCTAATTAGGTGATAGGTGATAGCTGCATACATTAGTTAGGTGATAAGTGATAGCTGCATGCATTAATTAGGTGATAAGTGACAGCTACATGCATTAATTAAGTGATAAATGATAGCTACATGCATTGGTTAGGTGATAAGTGATAGCTACATGCATTAATTAGGTGATAAGTGATACATGCGTTAATTTGGTGGAGGAGTATGTAGAGGCTCACGTGTTCTCTGTGTCAAATTTGATTGCATGTAAATTGTGTCACACGTATATGTGCTAGCATTTGCATCACATGTGTTACTGGTATTTGTGATAACATGTACATCATTTGTTTTACGTGTACATGTGATAGACTGTATATAACGTGTGTGTATCAAGTATGAATCACATGTGTATCACGTTTGTCACATGTGTATCACGTTTGTATCACATGTATCACCAGTGTATCACGTTTGTCACATGTGCATCACGTTTGTATCACGTGTATCACCAGTGTATCACGTTTGTCACATGTGTATCACGTTTGTATCACGTGTATTACCAGTGTATCACGTTTGTGTCACTTGTGTATTACATGTGTATCACGTGTGTATCACGTGTGTATCACGTATGTATCACTTATGTATCACGTGTGTATCACGTGTGTATCACGTGTCTATCACGTGCTTATCACGTGTGTATCACGTGTGTCACATGTGTGTAAGCAGCCCGCACGACGGGAGAGATGGAGGAGTACGTAGCATCTCACGGAGCTCTGGTGCAGAAGTTGAGAGAGGAATGTCGTAATCTTGTCGCTCAGTTGGAGAACGTCTCCAATAGATACAAGTAAAATATTCCATTCTCTGTGAGACAGTGTCACATCAAAGCTGATACCAAACTGTTCAGCACTCTACCAGGCCATTCTGTGCCTGTGTTAAAGTCATACTTAATTTAACAGCGAGTTCAACGTTCTTTCAATGATATGAAAAAATATATATCTCTCTCTCTCTTAGTGCACTGCCTACTGGCAGGTTCATGGAATATAACGCCTTCATTCTTTCTGTCTTCCGCTTTCCTCTTCATTTCCACATATGAGTGGGTCATTAAATCATCTAACACCTCGGCCTGTCTCTGCCTCCATTTCCTTCCATTCTACCTTCTATAATCTCTTTTAATAGACTTTCCCCCCCTTAGGATGTGTACTATCCAATTCTTTTTCCTATTTCTTAATACATTTATCAACTGCCTATCTGTACCAACTCTTTCCAGAACTTCCTCATTTGTAACCTTTTGAGTCCAGCTAATCCTCTGCATTCTTCTCCATATCCACATTTCCAATGCCTCTAGTTTCCTAATATCTTCCTTCTAGAGGCATTGTAAATCAACAGGCCCATTTGTAACTTTACAGTCTCCCAGAGTAGTCACCCACTGCACTGAAATTGCCATCAATTGATAAATAGTCAAAGAGATGCTAGGTTTGGTAAGCCCATTGCAGGACATATATTCTATACTTTTCCTCAAATTCCTAATCTAATTCCTAATTTCTAATCCAAGCCTATCCCTTCATCCTTTAACTCAGTCTGGCCAATGCGCGAAACAGCCGAACCAGAGAGATATGTCTTTGCATTATTTAATATGCAACGTCCAGTTATTCCAAATAGCTAATTATCATAATTATTAGCGTGCAATAATTATTTAGCGTGTCTTTTTCCCCGTGTTAGGTCCGGGTTGTTTGAAGAATTGACCAATCGATGACTGCACGTGCTGTAGAAGGCGACTAAAGCACTAAGATCCTCACCAACGTCAGAAAGGGAATTCGGTTGGTGAGCGCCTAGGCTCCGGATATTGTTACAAAAATTAAAATGAATGGAAAAGTCTCAAATAGGGGATTTGCTGGTGGATGATATGATGTAGGACAGAGAGGATGTGAGGCACTGTATTCGTATCCTGACCCTAGTTAAACTGGGATTCAAGGGAAGATGATGATGATGATGATGATGATGATGATGATGATGCTTAGCAAAGGTGACATAGTGTGACACAATACATTTCACTCAATTTCCTTGTATTTTGAGCTGGATAATGTGCTCTCTGCCCTTCAGGATAAGACCTATAAGACCAATAGTGCGATATTAATCAATCAGAATTTCTATTTGGCCATTAGACGCAGTAGTCTGGAAAAAAACTTGTAAAATGGTAAGTATTAAAGTAAACACGCACTATAGTGAAACGATCAACTATGTCGATATCTATCACTTTTAATACCACATGTTTAAACCGTTAGGCAATTTAATCCTTTTTCGTTTAACCAGTCCAGTGAATGTCCGAGATATTATTCTCAGATCAGCTCGGTGGGATTCGACCCCGCGAGAGTTCAATTCACCTCAGGATCAGTCATTTAAAACTTCACAACGTTACCACTACGATATTGAGACATTATTGTCTCCGTGTTTTGCTACAGGTCAGACAACAAGAATCTGAGGTCGACCGTAACTGAGCTGAGAGGGAGACTAACGAGGAGTCAGGCTAGATGTGAGGAGCTGACGGAGCAGCACACCCAGCAGGGCCTAGTGCAGGAGAAGATGAGGCAACGCATCAACGACATGGACTCCCGTGCCCAGGAGAGCTCACAGCAGGTTTACCCGTAGATCAGTTTAACTTCTAATTTAGTACTGTTATTATTGTTACTAAAACAAAGGGTTTGTAAAAATAATTCAAGTTTAACTGAATACAATGAAGCAGGCGGAAATTCAGTTTCCTCACTCGAAATCGATGTCAGTGAAAGGGAGACTATGATTTGAACCCAGCACATACTGATCCGCTCGAATCGGATTGTGTGAGTGGTTGATTGACTGATTGCTTGCCTCTTTGATTGATTGACTGATTGCTTGCCTCTTTGATTGATTGACTGATTGCTTGCCTCTTTGATTGATTGAATGATTGCTTGCTTGTTTGATTGATTGAATGATTGATTGATTGATCGATCGATTGATTGCTATCAGATACTAGATCTTCTATCTAAAGAAAGTATACTAATGAGAGAGAGGCGTGAGCTTGTCAATCACATCGACTTCCTCCGCAGACACATACGTCAGCTGTCTGGTCTGGGCGTGTCTGGAGGCGTGGCTTTAGAAGTGGGCGTGTCTTCTGACGAGGATTGGGCGGGGTCGCAAGAAGCCTTAGACTATGCGCACCTTTATGAAGGCCCTAGTGCCGCAGTGAGAGATATCATCAGTCAGGTTAGACAAGAGGGGGGTCATAGCAGGGGCAGAGAAGGGGGTAGGGCAGCAGGGGATGCGAAAGGAGATGAGAAAGAGAAGAGAGAGGGGGAAAATATAGAGAAAAGTATAAATAGGAAGAAGATAATGAAGGATAGAGACAATAAAAGGATCGAAAGAGAAAGGATAGATGATCTCAAGGCTTAGTAGTACTAAATGAACTTCTAAATCACAAACAAGCAATGTCAACAGTAAAGAAATTGTTCAAAACAATAACTGTAAATATGTGTTAATATTTATTTAGAATTCTTTGCCGCTACGAACCGTTAGAATCGTTTTTGTTACCTTTTATTCAGAACTCCTAACTGTAACAGTTTGGTCAGAAGTGCTACGCTATGAATGCAGCCTGGAAGTTTAATACAATGGACTTGTAATGTAAACGTAATAAATACTATTTTGCCTCTTTAGACTCATCATCTTGCTCCTTTCTCTCACTGGCTAATGGACTACACTGATGTCAATCTCGCTTTCTCTTTGGACTATGTTCGTTAGTATGGTTAGGTGTGTGGTGCTGAACTAGTTTCTAGTTGTATTCCATGTAAGACGTCCCTGACTAAGCTGACTTCACCATCGGTTCAGAAACTGAATGTTAAATCCTCATTGTTTCGTATTGTATTTTATCCTTGTATATACGTTTTAATTATTGTGTTATATCTGCAGTTATTTATTGGTATTTTGAACTGATTTGAGTAGGTCTAATGACATATTACTTGTTATTCTTAAGCTCTATGATAGGCTATTTTACGATAAGAACGTTTGTTCTTATGTGACCGATAGGTTTATATTGAATTATCGAAGCTTCGTCTATTTATATTTTTATGTTGCTGTAAACTTATTTGATACAATTTTTTGTTTTGATCCAGTGCAAGAAATATATTATATACTGATACAACGTTGATATAAAGTGACTAAATCCATTAACTTTGGTATGCTCCAAATTTAAAGGGAATGGCCGGATATGAGCTCCCTCCAAAACGTTTTAAGTTAAGTTTATTTTGTAATCAACAGAAGTCTATGTTTTGACTGTTATTATATCATTTCGCTTTGTGATTCCCACGAAATGATTTCGAGTTTCGCTTTTCCTGTGGGCTCTCTTCATGTATTTAGGTCCTGCAAGATTTATTAATTATCCTAATTAATATAATTTATGTAGTCCTAAAGGTTTACAGTGATTTTTTGCTCATCAGAACGTTGTCTTTTATATAATACTACTAACTTATTATAGATTAAGAAGACTAAGATTCTTATGGATTGAGTTCTTATGCATGTGGTATTCTAATAAACTTCAATAGAGCACTGATCAGTGTTACTACTTATTAGGTAGTTGTCTATTTATATTCTAAACCCTACGTAGCATAAACTAAATAATTAATAATTGCATAATTTTTCCCTACCATTAACACAGCAAACTAAAAATGGAATTTGATAAGTTTAAAATTCTATAAAGATACCGACTACACATACAGTATTAAACAGAGTTTTATTTCACCATTCAAGCAACAAAAAAATTAATTAGAAATACAATCATACTTGTATAAACACTGAAATAGAAAAAAATTGACTGACTCTAACATAAACTGAAACAAGTAACTGCAAGTACACGTACATACAGTATATTAACTCGAAATTAATTAGGTCCAAATGATTTCTAGCGTTCGTTTAAGGTATAATTTCGCAATAATGACCCAGTCAACTCTCAACCTGGACGCTATCTTGCAAGATATAAAATATTAGTATTTGTTTTAAAATACATTACTATTTGTACTTAAAATACATTACCCTCACGTTATAAGCAACGATAACTTATGCACCAGAACAAATGTAAAAAAGGAGTCTTGCAATCAAATTACGAAGACTAAAGTGGATAGAACATTTACTTAGGATATCTGACAATACACTTGTAAAACTTGCTTTGAATGAAAGTAAAATCTAAGACAAAACAAAGAGGTTGCCAAAACAAACAAACATGGGTCAAATTAGTAAATAAAGATCTCAAAGGTATAACTCAAGATTTGAATATACCGTATTAGATGAGAGCATCTATGGTCTGGCTTCGGATAGAGCACGATGGAGTCAATTAACCTTGAAACCTACTGCAGGATCCAAATAGGACGTAGTGCAGTTTTAGTAGCACTAGTAAACTGTTCAATCTTACCAGATTAGAAAAGACAAAGCCAAGACAGCTACAAGTTGCAAAGTCTAGCTTAACTCTAGCTGGAAATTTCAGATCTATGGTTTGCTTCAGCTGCTGAGTTAAATGTAATTATATACCGACCTGTTCTATTCAAATGTTTAGTTTCCCTATTTTTCCTCTTCTTAAAAAATATAGAATATAAAGGCCATTGTTATTAAGGTCATCATTATTATCATGATCAGGGATTGGGGCAGCATTAAGGGTAGGGTTACTTAGGTAAGGGTTATGATATGAAGATTTTTACAGAGGTCAAATTAGGTCAGTAATATCGGATGCTGAGTTATAGGTCATTGACCTACTACTGATGTCTATAAATAAATAATAAAATATATTTTGTAATTAAATTTCAAACGCCTTACTCATGTCTAGAAGCATGATTTCTATTTCTGAGTTTTTGTTTGTTATTGCTTTTTCGATAAGAAGTTTTAACGTTAGGACGTGTTCCGTGGTACTTCTGCCTGGTCTGTAGGCGGCTTGAGTGACTGGTATTTTTTGTCAATTTTATTGTATATTCTATTTATCATTACAATTGGCGTTTGATACTGTCAATAGAAATATATTATTAGAGGATTTAAATAAAATAATTGGTCAAGACGAACTGAGATTGCTTAAGCCCGGTACTTTTCACATTTTACCTTGCAAATAGCTTAAACAAACATGAGAACCAAATTCAAATAGCAAACCAAATTGAAGAGCACTCATACTCCAAAGAAAATATACCATATGAAGAATTAATTCCTAATCATATTATAGAACATAACTATAGCATAAAGCGAGAAATGGGTATAAATATTGATCAGCAGTTTGCAGATAATATTGCATATGTAAGCACATGCAAAAATATAACAGACAAAATTCAAAAGGAAGTCAATGATAAACTGAATAAGAGAGATTTAAAACTAAACACAGATAAAACAGAAAAATATACCATTGGAAACAAAAATGATCAGGAATGGAAGAAATGCAAATATTTAGGTTCTTACTTGGATACTGAAAGAGACATGATCCATAGAAAGCAATTGTGTATGGCTATTTTTAATAAATACAAGATGAAACTAACAAATAGCAAAATAACAATGAAAACAAGAATAAATATATTCAATGCTTATATTACGTCAGTTTACTTATATAATAGTGAGCTATGGACATTAACTTCAAAACAGGAACACGAAATTGACATATTTCATAGAAGTCTATTAAGAAAAATACTTAAAATATATTATCCTCACATTATAAGCAATGATAACTTATACATCAGAACAAATGAAAAAAAGGAGTCTTGCAATTAAAACACGAAGACTAAAATGGATAGGTCACTTACTTAGGTTACCGAACAATGCACCTGTAAAACTTGCTTTAAATGAGAATAAAAAATCTTTGACAAAACAAAGAGGTTGTCAAAATAAACAAACATGGATCAAATTAGTAAATAAAGATCTCAAAGATATAAGTCAAAATTTGAACATATTAGATGAGAGCATCTGTGATCTGGCTGAGGATAGAGCGAAGTGGAGTCAATTAACCATGAAGCTTACTGCAGGGTCCAAATAGGATGTAGCGCAGTCTCAGTAGTAGTAGTAGTAATTAAATTTATGACAAAAATTTGTCGTATAGATTCTCCAACCACCGACTGTCTGCTGGGATATAACTCTGCTTAAAGTCACCATCAGCGCCTGTTTTAACCTGCTTTTATTGCTATTTTAGCTATTGATATTTCTCTGTATTAATTTTATCCTTAAAATCTATCTTTTTTAGTTCAGGATTTTTGCGATAATTGTATAACATAACATAGCATCATTTTGTGATTTTCAGATTATTAAATATATATTTTTGTATTTGTAGCAATTTCTAACTTTTTAGATCAATATAAATTCATGTAATGTGGTTCTGCGAAATCTCCGAAATGAGGAAAGATGTATAATTGCTGTGTTAGAACATTGTGATGGCTGTTATGAAAGTAGACATTTGAGTTTGACATATTTGTTCCGAAGGAAATTTTACAACATGGTGCAGAAATATCAGTCACCGGTCAGGGTCTACAAGTACCCATTCGAGATGGTCATGGCAGTGAGTATGATAATAATAACAATAATAATGATGATCATAATAGTAATAATAATAATAATAATAATAATAATATATCATTATTAATAATAATAATGATAATAATAATATTAATAAAGGTTTAACATGCTGTATGATATTATGTAGGACAGAGAGGATTGAGACAGTCTATTCGTATCCCGACCCTAGTTAAACTGGGATTCAAGGTAGGATGATGATGATGACGTTTAGCATGTGTTTCCTCTTACAATTAATATGTTAGGGTCGTACTCGCATCTCATGTCACGGAAAAGCAATTAATCAAATGACTTGGAAATACATATGCTGAAGGCAAGAAATAATGATCCTAAATAGTGCCAGTCCGGTGATAAAAAATGAGGTGAGACAATTTAAATTTATGGCCAGACGAGATTTTTATCATCTTGCCTGTCTGCTTTTTCTTACCACCAGACTGGCACCATTCAGGATCTTCTTTTTCTCTCTAGCACTTTCACTCTCCTAGAAGCTTGTATTTACAAGCCTTTGGCAAATATTCCTCAATCCTATCTAGCTCATTTGGTCTATTACTTATTTTCTATTAATTATCTTATCTCCATGTTGATAGTAATTATACTCCTTTAGAATTGTTGCAGAATATGGCTATATGTCTGAAGTTCACATAAACTATTCAACAGGAATTGTTTTCATACCACAGTGGCTGGATCTTTGATATTTGCTTGTTGACGGCTTTTAAGAAAATTTTGTTTCATAGGTTTTGTTGAGATTTAAGTCAATATGGTCAAAGATTAGAACCCCGTTCAGTTCACACTATGTGGTAATCAAATAGTGGTATCAGGTTTCATTGTCTGTAAATATTTTCGTAGTTGAGATGAGAGCTTCTGAAAATGGCGAAGACATTTTGTTTTTGCTATGGTTAGATATAGTTAAATTATAGTGCCTCC
The DNA here is from genome assembly GCA_905160935.1 of Enchytraeus crypticus. Classification (NCBI taxonomy): domain Eukaryota; kingdom Metazoa; phylum Annelida; class Clitellata; order Enchytraeida; family Enchytraeidae; genus Enchytraeus; species Enchytraeus crypticus. The sequence goes on from CAJHZI010000716.1 coordinate 179,304, forward strand.
ACTCTTCTCTGTCTTCCGCTTTCCTCTATGTGGAAATGAAGAGGAAAGCGGAAGACAGAGAAGAGTGGAGGCGTTATATACCATGGACCTTCCAGTAGGCAGTGCACTAAGAGAGAGAGAGAGAGAGAGATATTGTTTGACAATTTGTCCAAATTCATGTGTGTCTAGGCGTATGAGAAACGTTTTCCTACATCAAAGCTGATCCCAGTGTTCCTTGGCAGTGAGATTATTTCTGAGACACACTCATCAGATGGAGCCCAGCATGTTGTAGAACGTCGCTGCTGCCTTGCTGTCGATGCTCCTTATCTGCTAAAAAAGGTTGGCTGCTCTTATTGTTGACTTCTATAAAAATACCGGTTGCTAAACTTATCTGTTAAAAAAGGTTGGTTACTTTTATTATTGACTTCTATAAAAAATGCTAACCGGTTATTAAACTTATCTGCTCAAAAAGGTTGGCTGCTTCTATTATTGACTTCTATAAAAAATGCTAACCGGTTGTTAAACTTATCTGCTAAAAAGGTTGGCTGCTTCTATTATTGACTTCAATAAAAAATACTAATCGGTTGTTAAGCTTATCTGCTAAAAGGTTAGCTACTTTTATTGTTGACTTCTATAAAAATACTAACTGGTTGTTAAACTTATCTGCTAAAAAGGTTGGCTGCTAATGGATAAAAATGCTATTTGGATTTTAAACTTATTAATACATACATTACACATATGCCCAACAGATTGTTCAAGAACATTACAAGAATACAATTTGGAAACGTATAAAACGAATCAATTGTATACAAAGTATCAAGTTAATCGCTGTGTACACAAAAAATATTATACAATATTATATGAGTGTATACTACAGGTATTGTCGCAACAGATTGAGTTATAAAGTTAAACACCTTAAATTGTGATTAGTATATGAGTACTATTTGAATATTATTAAACATTTTTAATAAAACTGCATTGGTTTAAAATTAAAGACTTATTAAATCAACATTTAAAAGTTGAAGGCTTGCCCTACTCCACTCCTCTATAATTTTAACTCTAAATCTGTTTCCTTTTTGTTAATTTCTGCAGATGGCAAAGCCTCCCAACCCTACTCTATCTTGCTATAAGCCAGTCCCGGACTTAGGCTATTGGCTCTTCAAGACTGCCTTTGTTCTATTTGCTTTTACTAAGAAACAAAAGAATTTGATAATCCTTTAATATATATGTAGATGTGGAACTAATTTTATTGCCTAGAGGTTGATTTGTTTGTAGATTTTCAATGCAGATGAGATGCAGGCAGTCATTTTCTTGATTATTAATACTTTACACTTATTTAACTTATTAGGACAATAGAATATTCCAAAAGTAAAATGCTATTTCTTTCTTTCTAAAATTATATAATCAATAAATCTTCTATATGTGACTAAATCATCAACATCAACTTCCCTTTAATCCCAGTTCAACCAGGGTCGGGATACGAATAGGCTGTCTCAAATCCTCTCTGTCCCACATCACATCATCAGTCAATCCCCTATTGGAGACTTTTCCATACGTTTAAATTCTTGTAGCAATATGACTAAATATATGACGATATATGACTAAATATCATGCGCTAAATTATTTGCGTTGTTTCTGTTGCGGAGAATCATAATATAATTTGATTGCGACTGATTACAGCTGGTGGGGGTGGACTGTGTATACTTCATACAGAAGAATGCTCTGGACAGACGTAACAGAACGTTGTCTATAGAGGCCCGCAACGAAAGCTTCTCAACACGCGTCTCAATCACTGAGCATTGTCTTTACTCGGTACTGGTTATGTTCTGAGCTATCCTCTTTTATTTCTTTTCTCTCTTTCTCTATTTTTGGTCTTTGTGGATTGTATATGTTAGTTTTGATTTATCAATAGGACAACAGATCTGTAAGTGCAACAACAGCCACAGCTCCTGTGAGCCACAACAACAACAACAAGCAGTTAAGTCCAGGATTCAGATCCAGTGCTCGTCCCCTCCCTGACTTGTTTTCTAGAGAAACTGACGTTAAACTGAGCTTTTGTCTTTATCATCACCAGGACATTGTCAGGATGGCCAAAGATTCGAAGCCTGGACTCTTGCTTAATACTTAAATATGCTAGCAACTTAATCAGTATTTATGCTCATATATATATGAAATTATTATAAGGGCGGAAATTTTACTAAAAGATATCTTAGAAGGCACAATGAAAGAAATATAGTCAGATCGAGATTAGGTATGTTAGATGATTTAACGATCCACTCATATGTGGACATGAAGAGTTAAACTGAAGACAGATAAGAGTGGAGTCGTTATATACCATAGTTCTGCCAGTAGGCAGTGCTCTGAGAGAGAGATGCTATTAATTAGGGATGTGTTTCTTTTCCACAGGTACATCCTGAGAATCCGAACTGGACGTGTTTTGAGCAGGACGCTAGTCTGGATGTTAAATCCTTCATGGGATTCGAGGCAACCGTTGAAAAGATTGCCATGAAGCAGTACACTGTCAATATTAAAAAGGTTGTCTATTTATTGATTGATTGACATTCAATTTCCCCATGTTGTGTCCGGGTTGTTTCAAGAATTGACCAACCGGTTACTGAACGTGTCGTAGAAGGCGACTAAAGCACTAAGATCCATACCAACGTCAGAAAGGGTATTCGGTTGGTGAACGCCTAGGCTCCAGAAATTGCTACAAAAATTTAAACAAATGGAAAAGTCTCAAATAGGGAATTGACTGATGATGTGATGTGGGACAGAGAGGATTTGAGTCAGTCTATTCGTGTCCCGACCCTGGTTAAATGGGATTCAAGGGAAGATGGTGATGGTGATGATGATTGACATTCAATTCTGCTTTTGATTTCAATTTATTCTGTGCTATGTTTGCTATTTATCTATATTTAGTTTATTTGCTTTCTAAAGCAAATTTTATAATTCTGTGGTAGGGCTAGTAATGATGTATGGATCGGAATGTTGGGCACTAAAAAGGGAACATTTACAGAGTTCGCATGTGGCAGAAATGAGAATATTACGTCTAATGTGTGGAAAAACTAGGAAGGACAGAATAGAAAATGAATATGTGAGGATGAATTTGAATGTTGAGGGGATCGGGGATAGGTTGGTTCAGTCGAGATTGAGACGGTATGGGCATATTGTGAGAAAGGCAGATGAGGATGTAATAAAGGGAGTTTGGAAGGAAGAGCTGGATGTTAAGCTAGAGAGAGGTAGACCACAATTGATGTGGGATGCGGTGATTAAGATGGACATGTACAATATAATATTGACTGATGATATGGTTCAGGACAGAGAGGAGTGGAGAAAGTCTATTCGTATCGCGACTCTTGCTAAACTGGGATTCAAAAAAATATGATGATAATGATGATGATGATAATTATGATGATGGTATTAAGCCGGAGATGTTTTTATTTCAGGGTAAGGAGGTGATAGAATTCTACATAAACGAGCTGATTACAGAGGGACGTGACCACATACCCCAGTGGTCTGAGAGCAACTGTCTAACCACCTCAGCCACTGCTAGCATAGCTATAGCAGATAGGCAGATGCCAGACAGGGACAGCAATAGCAGCTGCTACAGCTACAGCAGCTTCAAACAGCTGCCTAGTCCTACCAGCCCAGCTATGGATGCAGGTGCTATTTCTGCTTATGCCGTCTTTTTACGCTGCGCAAAATTCAATGCATTTAGGTGGCTTTCATCTTTCTTTATATTTTCCTCATCGTCTTTCCTTGAATCTCAGATTAGTTATGATCTGGAGAAAAACTTTCAATAATGCCTTCAATGCTTTCGATGCTTTCAATTTCAATGAAGCAATGATGTAAAAGGCAAAAAACAATGCTTTCAATTTTTAAAGCTTTCTACATTGTATATTTGAAATATTCTGACACATGTCATTCTGTGGAAGGTAAAACAGGTAATGAGCTTCACATAGTTGGGGGCACATACGATTTAGAACATGTCACATATCATTGATTATGTAGATAGCTGGACATATCATTAGATATATATATATATACATATATATATATATATATATATACCGTTTAATTTCATGCAGATTTACCATATCGTCATGGCGACACCGGTGATGTCTCTTTACTAGAGAATGGTGACGTAGAGACCGAAGGATGTGGCCATGTGCCGACCAATCAGAGGTCTCGTAGGGTTTCAGCAACTCTGAGGCGGGAAAGCACAAGATCAGGGTTCGATTTCATGTCAGACGCTGTCGGGAGTTTTACTGGAACTGAAGGCGAATGTATGCAGTTGCTTATGTTGTGCTATTCTTATTCTAGCCTATTTTATTTAATGTTATGGCAAAGACGCTAAAAAAAAAGAAAACATCAGTTTCCTCACTCGAAAGCGATGTCAGTGATGGGCGAGCCCAGGATTTGAACCTCGCACATACTGATCCGTGGTTGAATATTTCACCGACATCGCCACTGGCTCCAGGCAGTATAACATATTAGCTTATATATAGTGTTATGTTATACATAATGTTATTAGATATCGCTCTTACGCGGTGTTCCAAAAGGTTCTGTATGAAGTCCATTTCTTTTTTCTTTATACATTACTCCACTTAGCTACCTGCTTGACGTTGCCTCCATAAATTTTCATTTCTATGCAGACGACACTAAACTGTATATTTCCTTTTATAATCATGATTCCGATCAGAAGCTGGCTCATCTCTCATCCATTCTAGACAGGGTTTATTCCTGGTTTTGTGCTAACCGTCTTGCCGTTAATCCCTCCAAAAACTGAATACTTTTTAATTGGCACTCCTTTGCAAAGAAATAAAATTACTAAAAATTCTGTTAATTTTCAGAATCTTGCTCTTTCACCTGCTCGATCTGCCAAAAACCTTGGAATCATATTTGATGAAAACCTTAACTTTAAACCCCATATCTCTTCCGTTTGTCGCGCTTCTCTCTTTCAGATTGGTCAGATTAGGCAAATACGTCCATCCCTTACTAAAAATTCAGCCACTATCCTTGAAAATTCTTTATTTTTTAGGTAAGCTTGATGCGGACTACATTCAGAGATGTTTGGGTGAGCTGACGCCATATGAAGAGAGCAAATTAGTTCAACTCAGGCGCTGGCTGCAAGATACCCTCAAAGATAAGGTATTCAAGTTACGCTTATAGATAAGGTATTCAAGATACCCTCAAAGGTAAGGTATTCACGATACTCTCAAATATATGGTATTCAAGGTACTCTAAAATATAAGGTATTCAAGACACTCTCAAAGATAAGGTATTCAAGATACTCTCAAAGATAAGGTATTTAAGATACTCTCAAAGATAAGGTATTGAAGATACTCTCAAAGATAAGATATTCACCATGCCGTATCTCAAGAATCTTAAAGAATCTTAAACGGAAAAAATAAATTGTTTTAAAAATCAACATTTGTAAACATTTCCTAATTTTGTTTATTTTCTAAATACCTTGCAGCGTACAGCTGCATTGTGTTGCATTTAAAGCTGTATTGTATTGTATTAGATACCTGATGTTGCATTGTATTGTATCAGATACCTAAAGACTCGCACATCCTACGCTTCCTCAAGGCACGTGACTTCAACATAGAGAAAGGTCGAGAGATGCTGTGCCACTCCCTGGCCTGGCGCAAGCTACACGGGGTAGACAGGCTGCTCAGCACCTACGAGCCCCCTCTGCCTCTACAGAAGTACTACCCAGGTGGCTGGCACTACCACGATAAAGGTAAACCTTACCACCAGAGCCTACAACTACACAGGGTTCATCGTTTCTTCGTTTAGTATCGTTTATTTGTTCATCACAGCACAGATTATACAAACAATAGGAACGTGCATGTAGCTAGATAAACAAACAAATACACAGCAGTGAATTGTGACATTTTTTGTTTTAAATACATTAGTCTGTCGCGTTTTAGATTTACAGAGGTTTAGGCATTCCTTAATGAACGTAAAATTCTTCACTTTATGATTGTTTTGATTATTGATTGATGGAGTAATTGATGGAATGATTGATTGATTGATTTATTTATTTACTGAATCTTTGATTGTTTGTTTTACTGATTGATTGGTTGATCGATTGATTGATCGATTAATTTATTGACTGATTGATTGCTTGATACTGCATAAGCATTGATTTACTGATTGATTGGTTGATCGATTTTTGACCGATTAATTTATTGACTGATTGATTGCTTGATACTGCATAAGCATTGATTTACTGATTGATTGATTGACCGATTGATTGATCGATTACCTGGTTGGTTGACTGACTGATTTGATTGCTTGATACATTATCATTAGCATACAGCTTGGTTATCAACTGGAGTACTTATTCTTATCCCAAGTGGCATTGGAATTATACGTCGATATTGAAAGTGTCTCGTATATCATTACCTCAGTAATCATGAGAATTGTTCTTATTATATATGCAGAGGGACGACCACTGTATATACTGAGACTGGGACAGATGGACGTGAAGGGACTGATGAAGACAGTGGGTTATGAGTGCATTCTTAGACACGTAAGTTCTTTCACTGACGTGTGCGCAAAATTACCTGATTACAAATTGAACTTTTACAGGCAGTCTATCATTCAACAGTTTAATGGTGTCATTTGTGTTGTTGATTTGTACTGATTCTCTGGCCACTTGTGTGTATACACTCCTAGTCTTGTAACATATAATCGTGTTTCTGCTTTTTTATCTTTTCCCTCAGCGATTGATCTTCTATATCTGCTTAGCGGACTGGAAATATAGTCGTTTTGCTCAGTATTGTCATGGGCTCAGTATTGTCTTGATAATATTGTACTGATAATAGAGTTGTTGTTGTTGTTGCTGGCTTATGTGTTGTCATGGACGCTGATAGTACAATTGTTGTTGTTGCTGTGCTGGCTTTGGTGTTGTCATGGACGCTGATAGATTAGTTGTTGATGTTATGTTGTCTCAGATGTTGTCATGGACATTGATAGTGTAGTTGTAGTTGTTGCTGTGCTGGCTCAGATGTTGTCATGGATGCTGATAGTAACTGTTGTTGTTGTTGCTGGCTCAGGTGTTATCATGGACACTGATAGTAACTGTTGTTGTTGTTGCTGGCTCAGGTGCTCTCTGTTAACGAGGAGGGTTTGAAGAGATGTGAGGAGGCCACGGAGACTCTCGGACATCCCGTCACGTACGTGCGCTCAACTACTGCTTGGTGTTGTTGTGGATTACATCGGCTGCTAAATCACTGTAGAAGCCGTTACTTAATTAAATATTGTTTGTATAATATTTGTGTTTATAATTGACAAATTTGTATTTCCTAAGTAGTATTTTGAATTTCAAAGTCAAAATTGTAAGTGGCAAAGTTGGTTCACCGGTCGGCTCTTGAGTTTAAGCAAATGAAAGGAGATTAAAACATGATTTAAGGGACTTAAGTTTAAAAGAAGCAGAAAACTTGGATAAATGAAGTATTTTGAGAGAGATAACAAATTTAAATATCGGGATTTAATAATTGTCCAAGATCAGCTGCTTGTTGTTATTGTTGCCCACAGGAGCTGTTGTTGTTGTTGTTGCTCACAGGAGCTGTTGTTGTTGTTGTTGCTCACAGGAGCTGCACGTGTATAGTGGACCTGGATGGACTGAGCATGCGGCACCTGTGGAGACCCGGGGTCAGAGCACTGCTGAGGATCATTGAAGTGGTCGAGGCTAACTACCCGGAGACCATGGGCTACCTGCTGATTGTAAGAGCACCTCGAGTCTTTCCTGTGCTTTGGACCCTCGTCAGTCCCTTCATCGACGAGCGAACCAGGGAGAAGTTCCTGATCTATGGCGGGAAGAACTGTCTGGGGTCGGGTGGACTGGCGGACTTCATTGATAGCAAGTACATACCAGACTTTCTGGGTGGCGACTGCTATGTAAGTTGATTTGATTTGATTCTTAATCATTCTTGCATTAGTTACCATTAATAGTGATGTTATCATTATCATCTTCATCCGTTGAATCTCAGTTTAGCTATGTTTGGAATTCGTTTTAAACTTTTCAATTTCGAAAAAATATGTAGCAATTTCTGAAGCGTAGGCTCTCATAAACCTAATGGCCTTTCAGTCGTTGGTAAACAACAATAGTAATGGCTGTGTATGCTGTTTCAAATCTTTTAACGTGCGATTAAATTAATACCAGCTAAAGGACTGATTGTCTCTTTAATTAAATGGCTGGCTGGTTGATAGTTGGATGGAATAATGGTCTGAACGATGGACTGGTCATTTATTTTATTGATTATTTTAAATTATTGATTTATTTGTTGCGGCTTGTTTGGCAGATTTTCTGATAGCTTTTTGGATTTATTGATAAGATTCTTAATTAAAAGATTAATTTTTCTTCTTCTTCTTAGTATTAATCTCGCTTTTCTGCAAGGTGCGCTTGTCGAAATGCTTGTCTCCATTTGACGCATTCGTGAACGCCAAATTAACGTTGGATTAAGGTTGATAGAATGATTAGGAGATTGATTAACTAATTGATTGATTGAACGATTACATTTAAATGATTGATTGATTGAATGAATGATTCAAATTGATTGAATGGTAAATTGATTGATTGAATAATTCAAATTGATTGAATAATTCATATTGATTGAATGGTTGATTAATTAATTGATGATTTAAATTGATTGACTGGTTGGTTGATTGATTGATTGATATAGTGTGGTGTGGCTGATGGTGGTATAGTACCCAAGAGTCTGTACAGAACGAGCGGATCAGAGGAGGACCTCAGTGATCAATCAAAGACCGCTGGAGCCTCTTTGATGGTTACCGATGATCTCAAGTTTGGAACGGACAACATTTACCACACGGCTTACGTTGTCAAGGATTTCTCACACGAAGTATGCACATGACCGTTTTCACTCATTGTAGTAGTATAGATGACAATTTAAAATATTATTTTTATTTTTATTTTTATTACTATTACTATTATTATTATTATTATATATGATAATATGTATGTAGATGCCTTTGACGTTATCCCTATATGAGGAAATGGGCTTTAAACCTTTATTATTATTATTATTATTATTATTACTATTATTATTATTATTATTATTATCATTATGATTATTATAATAATAATTATTATTGTTATTATTATTTTTATTTTATTGCCCTCGGCTGTATAGGACCCTGGACTAAAAAATAAGATAAAAGAAAGACTTTATTTAATTAAAAGAAAGATGAAAAAGAAATATTTAAAATAATTCCTCTACGCTCAGGGAGGCCGCATTCGCCATGGTGCCATGAAAACAGACAGCATTAAAGCGCTGGAGTGCAATAGACAGGTGCTGCCATAGAGAGGCATTTTCGCGTTGGTCGCCTGTAATAGCGCTGGTTCTCCTGCCTAATTCGTTTAAGATTAGATGTCAGACGCGGCAGAGTTGATGGGGCCCAAGGTCTCAAAAGCAATTGACAGGAAGATGTAGCTGCTAGAGACTACGGCATTTTTAAGTGTCTTCCTATTGGCAGCAGCTGACGCATGAATGCCGAGATTGCTTGCTGAGAATGTGTCCATGTGTCCATCACAGTGATATAAGAAAAATGTTGTACATGATAACTTCTGTGTTGAACTCTTCAGGTGCTGCTGCAGGTGCCTCAGAGAGGATGTGTGATCACGTGGGACTTCGATATACTGAAGGGAGACGTGACCTTCACCTTGCTGAGATGTAGACGACCCATCACGTCCCCCCTGCACGCTCATCACATGTCAGGGGCGGCAGGGGGCATAGCCTCGGTGCAGTACCTCGACAAGAGGTGCAGCCTGGGCCCCGACATCAGCCTTGTCGAGGCGCCCATTGTCTGCAGAGATGGCGACAGCATACAGGTGCGAAGAGTTCACTTAATAGTTGACTTAATAGAGCACTTAATAGTTGACTTAATAGTTGACCTAATAGTTGACTTAATAGTTGACTTAATAGTTGACTTAATAGTTGACTTAATAGTTGACTTAATAGTTGACTTAATAGTTCACTTAATAGTTCACTTAATAGTTCACTTAATAGTTCACTTAATAGTTCACTTAATAGTTCACCTAATAGTTGATTTAATAGTTGACTTAATAGTTCACGTAATAGTTCACTTAATAGTTCACTTAATAGTTCACTTAATAGTTCACCTAATAGTTCACCTAATAGTTCTCTTAATAGTTCGTTTAATAGTTCACCTAATAGTTCACCTAATAGTTCTCTTAATAGTTCGTTTAATAGTTCACTAAATAGTTCACTTAATAGTTCATCGGCTGGAGCCAGTGGCGATGTCGTAAGATATTCGACCGTATATCAGTACGTGCTGTGTTCAAATCCTGAGCTGGCCCGTCACTGACATCATTTTCGAGTGAGAAAATTGACGTTAAACTTAGCTTCACCAGCTTTTTATAACTATATTTCCCAACAACAACAACAACAATACGATTAGAGTGCTACTATTATTCATGACAACATTGAACACTGTGGAACCAAGTCAAAACCGATTAGCAGAGTGAAAGGTCAAAAAAGGGTGCGAACCAAAATCCGGGTAATCAGTCCAAGGAAGGGTACTAGCGGAATGGAGGTTTACGTGATGGTCTCTGTTCGTGGCATTTGGTGGATAGGAAAGATCAAGGAGAACCCGTGTCGTGTCCGAGCCGTTGAACGTTTGATCAACTGTAAACTGCATTTTTTTGTAATTAGCGTCTTAGCGTGAACTGATGAAATCAAAGGGAAATTATGTTAGAGTTGCTTGCAAAATACTAGAGAGAGAGTGAGAAAGAGATTTATGGAATATATTTATTTATGCATATTTGAAGTTTTTATATTTACATATGTATCTCTATGTTTACTGCTAATCAGCGCATAATACTAGTGTTAAATACTACTCAATAATTATATCCACAATTAGTATACATGTAATAATTTTATTTTATTTCCTTTAATTTAGTTATCATATAATTACGGTAATAATGTTTATCTCTCTGATTTTCTTTCCAATGGCCTGTCGTAAGCATTAATTCAATGCACAATCCACATTCTTGCTTAGCATTGAATCTGTATAGCGACGATTCAATATCTTAAATCATAGTGATTGATTGATAGGATTCACAAATCCAATCAGAGTGACTGATTTATTTGACAGGGTTTACACATCCATTCAGAGTGATTGATTGATTTGACAGGGTTCACACGTAGCCAATCAGAGTGATTGATTTATTTGACAGGATTCACACAGCCAATCAGAGTGATTGATTTGACAGGATTCACACAGCCAATCAGAGTGATTGATTTGATCAGAGTGATTGATTGATTTGACAGGATTCACACAGCCAATCAGAGTGATTGATTTGACAGGATTCACACAGCCAATCAGAGTGATTGATTGATTTGACAGGATTCACACAGCCAATCAGAGTGATTGATTTGACAGGATTCACACAGCCAATCAGAGTGATTGATTGATTTGACAGGATTCACACAGCCAATCAGAGTGATTGATTGATTTGACAGGGTTCTCACGTAGCCAGTGTAGCTGGTTCGTACATACTTCAGTGGAAGAACTTCGAGTCTACCAAGAGTTCATTTGATCTGCTGACGAGCCACAAATCAAAGGTCATGTATTACACGGAGATACTGCAGTCTGAGAGATTCAGGTTCTTCTTCGTATTTCTCGCCGTATCTGAAGTTTTTAAGTTCCAGAATTTTTTTTTCTTAATTGTTCTGCTCTATTTATTAATTCTCTCTCTCTCTCTCTCTCTCTCTCCTCTTTCTATCTCTTTCTCCATCTCTATCTCTCCTCTATCTCTGCACTGCCGAGAACTGTTTAATGAAAGGTCCATGCAACATATTCACGCTATTTTCAATCGGGCTCATTTGAGAGCATTCGTTCGACTAACAAGTTTATAAAAGTCAGCAATTTATACGCCTAAATTAGTCAAATACCAACCGCAGATTTTTTACTGTGAAAAGGTTTTCTCGTATGGATGGAAGGGTCATTATCAGAAGCAATTTTTTATCAGTGTTTATACCTATATGTGAATTAATATGTACTTTTTACTATTGAAGAGCAACTTTGCATACTTCTTTAATTACATGCTGGAAACAGTTGAGTTAAAGGCTAAGGCTCGTGTTAACGTCAGTTTCTTCACTTGAAAGCGATATCAGTGACGGACGAGCCCAGGATTTGAACCCCGCACAGACTGATCCGCGGTCGAGTATCTTACCGACATCTCCACTGGCTCCAGCCAATCAGTTGACACTGGCATGTTTTGTTTGTGCAGAGGTTCTATGTCTAGTCTGCAGTCTAGCCACAGCGGTTTCTCTCAGCTAAGTCTTTCTGCTACATCTAAGAACAGCTGTTCACTGTTGGGGGGCAGTCTGGGGGTGCCTGTGGGTGGAAGTGGGCCCCCCTCAAATTCCGGTCATTCCGGCAGAAAATTGGTGGGATTCAATTTAGCTCCGGCTCCTAAATCATCAGCGTCGACAGCTGCTGCTATGAAGTCTGCTACAGCTGCTGCAGTAGCTTCGTGTAGCTATTCTCCTGAGAGTCACGTAGCCATGCTGGAATAGATGTCTTCTACTGCTGCGGGAAATATAAGTTAAACTAAGTAGATCAAGATTTAGATTCTCCTTTGTATTTAATTTATTGAAGCGTCAGCTGGTTGTTAACGTTGATGTATTGATTGCTATTGGTCTGTATTTTAGTTGTTTTGTTATTTATGTTATGGTTGTTCTTCAATTCGAGTATTATTTTTCTTATTCTTACCTGAAATCTAACGGTGTAACGGCGGACTGCATACTTGAAGTGCATTGCATTGTTTGAATTGTCTATCGCAGAGTACATAATAGTAGTCTATTACGTATCGTAGTTCACGGTAGTTGTCACTGGATTTCAGATTACACGCGTTTGGCTGCGGGTCCTTTATTGGTTGGCTGGAACACTTTACTTTCCATGATCTTTAGAGCTTCCTTGAGTGTTTAGTTTCTAGTGTGCCAATGTAAAACTTCTGACTGACTGTTTGATTGATTGATGTTATTTCGAAATCTTATGAATATTTCATTCCTGCGTTGGTTAATTGATCTAGAGTATACGATTTATTATTTCATCTGTCTAATTTTCAGATGAATATCAATGGTTCAATGCATTTATTCCTATTTTAAGTCCGCTATGACACTGACTCTTAAGATCTTCTTAGCTGCATCAAAAAATCAGTGACATTTTTTAAAATCAAATCTGAATGTGGTTTCTCTCTCTCTGTCTCTCTTTTTTTTTCTCTCTCTCTCTCTCTTTCTCTCACTTTCTCTCTCTTTCTATCTCTCTCTCCTCTCTCTCTCTCTTTCTCTCACTTTCTCTCTCTTTCTATCTCTCCCTCTCTCTCTCTTTCTCTCTCTCTCTATTGCTTCTGTTAAATATCGGGTCCATGGGATATATTTCTACTCACAGTTCGCATCTCTGCTAATCCATTACAGCGCTCTTCAGTTTATCATCCTCGAGTCCTCATCGATCTGTTTAATATCGATTAATTAAATCGATTTTGTCCCTTCATAGGAGCTATATATACTATGACTATGTTCTATATAAACAATGTTGCTATATATATACTATATATATATATATATATATATATTATATATATATATATATATATATATATATATATATATATATATATATATATATATAATGTGCTTCAATCGACCTCTCTGTAGCTTTTAGATAGAAATATTGGCCTCTGAGGGTTTTTTAAATTTTTTTATTTTTGAGGGAAAATTGCTATTGCCTTCTCTAGCTTGGTAACTTCTAACGACATATACAGCATACGTAAGGCTAATTTTGCCCCACATGCGCTCACGCAATACGATAATCTACTATAGATGGGATATATTTAAGTCTTCTGAATGAGAAGAAGTCTTATGCCAATCTGTCTCAACTTTGAAGTATTGTTTGTTTGAAAGTATTTTTGTTATATCTATTGCTGTTTTTGCAGTACATATTTGTGATAGGCGTTTTCTTAATCATGTGTATAATTCATGTAAAATAGTAACTAATATGCCGTTATTTTGTTTTGTCAGATAATCATAGCTGCATGACCAGGCTAAATGTTTCTGTCACTAACTTTGACTTTGCTAGGGTAGCTGACTCCAACCAGGATTTATTTGTTTAAGGCTACAGTCAAGTTAACGTAATCAGTGACTTCTAATTTGGACTTCCTCAAGCTATAATATGACTTCCAGATTAGTTGACTTTTCAGTTGAATCTTGCTCATAAATTCATTGATTGATTCATTCATTCATTAAGTTTTTGTGTTCATTGATTGATTTTTAATGCTGTAAAACTGTTTTACTTATTTATTTCTTCATATAGCCATATTGTTCAGTATTTGTATCTCTAGTCTCTATGGTGTTTGGTGTAGTTTAATGAAAATTTGTTAGTTTTTAGAGCTGTCAGAGAAAAGACAAGTGTGAATTCATCTATTTATTATCACATAGGGTCAGTCCAACTACTCGACCATCCGAACAGTCATTCGTACCACATTCTGATATGTGGCTCGAATGATAAGAGTGCTATGAGTAATAAAAGTGTTGTGGTCTAACTATATTATTCATAATTCCATAAATTTCTTTTAATCATATCGAGTTAGCAAGGAAATATGATGATGATGATGATATCGAGTTATTAGATTTATTTGATTTGAGATAATTATTACATATATAATTACATTGCTGTGCTAAGGGTTGTTCCACTGCAGTACATTCCTCTATTAATTTATGGAATTAATTAATTGTCGCTTAGTTACTATAACGGTTATGTATGATTATGCTTTAGTTATTTATCACATACAGCGTGTATGAGAGTTTTTCTTTTTATGATTTATGGCGTATTCTGTCTACATCTATTAGATCTTTATAGCTAATTTCCGGCGAGTTTAACTTTATTGGGGTGAAACTAACCCTTTCCCGTGAATCAACATTCAGTTATTTTAGTAAATCGTTGCATGCTATTCTTCTTATCGTGTCCTTATACAGCATTAATCCAGCGTCTGACACAATTTCTCGCCCGATCATTAAACTCTCTGAGATCCTCACGCGTGACCCCACACCGGTCAAGTTGCAGTTCATCAAATGATCAATGTCCTCCTCCTCCGGGCCGCATTCACATACTGTAGAACCATTATAGTAACCCCATGGGCTCATTGCAACCTTTGTCCGACCGACACCTGGCCTAAATCTATTTAAGCATAACCAGGTTCGTCGTTCCTCATCGCACCCACACGGAAGACTTTCTGACGCTTCTACACATATTTTATCCTCTGGAACTTATTGGAGATGTTCTCTCCACATCTGGAGACGAGATTGTTCCAGTGACTGAGATAATGGCGACACGGAATTTAAGAAGCTGTGCCTTGATTTGAGTCGCGATCTCCGAGGATTTTCACCATGTAATGGATGCCGTTGATCCTGTTCTTGTCTACTTCTTTCAGCTTGGCTAGCGACATTACGTCTGATGGCTTGTGGTACTATGCCAGAGAGCAAGTACAGACTGTTCTTACTTGTTGGTTTCAGGCAACCTGTTATATGACGACACGTAGCATTTAGAGCACTGTCAATTTTATGGGCATGTGTGGAGCGACCCCAAACAGCGCAGGCATACTCAGCGCTAGAGTAGCAGAGGGCCAATGCTGTGGAGCGTATTGTGTTGGCCTTTGCACCCCAATGAGTGTTCGCCGGTTTTCCTAATATTGAATTTCTTGTACTGACTTTTGCCTTCGTCTTTCCTACATGCTGCTTGAAACTCAGAGTCCTATCTAAAGTTACACCAAGGTATACTGGGTGTGTACAGTGTTGTAGTTCTACACCTTCCTATGTAACTTTAAGCTCCTTACTAGCATCCTTATTTCTTAAATGAAAGGCGCACACTTGTGTTTTTGTAGGATTAGGTTTTAGGTGATTTTCCACATAATATACCGACAGTGATTCTAGGACTTCATTTAGTCTTTTTTCAATGTCACTAAAACACTCCCTTGAGGAAGACCATTCTACTGCTTCCTCCATCGGCTCTTTGGGTGACCTCCCAGTTCAACGTAGAATCGACGATTCGTTAGGAGTTGTTGGATGAATTTAGTCAATTTATAGTCCTTCGTTATGTTGAAAAACTTTGTGATGAGTCGTCTATGGCACACAGTGTCGTATGCGGCTGACAGATCCAAAAATACAGCTCCAGTAATGAGACCCTTCTCAAAGCCATCTTCGATGTATTGTGTTAGATTTACTATCTGACTGGTGCATGATTTTCCCGGACGGAACCCACATTGCTGCTCTATCAACTTTTCATCGACTACTGCAGCATTCGATTAAGGATCATGCGTTCTAGTAACTTGTACGTATGGCATAGTAGTGATATAGGCCTGTAGCTTTTTGCATCATTGGGATCTTTTCCAGGTTTGAGTAATGCTATAACTTTAGCTTGCCTCCATAAGCATGGTATTGTATAGTTTGTTATACATTCATTGTACAGCTCTAACAACCACGCTCTGACCTTGATTCCAAAGTGCTTGATTAGCTCACTCCCTATGTCATCTACTCCACATGCTTTGCCATTCTTTAGAGAATCGATTGCAGTCAGAAGTTCGTCTGATGTGAATGGCTGCAATATACAACCATTGACATCGAAACGTGCATGCTATTAATATATGTATACTAAATATACTTTAATAATGTAATAAAATTTTATAATGATCTCTGCATATTGCCGCTATAAACTGAATCTCTATAAATATACCTTCGGATAGGTACTAGCAAATCAGTCTCAGAATCTATTTTAGATTTTTTCTTAAAATGATAGATATCATTTTAAGAAAAAATCTAAAATAGATTCTATATAGAGTTCTTCGCCAAGGTGGTCACCGTAATTTAAGCTTTTGTTTTACCACTATCGACAAGTTCATCCAGTCAATATGAATTCCCGGTGGATGACACTTGATATAGCTAGAATTTTATTTCAACACAGTCTTTATGCCGTTATATCATCTAGTAAAATGATTGTATCATTGAAAAATTAACGTTTGTGAGGTGATGAATTGTCACAGATGATTCTAACCATCACGCACTTTTCTCGGTTTATCTGTTACAATATTTTAACGGTACAGGCGAGTGAATGTAAAAACAGAGCACAAATTGTAAAAAAGGTGCTAAAACTAAAAACAGAGCACAAACTGTGCTCAAAAAGTGCTAAAACTAAAAACAGTGAACAAACTGTGTACAAAAAGTGCTAAAGCTAGAAACTGCACAAACTGTGCACAAAAAGTGCTAAAACTAGGGCACAAAAAGTGCAAAATTGGTACACAAACTGATACAAAAAAGTACGCAAACTGTGCAGAAACTCTGCACAAAGAGTCTTACGAAGCTTCCTGAAGTCAGCTGACGACTTTTTAACGAATCTCATTTTATCTTAATCTCTAACTTTGGTGTAGGATTTATTTTGTCTATCCTTAGAATTTGTTGTTAATTTAATTATCTGCTATTAATTTAATCTGCTATTTGTTGTATAATGTGCTCAGTATTGTACAGTATTATAAATATTGTCTAGAGATGCGTACAGGTAATATATTGTCTATTCCAGTGTTTGTTGTTTACTGCGTTAGTTTCTTATTGTGTTTGTTAATGAGTTCTGTACATAAGAGGCTAAAACTAACTCATGTAGGCGGGGTTTAGCGCAATACTCGGTTTAGCTGCACGTCCATTGAATGATAACTTACGTCGCACCCGGTTAGTATTTTGAATGTGATCACCTTACAAGATCGGGTGTCGATCGCTTTGAATTAACAAATTCTGAGTGTGTTTGAAGGTTATTCTGAAATCTGCAACGGCTGCAGTTGATGCGCCAAAAATGCAACGATTACTAGAAACGGAGAGAAGAAAGAAGAAAGAAGGAAAGAATGAAAACTACAAAAACAGCACTTAAGAAAGGAAACTCTGCAGCATATGCGGTATGTCATGTGTGTAACTATACGAATACAAAAGTCTATTTCTATATCATTAAAGCCGGTTGGAGCCAGTGGCGATGTCGGTAAGATATTCGACCGCGGATCAGTATGTGTGGGGTTCAAATCCTGGGCTCACCCGTCACTAACAGGGCTTTCGAGTAAGGAAACTCACGTTAACATTAGTTTTTTTATAATGTTATCAGAAACTGTCCGTCTGGGATTCGAACCGCGGGGAATCATATCAGGCAAGCTTGCTATCAACTCTACCACGAATCTAGTACGCGTCTGTTCATAATACTGTATCATTTTGTAGCGACAATAGTTAAATTATCTCGTTTAGGTATTATGATTTTATCATTTTACATTATCAATGAGAGGTTCTGTTTCACAACTTACTCTCTGAATTGTTTCACCTTCATTCCATTACTAATAGTTCCATTTCTAAGTGAGCTTGTATACAGTTTATGGTTAGAACCAAAGTTTTTAACTATTGTTCTTACGCTTACTTGGTGATATCAGAAATAAATATGCTGTATAAAAATATGTATAAATCATGTGTCCAGTCTCTTTATAAGAAATACATTTGTACAGGTTTTACGTCGGTTTTATCTATCGGCGAAATTATAACGCCTTCGATGGCATTTAATTTTTAACGAATAAATGGATAAACATTGTTGCTGTTAAAGCTAATAGAGCCAAAGAGAATTTAACGTCTGTTTCGGGTTTGAACGGGCTTCAAACGACAGACGAGCTCTGGTTTCAAACACTGCCGATAAAAATTATATGAATGAGAGTTAAGGGCAGACTAAAATAGTATAAATTATTCGTTTGATTGCTTTAATGTATTCATCCCTCTCTTTCTTTCTCTCTGTTCCTTTCTCTTTATCTCTCTCTCTCTCTCTCTCTCTCTCTCTTTCTCTCTCTCTCTGTTACTAATTAATTTTTATTGAATTATTCAAAATAGTAATCCTATCACAAGTATTAAGTCTTCCTTCTTTATATTGCTAGCTTAACGAGTATCCGTGACGCTCGATTGATCAAAGCTAATAACTACGTAGATATTCTCTGCGTTACAAGTTATCCTATTTTTAGTTCAAAAGCTCTCAAACGCTTCGTTACATGTAGAGTTCTACAGAATGCTGTATTTGGCCTGGATTTGAACACTCGATGATTTGTCATCATTATCTGTCGCCACTCTTCTAAATGCAGAATTGACACGCACTCAAATGAAATTCCTGGAGGATTTCTAGTTTAGTATCAGTTTCTTCCATATCCTTGGTGTCTTCAGTGCTTTGCTACTCGTAGGCAATTATATCCATCTCTTTCTACTTTATCACAGACTCTACTTTTTGTCTCTCTCTCTCTCTCTTTATCTATCTATTCATCCATCCATCCATCCATCCATCCATCCATCCATCCATCCATCCATCCATCCATCCATCCATCCATCCATCCATCCATCTATCTATCTATCTATCTATAAATCTATCTATCTATCTATCTCTCTATCTATCTATCTCTCTATCTAGCTGAAGCCAGTGGCGATGTCGGTAAGTATTCGACCGCGGATCAGTATGTGCTTGATTCAAATCCTGGACTCACCCGTCACTGACATCTCTTTCGAGTGAGGAATCTGACGTTACCATTAGCTTTACCAGCTTTTTTATCTCTCTCTTTCTCTTAAGTGTTCTAATTAGTCCATCCTCCATTGTTCTTTTTGTACTTTATTTAAATTCTTTAAGTCTTTTAAAATCCTCCTATTTCTAATGATAATCATTTCCTGCTCTCATTCGTTAACGTTTACGCTCGACAGCCTCTTCACAATTAACTCTCAATTCTAGACTTCAAGGTTAAACAATTACAGTTGTAAATTCTCACATTCTTTTTTTCTCTCTCTCTCTCTCTCTCTCTATCTGTCTCTCTCTCTCTCGTTCTTTCTCTCTCCCTCTCCCTCTCTCTCTCTCTCGCTCTCTCCCTTTCTATCGCTCTCTCTCTCTCTCTCTCTCTCTCTCTCTCTCTCTCTCTCTCTCTCTCTATAGTGTTTGCCAAGTGACAGGCCCAAGGTACATATTTTTTCTCAAAGTCTTTTGTTACACTTCATAAAGAGGGGGGATTTAGCGCACTCAGTTAAGCTGCGCGTCAGTTGAACGAAGTAAAGCCACGCTGCACGCGGTTAGTAAATTGTGGGCGACCACTTTGGAAGACCGCGTGTAGACAGCTTTGAAAGTAAACAATCCCCAGGGTGTTGGAGGTTATTCTTAAATCCGCGCCGGCTGCTATTGCAGCGCCAACAAAAGGCAACGATTACTAATAACCATGGAAAGGAAAGGAGGAAATAACGAAAACTACAAAAACAGAAACTTAAGAAAGGAAAACATTGTAAACACTTGCGGTATGTCATGTGTGTAACTATACGGAATAAAAAATAAAAAATAAAAAAGAGCATTTCATAGATCAACAAGTTAATCCCTTCTCAAATGCTATGGCTTATCTGTACCATAGATGATTATGTAGCCTACAGCTCCTGAAAAATATGGCTTCTGATGTTGTTTCCAATTGCCTGCCTTAGTTATTGCTCAGTAGCATATTGTTCAGTTGCCTAAACTCTTGTGACACGTGCAGTTAACGGTTGTTCTATTCTTCAGTGTCTCGGACACAACACTAGTTAACATAATAGCTAATAGAACACCGAGTACAGCATTCAGTATATTTTCCAGTTTACCTAATAGATTAATGCCAAGTTTAACGTCAGTTCATGCTCGTAGCAAGAAACTAATAGATGTTTAAATTATGAATGCTACTTTTTATCTATTCCATTATCATCTAAAGATTTTTCCCTTCTCAGTATTTTAAGTAAAACTTTTCAACCGGTTTTCACTTGGCTTCTTTAACAGGATTTCATTCGCTAGTTTCTTCTGTCTCTTTCACAAAATGAGTTTGCTTTAAGATCTCATAGGTACTTCTTTCAAGGCTATTTGAACTATATTTAGATACTTTCACTGGGACTCCTTGGAGGAGTTTGATTTTATATGGTTCTTTCATTGGTTTCATGTCATTAAGTTTATCGACAACAGATTTTTCTTTCAATGAAGGGTTTAATCTCATGTTAGGAAAAGTTATAGTTTACAGTGATTTTAAAGTTAGAAGAATTTGCTGGACGATCCTGTATCTTTTCATTTTTGGCGATTTTTAAAAAAATTTACTAACTTTAGTGAATTAGAAATATTTAAATGAATTAGACATAATGAAAAATTGGAATTCCAGGAATAAGAGCGATTCTGATTCTAAATTATTTTTCGTTTGATTTGTTTTACGATTTCTTCGTCAGAATTCTCATATGTTTAATAAAAATCGTCAAAATAAAACTCCCTTTCGTAAGATTTTGTCATTTTCGTCTAATTACATGTTGTGTATAATTATGGGTTACACTTGTCGTAATGACTGATAACTACTAAAGTGTTGCAGTAAAAGTTTAACTGCATTTTAGATTCACCTTCAAGAGCATTTAACTTTATTTCTTTCTGAAGCTAACTTTAACTTTTTTGTAAAATATTTTTCAAAGTCACCAATTCTTAACAGTTGATTACAATTATTTTAATAATAAATGTTAATAATCTTCAAGAAGTTGATTTAAGAAATGGATTAATTATAAGCGTTGGCAGAGACTAGTATCTTTGGACTGGTTTTCTGGATTTTGTAATTTGCACCGTTTTAGACTTTCCATTTGATCACCGGCGAGGATTTGTCTCCATGGTGTTCAAGGTTGTCGTGGACGATAGTAAAACTCTAATTGATGTTATTACTATTAGTCTTCGCTTAAGCTCCTGCGAATATTTCGTCTTGCCAATTGTACGAAGTTCATTGAATTATCTGTTAAGAATCAGCAGTCAAATCTCTATCTACTTATGTTTTACTTGATTAACTAGCGATTTAATGAAACAGTCTCTCAAAGCATGCATGAATTAAGTCTAACAAGAGGTATATTTAGTCATGCATGATTTGAATGCTTAGAATTAGTCCCACTGAAGTGTATACTGTTTCAATGTAGCTATTCCCTGATTCCCAGGAAATGATTCCCTGGCTGAGAGGCTTCTTGTTTCTTTCATGGAAGAAGAAGGTATAAATATGTAGGAACATTGGATTTTTGCATAATTTTTGCTTAATCAAGAGTGATCAGAGATATAAGAAACACTAATTACACATAATTATACTATACCTACACATACTCTATTTTGACATTATACTTTAATTGCTTCAAATTTCTACAGTTTTAATGGCCTAAAAGACGGGGGAGGATTGAGAAATTAAAACTATAGAATTTTGAAGCGATGATAAAGTGTGTAATATTGTTTAATAATTATATTTATTATTGTGAAATTCTGTACAATTATAGCATAATTATGTGCAAGTATTGTATAGTAATACTCTATTTTGGCATAAATAAGCAATAATAAATATAACTATGCAAAATGTGGAACGTAGGCCTATTACACTTTAATTGCCTCAAAAGTCTACAATTTTAATTATAAATGGCTTAGAAGACTGGGGAGGGTTTAGAATATAAAATTAGGCAATAGAATTTAGAAGCGATAATAACAACAACAACAATTAGAGTGCTACAGTCATCAATGACAACATTGAGCATTATTGAGACAAAATCAAGCCAGCGCGCAAAAAGAAGGTCCAAAAGCTGTGCAAATTCTAAAATCCAGAAAATCAGTCCAATGTTCAAGATAAAAGTGTAATACGCTCCGTATTTTGTAATTTATTAGTTAGTACTATTTGATATTTATTATTGTGAAATTATGTAGGCCTGCAATTATAGTATAATTATGTGAAAGTATGATATATTTATAGATAATTAGTATTTCCCATAATTATATCTCTCATCACTCTTGATTAAGCACGTCCCTGGCTCCTGAGCTACTCACTTAGCTAAACTAAATGTGCTGCAGTCTGTGTTTAATGTCTTTAATAGACTAACGTAAAGTTCAAACAATTATTGAATAAGTTCCGAAGCTTTATTAACAGTGGCGGATCCGGATGGGGCCAACGAGGCCCTGCCCCCCCCCCGAAATATTTGTGCAATTTTTTAAACTTCTAAATTGTGTCATAATTAACAAAAATGGATTTAAAATAACGTTTAGCAGTGGTCTGTTAGGGTCCCAGGGAGTAGCGATCATAGTCAATCATTTCAGTCATTCAAAAGCTATCAAAACGGTTGCATGATTAAAAAAGATCGTGAAAACATTTACTACCCCACTGCCCCCGACAAAAATATATGGATCCGCCTCTGTTTATTAACGTAGAAGCATGAACGCATTAGATTAATCTAACAAAACTAACACGAAAATTTCTAGCACAAAGGTTACTAAAAGTTAGTTAATTAGTTAGTTAGTTTATTATTACCCGACTTGCCATTTTTATAGATTGGACTGCCGAGAGCTTTAGATGTTAAAATCTTTTAATTTGGACTGCCCTTTCTAGATTATTTTACGCTCCAGTATATATAATCTTTTCTTGAGATTTTATTTAGCCATTGAAGTCTGTAAAATGGTAGGCAAGGACGTTAAACTGGTATAGTTAAAAGTTTCTTGATGCCGTTAAGTTTATCTGAAGGTAATAAATAGAGATTAAAAGTTTTATTCAATAAAGGCTATACTTAAGTCAGAATAAAGATTAGTGTCCAGAACGCAGGCAAGACTTAGTTAGAATGTCTTAATAACGTAGGGGTCATGAAGTTTTAAATGACAGATCCTGAGGTGAATTGAACTCTCGCGGGCTCGAATCCCAGCCGCGCTGATCTGAGTGTAAAATCTCGGACATTCATTCGACTGGCTACACGGAAAGTGGACTAAATTTCCTAACGGTTTAAACATATGGTGTTAAAAGTGATAGATATCAACAGAGTTGACCATTTTACTATAATGCGTGTTTACTTTTTAATTGAATGTCACTGAAACGTTTGAGTCAGGCATTACATGTAACTGGAGGTTAGATAGAGGTGGGAATCCGGAATAATTAATTTAAAGGTAGTCCGTAAAAGATCGTAAATTATCGTTTGCCTATTTTTACTGCTGTTTTAAAGAGAGATTTTGAATGAAGTGTTCATAGAGCCCAAGTTACAACGTTGTGTCATAAAACATAAGAAAAAGTTTTAAAAGTATAGGCTTAAGTAAAAGTTTTGTTACTTTTTTGCAAAAAACTTCGCAGAGTCTAAACTGCCAAATTAACTAATTCTAACTGTCAAACGATGTATTGTTCGACGTTGTTCTAGCTGAATGATTGACCGCAAATCAATGAATCTGGCTGTTTCTGTACCTGGAATAACTTGGACTGTCTTTATATTGTGCCCGATTCTACGAAAAATGCAACAATTATTTCTTTATTGTTTGCTCTTTTCTTCAACCGAAGACGGTATCCTAGTCAAATACCTTGACGACACAATAATTCACAAAAGTGACTTGTAATTTAATTGCACTAAATTTGTGACAATTTTAATGAAATTTTAAATAAAGTTTTCATTGGTCATGAAATTGCTACTGCTATTTAAATTCCTTGGCATATTTTTTGAGAATCGCCCAAATAAAGGTTTCTCTGTCAGTTCTCTTGATTTTTTAGAGGCGTACATATTTGTGTTCTTTGTTGTCATGGACGATAATTACAACAGTACTAATGGTAATGCTGAACCGGACGTTGTAGAACCTAATGGTTAACTGCCTTTGTTGTTGTTTTGTCATTATTTTTGTTGTAGCTGTTGTTGTTGCTATTGTTGATGTTTTTGTAGTTGTTGCCATTGTTTCTAGTTAAGAAAATTATCGCCAGTTAAGCTTACATTGAAACAAGCCACACTGCTTTCCTGTTGTTGTTATTGTTGTTGTTGTTCTTATTGTCGATGTTGTTGTTGTTGCTGGTAATGTTTAACTTAAGAAAATTATCGTCAGTTAAGTTTACATTGAAGCAAGCAGCATTGCCTTACACTGTTGTTGATGTTGTTGATGCTGTTGTTGTTATTGTTGTTGTTGTTGCTGGCATTTTGTTAAATAAAATTATCGTCAGTTAAGCTTACATTTAATCAACAAGAAGCATGGCCTTAAATTGTTGTTGTTGTTGTTGCTATTGTTGTTGTTGCTGTATTTGCTAATTATTTGTTGCTGTTGTTGTTGCTGGTATTGCTTTAAGTTAAGAAAATTGTCGTCAGTTAAGCTTACATTGAAACAAGCTGCATTGCCTTAACGTTAATTGCCATTGCATTAAGAATTCACATTGTCTTACACTGACCTCCTAGTAATCGTGGGAGACGATTAACTGGCTCGTTCTCTCAAGGTCACGAGTGCGTCTATCGATTGCGTGGTACGTAAACGTTCAAGGACGAGTAAAAGTGGAACCTGCGTCGCCTGTTGTATCTCAGTGACGATATCGAATGTCGTCATGCGAGCGCAAAGAAGAAATTATAGGACAACGATGGAATGCGGTAAAGTGGAGAGTTGATGGATACAAAGAAATAATTATCTCTATCTTTCTTTTTGTCTTTATTGTACCTTTTTTATTTCTCTCGTCCTCTCTCTCTCTCTCTCTCTCTCTCTCTCTCTCACTCTTTCTTTCTCAACCTGTGTCATTGTCGCATAGAATCTCTGACGATAGTTTAAGTTGTCATTATATCAACGAAACATTTTGATAACTTACGTGTCTTATATTCTCAAAATCCACCAAGTTTTCTGATAATCAGTCAAATAGCAAGATTTGAAATTTTATTCTTTACTCGTGGCAACGTCAGAAAAGTCTTCAGCAAGACTTACAGCAAGTGGCGGGGGTTTAGTAGTATGAAATATTGGCGCATGGATATTTAGGTAACATACAAGACTTACCGCAATGCAATAAAACAATTCTCTTTATATGTAACTATAGCATTTTATATATCTATGACGTCCCTGATATCATCCCTGGATGAGTA
Organism: Enchytraeus crypticus; assembly: GCA_905160935.1. Taxonomy (NCBI): domain Eukaryota; kingdom Metazoa; phylum Annelida; class Clitellata; order Enchytraeida; family Enchytraeidae; genus Enchytraeus; species Enchytraeus crypticus. The sequence continues at coordinate 205,229 of CAJHZI010000716.1, forward strand.
AACGGACGTTAAACCTTTATTATTATTATTATATAAGTGCAGGAGCTGACTAAATACGCATTTTGATTTACCATCTATGTTGATATTTACATTAATATCACATGTTTAACCGCTAGATAGTCTACATGTATACTCAATCGTCCATGCTACCGGTCCTGCACACGAGCTCGTCCATGATAACAGTCCTGTGCATAAGCGTCCGGTAGTTACTCTCTAATCAGCTTGACCGGGAGTTTATGCCAGGACCTCTAGAACAACCATGACGTTATTGGAAGCTTTAAATACTGGACAATAACTGGATCTTTAACACTCACACGTTACAACACAGCTTTAATTAAGAACAAATATTTTATATCAGGGAGAGTTTGGCTTTATGAAACAGTGAATTGATTGAAGTAAATCGCAATTTTCAAAGAAAAGTTCCAATAGATTAAACCATAAAAATGTTAATAGCTGAGGTCTAGATATACCACTGTGGGGCTGGACAATAAGCATGTCCACTGGGGGCGGGGCAGAGATGTTGTGAGGTCAAAAAGACCTTTGTGGGGCTGAACTATAAGCATGTCCACCGGGGTAGGGACTGCAATGTGAGGTCAAATATACCTCTGTGCAATAAGTGTGTCCACTGGGGCGGGGCAGAAATATTGTGAAATCTAAATAGACCTCTGTGGGGCATCATGATAAGCGTGTAGCCACACTTTGACCACAGAAGTAGACAACAGGCTGGTAAAGCTAATGTTAACGTCAGTTTCCTCACTCGAAAGCGATGTCAGGGACGGGTGAGCCCAGGATTTGAACCAAGAGATACCAGGTATACTCTTGTGTATACCTCTAGTATATACGAGAGTGTATATACCAGAGGAAAAGCTCTGGTCGCTTTGATACAGATCAGCTGCTTCTAGCCGATCCTATCCTCTATCGTAAGTTTGTAACTATGCCACGGGTTAATAACTAATCTCGCTAATCGTGTTTGATACGGTCGATTTTATATTCCACCTACTATCAAAGTACTGCACAATAGGCCACGATTACTAATAACCATGGAGAGGAAAAGGAAGAACTAACGAAAACTACAAAAAAACAGAAACTAAGAAAGGAAACTCTGTAGCATATATCTGTCATGTGTGTGACTATCTTCTTCTTCAGTGCACTGCCAAGTGGCAGGTTCAAAGTACATATTCATACTCAAAGTCTGTTTTCTCGCTCCATAAGAGCACTCCTTAGATCAACAAGTCAATCCCTTCACAAAGTCTATGCCTTATCCATACCTTATGTAACCTATAGCTTGGGAAAAATATGGCTTCTGGTGGTGGTTTCCCGTTGCCTTCCTCAGTTTGGTGGATTAATTACCATTTAATCCTGGGGAAAATAATTCATGGTGAGGTGGGTCCCCTCTTGCCTTCCTCAGCTCCTGCCTTTAGTCGCCTCTTACGTACACGCAGCAGATTGTTTGCGTTTGCCCAATTCTGCAGTGGTCCATCCACACCCGAGCACAACACGGGGAGTGTGACTATAAGGATTAAAAATTTAAAAAAAGATAGTGAACATTATATATAGCTCTTTTCATGTAATTATAGAAGGTAGAGTTTAAGCTTTGATTTGTCTTCTCTGTAATCTATCCATTATAAAACACTGACAGCGATACAGCGAGGGACTTGGCTGATAATTCAAGAGAAAGGGAATGAGCGAAGAGGTAGACCGAGACAAGGAATATTGGTTTAATAATAACATATTTGTATATAGAGATTAAAACGAAGGCTGAGAATAGATTTGTTTGGAAGAGTTGTACGCCATGGACCTGCTGTTAGGTAGTACACCGAAAGAATGGATAGAGGTAGCGAGTAAAAGAGATAGGACAGAGAGAGAGAGAGAGAGAGTTTCATGCAATGGCAGGAAACAAGAAGATGAATGATGTGTACAGCTTTCCTATAAATCTATTGTGTGTTACAGGTTGACTAGACCAATAGGCCTACAGTAGGAAGAGTTAATTTTGCGAGCAAACTTTAGTCATTACTTATTTACTAACATGTGATGCTTTTGGAATTCCTTCAGAGAAAGTCAAATTACTAATTGTTTAGCAATGCAGAGCAAAGCTAATTGCTGAAGGCTGCAAAAGCTTATCAGTGATTTGAATTTTGATCTTGAACTTGATCTCTTTACGCATATCAATTTGTCACATTTTCTAGTTCTTAATTCAAGTTTACGAAAATTACAGGGTTAGGTTACTGCTGTTTTTAATAGTCAACTCTACGCTGTGTTGTATTATCAATAAAAAATATTAATCCATATTAACATATTCGCATATCTCAATAGCATACACTGACATGATTCATCCCCTATTATATTGAATGTCTCACTAGCGCAGTGGTTAGAGGTGTAGATAACGTCATGAAGTTTTAAATGACAGACCATGAGGTGAATTGAACCCTCGTGGGTTCGAATCCCAGCCGCGCTGATCTGAGAGTAAAACCTCGGACATTCACTGGACTGGTTAAACATGGAAAATGGACCAAATTGCCTAACGGATTTAACATGTATTAAAAGTGGTAGATATCAACATAGTGATCATTTCACTATAATTTGTGTTATTATTATTGTGTGTTAATTATAGAAAATATTAGAAAAATATTATCCCCTTTTATTATCAATACTGACAATTTCACGTCGTCATATGCAATTTCAAAAAGTTGTCAAGTGATTAAATTACCGAGCAGATAACCCTAGAGCCTCTTTTAGCATGCTAACTGGTAAGTTGGAAAAATCGTGCCCCTTCCCAGTTTTTCCCCTTTTATTCTTCCAGTTAGCTTGTAAAGGTCGTTACTTTGTTTCTGAAGGAAAATGTGAAAACTATTACAAATTTTGTACCGTCAGAAAGTTCAGTGCCCTTTTAAGAACTTATGTGCCTTTTTAAAGAATTTATGTAGGCCTATCCTTTTCTGCAAATTTTCTCATGTTTTGCGCCGGTAAAGGGCTCCTAAATTTGAATATGCCTAGCTTCATCGACTCAAATCCATCAGTGCGCTACTGTATATGCCATTAGGATTGAAGATTAGGCGTTGCTATGTAACTGAAGTCTAGTAGAATAATCATACTTCTGTGCTAACAGCTCTGCGATCTTCTACCATTGAAAGCGACGCGAGTGAGCTGAGGATAATATTATGATGCAAAAATCAAATCAAAGAAGAATAAAGAAACTATACCGAATATTGCTGCAAAATAATTGAACAAATGTTTTAGTGATTTCATAACCATTATACATAATAATAATAAATAATAAAGGTTTAAAGTCCGTTTCCTAATCCGGGGGTGATGTCGGGACGTCCCCAACAGCACACATCACTATACATCAATTCACCCAGACCAATCTGCAACAGAAATGTGCTGAGGAGAAGATGAACCAGTTAATCTCTTCACAAAGGCTATGCATTATCGACACCTTTTGTAGCCTCTAGCTTGGAAAAATATGGCTTCTTAGATAGTTTCCCGTTGCCTTCCTCTGTTAGTGGTATATACTAAGCTATATTTATTGTATATTCATACGTAAATCAAACATTGGAAACAATAACAAACCATGGATCTCGTTTCAAAATTAGATAGTAATTTAACTTAATTTGGTTCAATCAAATTTAGGATACCAATTTCCGCAATTTTTCTAATTATTTGACTGTTCTTTTGTTTAACTTTAACAATCGACCTTGCTGATTAATGGCAAAGAACCTACACGTCACTTAAAACATGAGATACTATGCCAAATAAACAAGTGTTCTCAGTAGGGAGTCGAACTGAGGCCCATCGATTTAATTTCCTAGTGGTTAAGTTACACTGACATGAATATAACTTCTAGAATTTAATGCTACAAATTTTGTACAATATGCACAATTCAAATAAAATTAACAAATCAACAGAACCATGCATATGAGGCTCAAAGCGGCAGCTGTAGCCAATGAGGTATTTCAAATCGTTAGAACTTTTTGAGTGACATTAAAAAAATCCAAAGCAAAGATTTTCGTCAATTTAAAAAAATACTTACAGTGTATTATCCAAAACAAACAACTTTGGGAGCAAAGTACATCACTTTAGCATGCAAGCAAAATCATAATAATGGTATCATCAAACATTAAAATCAAATCAATAATAAAGTAAATAAGCATAGGTGATCTTTTATATAGCACTTACTTAACCGTGTTGTGTCCGTATTACTGCAGAATAGACCATCCGTGGACTGCATGTGTAGTAAAAAGTGACAAAGCGCTAAGATTCAAAACCAACGTCAGAAAGTGTATTGGATTTCTGAGCGTCTAGGCTCCAGAAATTCATACAAAATTCTAATCTCGAGCCTAGTTAAACTGGGCTGGGATTCAATGGAAGATGATGATGATGATAAGGATGATGATGATAATTATATATATATATATATATATATATATATATATATATATATATATATATGTTGGTTTATTTATTGTAAACACATTCAAGCAACATCGAACAGAATACAGTAAATGACTTGCTGCCCATTGAAATCGAAACAGAGACCTGTAGATCACAGATCTGTTGCTCTAATCAATAATCTCTTCGTTCCTTACTCTAACGTAACACTGAAACATTTCACCCAGCTGCTTGAAAACCGATCCACCTAATCCTCTGCCTCTTCAATTTATCATTGACGGCTTTGCTGGAGAAATCCAACTAATACCTTGGCAACACCTGAATGCCCTCTGCAATAAACAAGCTTCGTTAACGAATCTACTGCTCTTTAAACGTCGACGACTTGTAGAATATAGCGTGTCGATAGAAGGGCTTCCATCAATAACTTAATTATTATGCTACTGTTGTCCATGACAACATCGAGCACTGTTGAACCCAATCAAAACCGATAAGCAGCATGTGGGTGGTCCATAAACGGTGTGAGATAGAATCCGGGTAATCAATCCAAGGAAAGGTACTAGCTGTAGGTTACAACATCGGTTGACGTCTTCGTAAATTGCACTGGTTTGTAGCCTACTGGTTTAAACTGGTTTGCACTAGCTTACACTGGTTTGGATTTATTATTTATGAAATTCTTACTCGGAATAAATATATGTAAATTATGTAAAATTTGTTGTTAATGGGCCCTATTCAAAAGATTAAATAAAATTGAAAGAAGTATCGAGAATTTGGGCTGTGTTACTCCATAGGTTAATACGATAGTCAAATGTTTAGAAAGTTTAAATTGTTACCACATCAGGGCTGAGCCTGTGGCTTGTTGACAAGTTGTTCGACTGCGGATTAGTTACTGTAGGTGCTGGGTTCAAATCCTCGTCACTGACATGCCTTCGGGCTGGAAACTGACGATAAACTCAACTTTCTAAACACTACATTGTTCAATACGATAGCGTCGATATCTGCTCTGTGAGCAAAAATCTTTTACATCAATTTTATTTTTAATTGTCATTTCATTTGTTTAGTGTTCGGCATTTCAAGACACCTCAAAATCTCAGATTGCATGCTGTGATCAAAATCTTCTGGCTACAGAATCTTGAGAAGTTAAATTAACGGAAACCTTACGAGGTATGCTGTCCAGCTCATTTACTGCATCTGAAATCGATTTTGTTCACTTAACCGACATTTTTCACTATCGTCGCAATTTCTTCATCTTCTCTCATTCAGCGCTGTTGCGATGCTGCAGTTTTATAATACTATTGCAGTTGAAAAAATTATTTTTTCACTGCGTTCCGGTTGCATTTGTTGGTTTGTTAAATTGTTTGTTGTACTTGTACACAGGGATGCAATTAATTAGTGGTCGTAGTGCACACGGTTGAGTTTTTCAGATTGTTTTTCGGAACGGCGGCCCATTTTTTAAAAATATTTCTCTTACAAAATGTATGTGATGCAAGCAAATAATAAAACAAGAGTTTGAGACGACACATTACGAATGTTTGTAAAGTAACAGCAAAATTTATTCATGAAGAAACGGGCATTAAATGACGACAAAACGGGCTATCATTTTGAGCTCTCTATATTCCATAAGATGGAGGAATCCGAATTATATAGTTTAAAATTTTATATAGTATCACACGTACAAATACATTTCACAACAATGAATTTACGGCGATGTTAATTATACTGTAGAGCATGCAATTCACAATATAAATAAAACGTTCATTCAGACCGCTATTTACAATAATAAAGCATCATAGGAGTGTAGTTAATTTATTTACTCCTACGTAAAAAGTCTAAACGTGAAACTGACCATTAGGCTACACTGAACGTCTGATGTAAATATAAGTAAGTGTTCAGGCTTATTCAAATCTAATTCTGGTATTCTTGAAAAATGTTTGCTGCGATGATTTGTTTACTTCGTATCTATATATATTCTTTTATTCACCATTATATGACAGATACAAATATAAAAACAAACAAAACGAAAATAAAAGAAAGACAGGAATTATCCTATATACACACACTTAGTCTAACAGATTTGAAAACATACAGTGTAAACCATGACATACATTGTAAACCTTACAATAAACAGTTCACATGTGCTAATCCAAATTAGATGTAGATTCAGTATTTAATATTTTTTCAAAGAAGATCCACAGTTTAAATCTTATAGTAGCAACAGAATCATCATTTAAAATATTATATTTTCTTTGTAATTTCTCAAACGCTAAGTAATATAAATGATCCAAATCAATCCCTCTATTAATTCACCCTCTTTAACTAGCTTAGTTAAAAATTAAATCTATTGTAATCATACAAAATATTTAGAGGCCAGAAACCGAAATAGTATCGTAACCACATTATTACTGTTATTATAACCGGAATGTTAAAGGTTAAATGAACAATATACAAATGATCATCCATGACAATATATGTAACGTTCACTATAAAACTACTCGTGTAATCGTTTTGACGTCTAGTATAGTTGATTCACCAATAAATTTACCGGGGATGTCCGAGATTTTGTACTCTCGTCCGCTTTATCGGGAATCGAATCCACGGAGTTCAATACAGGATCGGCATTTAGGTTTTCATGCCATTACCTTTTGCCCAATACTGTATACTAAACTATTGAGAAAAATAAAACCAGATTGGTCATTGAAAAAAGAATCCAAAAGGATGCTAAGTATGCCCTTGTTCAATCTACTTCTTTAACCAATGGACCATCAATCTACTTAATCTATTCGATCAACTTCGTTATATAGTGCATATAGTACACTGGGCCTATATTGTTGTGTATTAGGTCTGACCTCATTGCAATGAAATCGAGCCATTATATCCCGACGTCTCTGTTAGTAATGGCTCTTTGGACTTATGCGTTATTTAATAAGGGTTTAAATGGTTTTTTTGCAAACAATAACAGTCTAACATAGCCGTCAACTGATTTTAAATTTTCGGTATTTTCAGTTTTTTTGATTCAATCATTCAAACCAATAGGCACTGTTAGGGACTATAAGTAAACCAAAACAATATTTAATGTGCGCTTTATACTGCGCATTTTAGCAATGTCATGAGCCTATTACAAAATATGAGCATCAATTTTACTCTTGTTTGCCATCGTCAAGTGTGTCTATTCCCATGCACCGCACTGTACTCGTGTGTTGAAACACGAAATATAACATGCGATATTTATATACATTTAAGAACACATTCAACATTAAATTATTACGACCTTCACATTTCATTTTTGTAATAAAAATCTTAAATATACAATATATATATATATATATATATATATATATATATATATATTTAAATATAATGTTAAGATACATGGATTTTCATAGTAGCAGTTCTCATTTTACTGCATCGTTAATTAATTAATTAACTTATTAATTAACTAATTAACCTATACTCTAAACCATTCTCCTAATTGAACTAAAAGGTTGCTTATATCTCCAGCTATTTACGTTATAGAGCATCGCTTTAGAAGCTAGTCCCAGAATCTCGCCATTAACCTTTCCTGCCGTAACATGGAATCCTAGCGAACCACCGTCGAACAAACCCTGATAAGATTTTGACAGCAAATCTGTCTTGGAATCAAAAGCCCGATTTTCCGAAAATTCTATTAACTGATGATCTGCCTGCAAAGTATTCAATGTAACACCAAATGCTAGCGTATGATCTGTAATGTATGCCTGATCAAGAGCTGGTACTAGCTGGGTTGCTGATCTGGACATTAGAAAGTCAGAGCTGTCTATTTTTGATTTAGATGAACGCAATCCTATCAATGGGCTTCTGTCAGACCAAAGCTCATCCAACATTTCATCCGAGGAAACCGGAAGCATAAGCGATGGATCTTCCTTCTCACAGTTAAACTCAGATGCGCTACTGGTTTTCTCAGGAGATTCATAACTCGTGGGGACGTTTAAATTTGCGGCACTAGGTTCTCTGACAGCCGAAAAGAATGAAGGATTAGCTTGGTCGAGAGAAGTCTTATTCGTCAAGATATCCGTAATATCATTCTCTAAGTCAATGGAACATTGATTTGGAATAGAATCCGAAGTTGAGGAATAAGTAATGACTTTATCAAATTTATTATATTTACTTTCTTCCCTGATTCTAGTTTCCATCTCTGGTGCTAAAGTTTCCTCTGATAAGTCTATCGCTCTGTTTGGCAATCTCTTCTCCAGTTCTCCTTCAGTCGGCATTTCAGTTGTGCCATTGTGTACAGACCACGAGCCAATGGATGATGCTGACGTCTTAAAGTTGTTTAATTTCTTTTCACTGTTAGCAATCTTCGAATCTTCATAACATACTTCTTTTGATAGCTGCTGCTTGTTAAGCTGCTTTTGTCTGTGTGGCAACTGCTGCTGCTGCTGTTGCTTCAGAAGGTACTCACGCAGCTGCTGAATCAGCTCCTCAGCTGCTGCAGAAACACAGGCGTTGTATTCGCTACAGCTGCTTTGCTGCTGTAGGAGCTGCGGCTCTTTGTTCAGCTGCAGCTGCTGCTGCAGAAGCTGCTGTCTCTGCTGCTGGAAGGAATTACATTGGGGCTCCTTCTGTATTTTATGCTCACACTTATCGACACAGCCACATTCTTTCTCGCACTTTGTTTTGTGATTCATCACCTGACGTTCTAATTGACAACAATGGCACCTTTCTGCATCACTGGACTCTGGAGTGTCTCCATCTAATCGACTAAACAACAAAGAATCTTCCAGTCCGCATTCACAAAGTCCAGAGACGTCCTGGGATCTACGACATATCTCAGAGCTGTCTGCCAGTGCCTTACATCTACACAGCTGAGCTCTACCTGTGTCACGAAGCTCATACTCTCTACCAACCAGGGCGCTTGAGTCTAATGATTGTTGCTGTCCTTTTTCTTTAAGTTTTTCATGTTGTTCTTGTTGTCCATTACCTTGTTCTTGTTGCTGCTGACCTTTCTTACTCGATAGTTCACTGAACTCAATCATGACGTCAGCTGAACATTGACCCCGCATCACGTGACGCCTCGCAGTAGGCGGGTCTTCGGTGTAGGACGGCCCATCTGTTACACCCAAGTACACGCCCCCTGTAGGAGATGTGCTTAGGCCACTCCCACCGTTTCTCGCCCTACTGCCCGCAGTCAGTATAGTAGATCGAGAGCGGCGTCTAGAGGTCTCCCCACTTCTCGGGTCGAGGTCATAGGTCGTCGGGTCATTAGGGTGGGTCGACAGAGGCGACATAGCCGACCCGATGGGAGAATTTCCGCAGGAAATAGGCAGGTGGCGTATAAGAATTCTGCGGAATTTATTTCCCACCAGACAGTAGACTAGAAAGTTTACCGAAGAGTTTACCGCCAGCAGCATGTTTGTAATACTGTTTCTGCGGAGAGAAAAAAAAGTGAAATCATAATAATGACATAATTATTTAAATTAATATTTAGCCACAGTAGAGGAAAACTTTATGTTTTCATATGATATGACTTTTTGATCAATTATTTCGTCCTTATGAGCATAAAGGAATATGTACAGGGATTTTGAGCATGCAATTTCGCAGAACAATTGAATGTCATATTGTAAGGGAAAGAGATAATAATTCGCGGAGTAGAGTGTTGAGTTAATACAAAATTGTAAGAACGAATTTAAATGGATATATTGCTACCCGGTATGGAGCCTCTAATATTAAACATTTACACAGCATCGCCGCTTAGGATTGACAAAGCGTCCTTTTAAAGTATGATAGAACGTTTTACAATGCGCGTCCTGGTTTAGCTGGAGCCAGTGGCGAAGTCGTTAAGATATTCGACGGCGGATCAGTATGTGCGGGGTTCAAATCCTGGGCTCGCCCGTCACTGACATCGCTCTCGAGTGAGGAAACTGATACGTTAACAATAGCTTTTTTAGCTGGCTTAAAATTAGTCGAAGTAAATTTATGTATGTATGTAATTATGTATGTAATTTATGTTTGACGTATGATGAGAAATGATCATTTAAAATATCTTTAACCGCACGCAACATTTAGCTGAACTTCATTTTAATAGCTTATATTTTCAAGTGCACTCTTAATATGCATATGCATGTATCTATTTTTATATACATCTACATGTATGTCAAAATCCGCAGACTTGATACAAGACAAAACTGGAATTAGCTATAAAACATCATTTACGCGTCTAAACCAGTTTTTATCCTTTTGCGTTAAAAATAGTCGATCCTGCTATTATTCTTGAAAGGATGCTCTAGTTTAAAGTTAAAGTATACGGACACTAGGACTCTCAGGTGGATAGGGACGTCTTTATGCACATACTGGAACCTCCATAGTCTCACTGGACCCACGCCACTTGTGTATTCTGAGAGAGAAGTTCAAGGCGCTACGAAAGAGATAGAGACGACTGATGTAAATGGAATCATGAATATTAAAGCGAATAATAAATAGCTAAGATTTTACCTCGAAAGAGCAAACGCACGTGCTCCAAGTAAATAGGTTTTGTGGTCTATCGTTCAAAGCTGACATGTGTTAACTATGACATTTTATAAACTTCGTTTTGAATCTAAATCTGTTAAGAATTATGGCATTTACTAGTAATACAATCAGTAACTATCAGACAAGGACTGCAGATATACAGCTGGTAAAACTTATACGATGATTAGAACTGTGCATCGAAATCGTCAGCGTCATTGCCTAAATGAATCCAGATGCTAATAAATCTCTGTAGCAGTTGAACATGTATACCCACAGCTCAATAAACTAATTAATTGTTATCAATTTCAATTATTCGTTTTGCATTTGCATAAAATCCTACAAGTTGGATATGGTGTTCAGCTAGATAAGGTACTCGTAATTGTAATATTTACTTTTGTACTTTCTATTTGTTGTGCATGTTGTTCACTGTTTGCATGAATGTTTTCATTTGCTAGTTCGTTTACTAAAATGTAGCATTTCCATGTATGTTGTTCAGTTGAAGTGAAATGAAATAAGCATATCTCTCTCTCTCTCTCTCTCTCTCTCTCTCTCTCTCTGAATAGAGACTGTCCGCAGTACAACTAACGTTTCCATGCTGACATGATGTAGAGTTAGGCAAATGTGCAGGAACGCTATTAAAAATCAAACCGTTTCAAACACCGTTCACACTGGAATTGAATGGAATAAATAGAGTGCCTAACACACAATCTGATAGCAGTATGAGTTGGACTAAACGATTGCTAATGCATCTGTATTATGTCATCTGCATTATACGCTGATGTATATTTATATATATATATATATATATATATATATATATATCTAGTGTATTGCTAATAATAATATTCGCAGGAGTGACAATAAAGATTCATTCTATCGCCGATGCACATCTCACCACGCTACTAAATATATTCAGATGCATTAGCAATCGTTTAGTCCAACTCATACTGCTATCAGATTGTGTGTTAGGCACTCTATTTATTCCATTCAATTCCAGTGTGAACGGTGTTTGAAACGGTTTGATTTTTAATAGCGTTCCTGCACATTTTCCTAACTCTACATCATGTGAGTATGGAAATGTTAGTTGTACTGCGGACAGTCTCTATTCAGAGAGAGAGAGAGAGAGAGAGAGAGAGATATGCTTATTTGATTTCACTTCAACTGAACAACATACATGGAAACTTAATTAGACTCTTATACATCTCCTTCTGCCATTTGATTCATTATGAAACGGGTATAAGCACTACTTTGTCCTACTGTTCTACATATTTCTTCAGATGTTCCTCTTCTGCCAGAATTGCACCTCATTTCGTTGTCCATTTCAGTCTAGCCATGAATGCTTAATGAACTCTATTGGATGTAGCACGATACAAGTCACAGAAGAGACTATTTTAAAATCGGTGCTATACTGTTGCTTGGGGAATATATCCAACTGAATACTTTTAGTAAATATTTCATGCGAAGTTCAAGCGCCTTCAATGCTAAAAGCTTATGCAATAATAAAGCTCATATCATTGTTTGTAAAAGAGCTATAGGTTTCGATTCCCGATCAAGAGTCGAAGTGTAAAATATTTCAATTAAAACAGAATAAATACAATTCTCAACCTTTTCAGAGCTGTGGGAATGGCAAAAATTATTAGGAAAAATAAAGAATACAAAATAACAACAGCGCAATTAAGAATAGATCGGCGCTGTTATCTATGATAACATCGCAGTTATGCGATCAAATCCAAACCTATGAACATAGAGCGAGGTCCATAAACTATGGGAATCAAATTATCGGAAACCAGTCCGAGGAACGGAATGAAGGTTTACTCGTGTGGAGTTAAGTTCCTATAAAGTGGATAAGTGAAAAGAAGGGGTGGGTGGACTAGAAAGATCAAAGAGAAAAAGCTTCTATATCTCGCCCGTGAAACTAAGGAAGGGAAGCTTCTTTAGTTTCATAGCGAAAAGAGAAAGGAGGTTACTAGTAAGAATCAGGCTGCGTGGGCAAAGTGGAGAGCAGCTTGTGGAGTGTTGTGTGATAGGAAAATACCACTAAGATTGAAAGGCACATTTTATATCTCTTTGATAAGGCCAGTCATTATGTTCAGAGTGTTGGGCACTAAAAAGAATGTTACGTCTAATATGTGATAAAACTAAGAAGGACAGAATGAAAAATGAATATGTGAGGATGAATTTGATGGTTAGGATAGGTTGGCTCAGTCGAGATTGATATATACATGTACATGGGCATATTGTGAGAAAGGCAGATGAGGATGTAGTAAAGAGAGTTTGGAAGTTAGAGCTGGATGTTAAGCTAGAGAGAGGTAGACCACAATTGAAGTGGAATGCGGTGATTAAGAAGGACATGAAAAATAGCGGATTGACTGATGATATGGTATGGGACAGAAAGAATTGGACAGGTCTATTCCTATTCCGACTCTGATTAAACTAGGATTCAAGGGAAGAATTTGGCGATGATCATTATTGAATGCATATATGAAATGTAAACTCTTACAAAATTCTCGTGCAGTTTGCATACGATATTATGATAAGATGTACTTTTCTTGGATATTGCTAGAAACTGAGAGTAGAATTTGTTTTAAAAAAGCAATTAATTATATTAAACTGAGCTTCGCTTTCTTTTTCCACACAGATCGGATCTTGATATTTAATTGGCCGTTCTATTTGACGTACATAATTCTTTCAGAAATTTACTCTTTAAAATTTCAGAGGCTGGTGAATTTTTTATTCCAAAACGTTTTTAAAAAAGAGTATAGATTTTTCCGAAACTCAACAGATCCGACGGTTTCTGATTTCTCGAACTGCTTTACGAATTGAATCTTTAGATGTAGAGTTTCTTTTGAAGTTTTAGCAGAACAGTAAAGCTGAGGCCCTTTAACCAAATTCGTTCGAATGTCCCTTTTAATTACTAATTGCTTAAAGCCTTGAATTCCGGAGCTGATAATTAGGTCCACATAATTTCAACACTAGTTTTGAAGTTAGATTTCATGACAGTTCGTATAATACAAGTCATATCTAGTTACCGAAATCTCTGCCGGCAAAGGCCGAAGACTTTAAATAAGAACTTCTTTGAAATTGTTGTCAAAGATAATGTCGTTTTTAACGTGGACATACAGCAGGATACTGAAAACTTGAAAAAGCGAAACTTTTTGGCATGTAGTCTGTTTTAATATTATTTAAAATTAATGAAGAAGAGCAAAGATTGGTTAAAAAATTATTAACTAATGTTTAACTGTCTATTTTAGTTACATGAAAAATTTAATTGATTTTGAGGTACAAGAAAAGTTTAACCGTTTCTTAGCTACAACTTTAAAAGTTTAATTGCTCTTTAAAGTTAATTATGAAAAAGTAAATAACTACTTTCAATGACGTACTAACTAAAATGTGCGTTTTAAATTCCTTTTGTGAGTTGCATGATGATCTTTCTTGAAACTAGTGGCCTGTATAGATATGATTAGATAGGATATATTTATCCTCTAGACAAGATAGGATATATTTATATTATATATTTATCCTTGATGACCAGTATGTCATTAAACATAGTAACTACCAGTGGCAACGATGAAAACAGCATAACAAAGAGCATTAAATTTTATGTTTTGATGCTGTAGTTTTACTAATACATAGAATTTTACTAATGGCAGGCAAACTTTGAACTTACTATTGTGAATTGTGTCGGACTAAGTACGTAGAAGTCATAACCACTCATTTTGAATACTGTCTAAAGGAGTCTAAATGCATGTAGCTTCAAATTTCTACCACGGATGTAATTGAGACAAGAGGGAACGACATTTTAATTGATTATAATTACTAAAGTTATATTAAACGAATTAGTAAGTCTCAACATTAAAGTTTAGGATCTTACGACATTAATAATTAAAAATTGTTCATCAAAAACCGAAACTGACGCAAATTCTTTCATTTAAGTTTTATTCTACAATAATGCTCTATATATGCATGCAGTATTTCAATACAGTATTTCCCGTCACTGATATCGCTTTCGAATCACGTCACTGACATCGCTTTCGAGTGAGGAAACAAACATTAGCTTTTTCACTGTTGTATTTTCTTAGCTGTGTGGTTGCAGTGAATATATATCGCTTTTACATATTTGAAGAAAGTTTTTACAACTTATTTAATATGGCAGCTTAACACGCTTCTCTTAGTTAAAAGATACAGAAGTATAATGCATTTTAATTAAAAGTTACAAAAAAGTTAAGTCGATCTTTTCAGTTAAAATATACAAAGGTTAAGTTATTTTTAAGTTAGTGCGTGCTAATCAGTATAAATTAAAACAAACGATTAATATAATAAAATATAGCAAAACAATATAGACATGCAATGACGAAAATATCTGTAATTAATTAATTAATTAATTAATGTAATAACGGAGTAGCCCTATACGACTGATATTAGTGAAATGCCACCATAATTTTACACACACTTTGAACAAACTTTCTGCCAGTTTACACTGTTTTCTTGACCTGAACTTGGCAGAATGCATGTGTAATAAACTAGGTGCATCGATTAACGACAAATGACTGAAGACTTATACTTGTCAGGGCTACACTTATACCTATGTCTTTTCAGGTGAATTTAAATTTGAGCTTCCCTGCTAACGACTGTTATATAAAAGATAAGCTTTACGTAGTACATTAGTGCTTTAGGTAGGCCTACACTGCTGGAAAAGGACTTGAATATGGATAATTTAAATTAACTTCATTTTGGTCCAATAAGTCCAAAATGAAGTCCAAAATGATGTTTTCAATGTGGTTTGCGACATTTTAACAGTGAAAAAATACTAGAAAGACTACAAGCTCATTGCTAAGAATATTGCTACGCGTACAGTAACTATTGTTCATCTAATCTCACAATGAACACTAATTACAGCTTTAATTAATAACTATCGTTGCGAATTTTATTCTGCCTTCAAAATCACGCTTTTCACATCTACGAAGTTCTTTCTCATCTTATCCGTTTTTTGTCCGTTCCTTATTGATCTGAGAATCAATGGAAGATGATGATGATTATGATGATGATGATGATGATGATGATGATGACGAAGACGACAACGAAGATGATGATGATAAAGAGAAAGAGAGAGAGAGAGAAAATAGTTATTGTATCTGTGTGTTTTGTCATTACTGTGAGATATTGGAAAAGTATTACAATTACCCGATTAATTAATTTAGCTTGCCCAAAAATTATAACTTCAGTATTTCTGTCTGTGCAGTTGACACATTTGCTTGATTGCATAATTAAATACAAAATGTAAAAAGCTGATAAATCTAATGTTAAAGTCAGTTTTCTCACTCGAAAGCGATGTTAGTGATGGGCAAGCCCAGGATTTGAACCCCGCACACACTGATCCGCTGTCGAATATCATACTGCTATCGCCACTGGCTCCAGCCGCACTGGCTCCAGCCATGTGAAATAGAAGGTTGAATTAATTCATATCAATTTTAATTAATTAATTAATTAATATAATGTTTAATTATTGTCTTACCCGTATAGCAGTGCCTCAGTGTTTGAATGACTGCCTCCATCATGAGGGGGCCATTCCACCCATTCATCCTCCTCCCCCCCTAGGGGAATATCTTCCCCCTCAAAGGCGTATCTCACCCCATCACCCCCTCCACTACTCCTGTCTGCCCTCAGGACCCGCAGAAGGGCAGGGGCAGCAGCTGCAGCAGCTTCAGCAGCTTCTCTAATTGCATTCGCAGCTGTATCTATGTTGAACCCTGAATTAAGCGAGACACCGGTTAACGACGGCTCCAATTCTGATGGAAAGTTACTAGCAGATGTTGTAGTAAATAAGGAAGTTGTTGCGGCTATAAAGGATTCCGGAAACGCTAAAGGTATACCTTCAGCTTTTAGCATTTGTGCAGAATCAAAACTGTAATCAACAGCTGCCTTAATAATTACAAAACTAGCTGCTGAAGCGCTATTGGCAGCTGCTGCTGCAGTTAATCCAGCAAATTCTGTACCATCAGCAGTTGTGGAGATCACATTAGCTACGTCAGCAGATATCGTCGCAGCAGCGGTATCAGCTGTAGCTGCAGTAGCAGCTGTCGCAGCAGCAGCAGCTGGGCCTATAGCTGACAGTATGTCTGTAATACTGACGTAGATCCTGAGCACTAAGTCAGGCAGTTCACAGCAGATAAACACTGTTACCACTGCCACGAGCATGAGGGTAACGCTGTGGCTCTGCTTGCGTCGTCTAGACATCACACGACGTCTACGACGCCTCAGGGTGGACACGAGACGGGCGTTAAGAGCTACTAGGATAGCGAGAGGACCTGCCGTGCGGAACACCAGGTAGCAGAGTGTTTTATACAGGAGGAAATACCTGAAAATAGGTATAATAAGTTGTGTTTCTAATGTAGACTGAGCACAAATAAAGTTAGTAACAATATATATGAACAGCATATATATATATATATATATATATATATATATATATATATATATATATATACATGTATATATATATATATATATACATGTATATATCGTATGTACATATACATATACATATATATATATATATATATATATATATATATATACATGTTAATATATATATATATATATATATATAAAATAGCTCTATTAATTTTCAAAACTCTGCGATTTGGCAAGCCTTCTTACTTATCTGAACTTCTTCTTCCCTATCGTCCCTCACGTTCACTTCGTTCCACCGATGCCAATCGTCTCTCTGTTCCAAATATTCTCACATCATTGGGCAGACGTTCTTTTTCTTACGCAGCACCCACAATCTGGAACTCTTACCTGCTTATCTTCGCTCTTGTTCTTCTCTTTCAACATTCTCTAGCAGGCTTAAGACTTACCTTTTCCCACCGTAGACATAATCAATCTACCCTGACCATTTTTGATCACCGGACTGGCTTTCGTTTAGGACCTTACTTCTCCTCAGCACATTTCTTTTGCAGATTGGTCTGGGTGAATTGATCTGTAGTGATGTGTGCTGTTGGGGACGTCCCTGACAACATCCCTGGATGAGGAAACGGACGTTAAACCTTTATTATTATTATTATTATTATTATTATTATTATATATATATAGCTAGTAATAAAAAGCTAGTGTTGAGGTCAGTTTCCTCGATCGAAAGCGATGTCTGTGACGGGCGAGCCTAGGATTTGAACCCCGCCCATACTGATCCGCGGTCGAATATTTTGCCGAGGTCGCCACTGGTTCCAGCCAAGTGTATATAATTATATATATATATATGTATATATATATTATATATATATATTATACATACATACATACTGACATACATACATACATACAACTAGATACGACTGAACAACATGTAAGTATGTGAATCAGGAAACAAGCGTCATATAATGCACTAATAAAAGTTATCATAAATTAAAATCATCACTGCTCCGCACATCAACAGACAACACTCACAGGAAGTTCTTCCTCAGCGGAGTCATGACTATACCCAGCGCATTTCTCTGGCAGACCTTCGACAGGATCACCTGACGCTCGAAGAAGAGCGGGATGTTGTAGAGCACGGCTAGCCCCAGTCCCACCAGGGTCAACAGGCGGGCTCGGCTCACGCTACGCATGGTGCGGCAGTGTGGACGACATACAGCCACGTACCGGTCCGCTGTCACCAACAAAACCGTCCACACTGTCATCGTCTGCGCTATAGAGGCCAAGGGCCAAATATAGGGCACCATGTGGGGATAGATGGTTCGCAGACCCTGTTGATCAGTCAATCAGTCAGTCAGTCAGTCACTCAGTCAGTCAATCAATCAATCAATCAATCAATTAATCAATTAATTAATCAATCAATCAATCAACCAATAGAACAGGCAATCGTAAATAACGTAAAACGTAATTATTGGGAAATGAAAAAGAAAACTGTAGTTAGTAATGATGAAAGAAAGGGATGATTTTTAGAGCATCGTTATAAGTACAGTCGATCACTAAACAGTGAGAGGTAACAGTACCGAAATATTTCATCATATATTGCATATTTCAAATATAAAATTAATCAATTAGAAGCAGATTTTCTTTTCGTTGATGAAATTTTAACAACCTCTTCCACTTCTGAACTTCAATAAACCTCAGTTCACAGAAAAAGAAAATTAAAGTGGGGGTATACTTATATTTTTATTGAAAAGGCAAAGTGGGTTTGATTTTAAAAAGTTATCGTAATAGGTCTACTTAAAAGGACATTGAATATTCTACAATTTCCCTTTCCCTTATTTTCCACGCATTTCCTGTTAAGTAATAGTGAGGAAATTATTTTGAACGTAATTATGTACATATATATGATTTTTTGAGAAAGGGGCAATACTGTGGGCACAACAATGAACTGGGAGCATTTTCCCCACCCCAGCGAGCACGTTAAAATAGTCTCAGATACATGATCATTGATCAATCAGTCATCTCATGTGGTGGATGTGGAGATAGTAGACTGCAAGCTGTCATCTGCTAGAATCAAGATTGTGATCTTTCACAGCAAAGTTCATACTTGACCTAATATATCAATGGACTCCCTACGTGTATATATAGCGTATCTCCCTTCAGTTTTCGGTTTTACAATTTCCAGATCCATCCCTGTTGTCATCCGAAGTCGAGGATCAACTATTATTTATTAGTGGGACAGTTAATTATTTTGTTATGTGCCCAGGCTTTTGTGCTCACTCCATTTGTCTTAACTTCACATCAAGTCTACTTTATGAGGTCGAAGATCATAATATAATTAAAACATTATATACCGCCTAGAAACCTCTTACTTAATCCATTTACTTTAATTATTATATTTATTCATTAATATTGACATAGGGCCTAAAAGTAGATTACACGTAGGCCTATTGCTTAATTAATTTACATTAATTATAATATTTGCTAATACT